>JAXQQM020058747.1:0-426222 GCA_034641835.2 Pinus albicaulis
TGAAAGGGGGGTGCATGTGGATCCAACCAAGATCCAAGTCATTTAGGATTGGCCAGCCCCAACCACTCTAACAGAGCTTTGCTGCTTTCTGGATCTTGTTAATTTCTACTACCAGTTCGTGTTGGGATTCTCTCATATCACTTGTATGAGTCGAGTCACCAAGGGAAGGAGCGAGCAAAAATTTTGGTCGGAACCTCAAAAGAGGCGTTCACGGGCGAAAAAATCGCCTCTGTTCTGCCCCAGTGCTCACCTTACCAGACTTGCAGCAGCCATTTGAGATCGAGCCAGATGCCTCTGACTATGCTATTGGGGCAGTTCTTACTCAACAGGGACATCCAGTGGCATATCACAGTGAGACATTGTCTGAGACAGTTCGCAAGTATCCCACCTATGACAAATAAATGTATTCCATTGTGCAAGCCTATCGACAACGGAAGCATTACATTTTGGGAAAGGAAACAATCATCCACACATACCACCGGCCCCTGCAATTCATACAGACACAAGGGAAGTTGCAGAATGATCGCCATCAGAAGTGGTCCACATATCTGCAACAGTTTCATTTGAACATCAAGTACAAGAAGGGTAGCACCAATCATGTTGCAGACTGCCTCAGCCGACCACCGATCGTGGCGCTCACCATTATGCTCAACTCTTGTGGGCATGAGACTTCTGATTGGCCGCTTCTCTATGAGAGCGACCCAGAATTCGGCCAAACTTACGAGGCACTCTTGGGGGGTACGCAAGTTCCAAATTTTCACCTCCAAGATGCACTTTTATGTCACATGGGACACCTTTGTGTTCCTTCAAGCGAGCGTGCCAAGATGATATGGGAAGCACAGTACAGTCGAGTCGCTGGGCATTTCGGGGTCGAGAAAACGGTAGCAATCCTGCAGAAGTATTTCTATTGGCCGAACCTTCGAAAGGATGTCGAGAAGCACATCAGATCCTGCACTGCTTGTGCCATTGCCAAACCGACCATCAAGAAGCAAGGCCTATATACTCCTCTACCTACCCCTAGTCGACCTTGGGAATCCATCTCCATGGATTACATGTCGGGCTTGCCTTCTACTAAGCAGGGAAATGACTGTGTTTTTGTGGTCGTCGACAGATTCTCGAAGATGGCCATTATGGCGACCTGCAAGAAGAATATCACAGCAGAAGCCACTGCTAAACTCTTCTTTGAACGAGTGTGGGTGCACTTTGGGATCCCACAGTCTATCATATCAGATCGAGATAGCAGGTTCCTCAGCACATTTTGGTCCAGCCTCTGGTCGATGTTGGATACCAAGCTCACCAAGTCCACGGCTTTCCATCCCCAAACAGATGGCCAGACAGAGGTCGTCAACAGAATGATTGTACACATTCTGCGCATGTACAATTCAAAGCATCCACGCACATGGGACGAGAGCCTCCCTTGTGTACAACATAGTTATAATCCTGTCCCGTCCACGGTTCGATCGGCCGCTCCAAGCCCCTTTCGAGTGGGCTTGGGATTCCGTAACATGCCCCCATTGACGTGGCCATGCCATTGCGGTGCTCTCGGGCTTGGGTCGGCTCATGTCCAGTCTGAAGTTGACAAAGCCAGTAGCTTCATCGAGCGCATTCAACACATCCGCCAACAGGTTCATGATATATTGGGCAGAGCCAATGCCAAGTACAAGCAACGCCATGATCAACACCGGGTGCCACACAACTTCCAGGTGGGTGACAAAGTATGGCTACATTTGCAGAAGGAGCGCCTCACTGGACCCCACCGCAAGCTTCGCCCGCTCCGATACGGGTCGTACACCATCACCAAGGCTGTAGGGAACAATGCATTCGAGCTCGGTATTCCACCATTCCTTGGTCTGCACCCAGTCTTCAATGTGGATCGCCTTCGTCCTTACTTCCCACCTCTACTGGACACCTCGGACATTGCAGAACAACTCACACCAAGAGAGTTAAATCCAGACTGCATGGAACAGGCCACCACAGATTGTATCATGGACATGCAAATCAAGAACACTCGCCAGCAGAAGATCCAACTATATCGGGTTGTCAAAGCTGGCCAACTCCTGCACCAAGGAAAGTGGTTCACCGGGGACCAAGTTCAGCAGAAATTTCCTCATCTCATGGAGGAACTTAACGCAATGAGGACCATTGCTTCCTAAGGGGGGAGGAATGATCCAGGTGGATATTGGTGGTCACCCGCCTATTCCACTTGGGGCTCCACCATTATCTATTTCAGTTTTTCAGTTTCGGCACAGTTTACTATTTTTAGCAGTTTTTCGGGTCCTAAACTTCCGGAGCCGTTTTGAGGCCCTAAACGACGTTTTTTGGGAAAACGGAGAGCAACATGGATCCATGGACCGATGTTGCTCGTTCCAAATTTGTAGTCCTCGGATAGATCTTTCTAACGAGGTATGGTACGCGTCAAACGGAGATCGTATGCCAAAGTTACGCCCCTGGGAAGTTGAAACACCAATTTACCCAAACGGGGCCCATAGTTTTGGCGCTTCATCTCCTAGGGTTAGGGTTTTGGCTTTTTAGGATTTCCCATTGTTTCTAAATGATAAATAGGCCCTCGAGCCTCATTGTAACACAGTTCAGAGGCCTGTAGCCGCCACATCTCTTCTCAGAGATAGCTACCAGTGCCCTAGCTAGTTTTATTTCCATTCTGTTTGTAAGCAAAATTCAGTTCGTTGATATTAATGAAATGAAGTGTTATTTCCGCTGCATCTCTGTATTTATGTTTATATGTTTATTCTGTTGCGTTCCTGCATAAATCCGGATCAGTGGTATCAAAGCGGTCTGCTTTTTTCTCGATCCTTCTTTGCATGTCCCCAACGAGGTCGGGGTATAAGGAGCTAGGGCTCGATCTGGTGGAACCTTTGCAAGATCAGCCTCGCAAACCTCGACGGACACCCATGGGGGACGAAAAGAAAGATGAGGGAGCGGGAGATCCTATCAAAATATTGCTCGAGGAGGCCCTCGAAAGACAAAGGAACGTGATGATGGATAACTTTGCTCAGATCCTTCAACGGCTACCCACCGGCGGCGCATCTGCATCCAGCAGCCACTCTAGAGGCGCGACTCCTTTTAAGGTACAAGTAAATTTTGACATTCCCATATTTGAGGGTCAAATAGATGCAGATGTTGTAGATAAATGGTTGAATCTGTTAGAAGGATATTTCTCGGTTCATGACTTTTCAGACCGGGAGAAGATTATTTTTGCACTCCTCAAAGCTACCCCCATGTTAAGGACTGGTGGGAAACCTACTGTGAGAACAAGGACCAGACAGAACCCTCTCTGTTCTCGGCCGTACCAACTTGGAATTCTTTCCGAGACGCCGTCAAGGAACAGTACTATCCCATGGGGAGCTATGAGGACAAGTACATACAATGGACCACGCTGTGACAACAAAGGGATCAAGATGTGCACGAGCTGACGAATCTGTTCCATACCCTGCGCACAAAGTTGGGTATCAAAGATTCAGAGAAACATTTGGTGCTAAAGTATCGCGGTTGTCTGCACAGATACATTCAGGAGGAAATGGAGTTCCTCGACATCTCCTCGCTTGGTACGGCATACCGGTATGCTGCCAAGATTGAGCAGAAATTCAAAGAGAAGAAGCGAGACTTTGGATCTGTGAATCAAAAGCAAGGAAAAGGTGCTTCCAAACCGCAGAACAAAGGACAGAGCCAAGGCATGGCGGCTAAAGACAACTCGTCAAAGCCACAAGAAAAGAACAACACCGCAAAGCTGAAGAAGGACACGGGAAAGTGGTGTGAGTTCCATAAGAGCTCCACTCACAACACAAGTGAGTGTCGGGCCAAGCAGTCGCTAGTGGCCGAGATGAGGGCTTCTGAGTCAGATGCATGCTCCGACTCCGAATCAGAACCTAAAAAGGGGAATGAAAAAGGGAAACATATTATTGATGCGGATCCCAATGCCACTGTTTCCACTACAAAGATTCAGAAGGAGGAACCGGAAGATCGAGAGGAGGAGGAACGTCTCTTCCACTCCCAGATGTGGGTAAAGGGCTCCCCTGTACAGTTCATTGTCGACAATGGGAGCCAAAAGAACCTCATTTCAGCAGACGCCGTGAAGCGGTTGGGCTTGCCGACCACAGCTCACCCACATCCATACACCATCGGGTAGCTTCACCAAGGACGAGATCTCCGCGTCAGCCAGCAGTGCCGCCTTCCCTATAGCATCAAGCCCTTCACGGATGAGGTATTATGTGACGTTGCTCCTATTGATGTTTCTGATGTATTATTAGGACAACCATACTTGTGGAAACGTCATGCTGTGTATGAGTCTCGACCTCGTGCTGTTATTATTACTTTGGGAAATAAGTTGTACAGGATACCAGAGGTACCACCTCCTACGACTATCTCTTTGGTTACTGCGAAACAATGCAGTAAGCTCATTTCCCAAACCAGGAAATTCGTTTTCCTGATGATCCGCCCCCAGGGCAAGAAGAATACTGTGGCCACGACCTCCAGACAGGGCCCCTCTGCACGACAACAACAAATGGATAAAGTCGTGGAGGAGTACGGGGACATCTTCACCTCACCCACAGGGGTTCCTATGCACTGCCAGGTCAAGCACCTGATTGATCTGACCCCAGGTGCGCCGCTACCCAATGGACCGATCTATCGACGCTCTGTTCTGGAAAATGATGAAATCAAGAGGCAGATTCAGGAGCTGTTGCAGAAAGGTCACATCAGACCAAGTTCATCGCCCTGTGGGAGCCCGATCGTGTTGGTACAGAAGAAGGATGGGACGTGGAGACTCTGTATTGACTATCGGGCGCTGAACAAGATCACTGTCCTGAATAGGTACCCAATCCCACGGATTGATGACCTTCTGGACCAACTCAAAGGTGCAAAATATTTCAGCAAGATTGACCTGAAGTCTGGGTATCACCAGGTACCAATTGAACCCTCCGATGTGTGGAAGACGGCCTTCAAAGCCAAGGAAGGCCTTTTCGAATGGCTGGTCATGCCTTTTGGGTTAACGAATGCTCCCGCCACCTTCATGAGGATGATGGATGACATCTTGCGGCCATTCACCAACTCATTTGTAGTGGTGTACTTGGATGATATTCTGATCTTCAGCCAGACTTGGGAAGAGCATCTTCACCACATCCGACAAGTCCTCCAAACACTGCGGCAACACAAGTTGTGTGCCAATTTGGAGAAGTGCACTTTTGGCATGACCCAGGTTCAATATCTGGGATACATTATTGATGAAAGGGGTGTGCATGTGGATCCAGCCAAGATCCAAGTCATTCGGGATTGGCCAGCCCCAACCACTATAACAGAGCTTCGCAGCTTTCTGGGTCTTGCTAATTTCTACCATAGATTCGTGTTGGGATTCTCTCATATCACATGGCCCTTGAGTCAAGTCACCAAGGGAGGAGCGAGAGAAAAATTCTTTTGGTCGGAACCTCAACAGAAGGCGTTCACAGAATTGAAAATTCGCCTCTGTTCTGCCCCAGTGCTCACATTACCAGACTTGCAACAGCCATTTGAGATCGAGACAGATGCCTCTGACTATGTTATTGGGGCAGTTCTTACTCAACAGGGACATCCAGTGGCATTTCACAGTGAGACATTGTCTGACACAGTTCGCAAGTACCCCACATATGACAAAGAAATGTACTCCATTGTGCAAGCTTGTCGACAATGGAAGCATTACATTTTGGGGAAGGAAACAATCATCCATACGAATACAGAGCCTATGATTCATACGAACACAAGGAGGTTGCGAGAATGATCGCCATCAGAAGTGGTCCACATATCTGCAACAGTTTCATTTGAACATCAAGTACAAGAAGGGTAGCACCAATAATGTTGCAGACTGCCTCAGCCGACCAACGATCGTGGCGCTCACCACCGTGCTCAACTCTTGTGGGCACGAGACTTCTGATTGGCTGCTTCTCTATGAGAGTGACCCAGAATTCAGCCACACTTACAAGGCACTCTTGGGGGGCACGCGAGTTCCAAATTTTCACCTCCAAGATGCACTTTTATGTCACCTGGGACACCTTTGTGTTCCTTCAAGCGAGCGTGCCAAGATGATATGGGAAGCACACTACGGTCGAGTCGCTGGGCATTTCGGGGTCGAGAAAACAGTAGCAATACTACAGAAGTATTTCTATTGGCCAAACCTTCGAAAGGATATGAGAAGCCACATCGAGATCCTGCCTTGCTTGTGCAGGTGCCGACCGACCATCGAAGCAAGGCACATATACTCCTCTGCCTACTAGTCGACCTTGGGAATCCATCTCCATGGATTACATGTCAGACACACCTTCTACAGCGGGGAAATGGTGTGTTTGTGGTCGTCGACAGATTCTCGAAGATGGCCATTATGGCGGCCTGCAAGAAGAATATCACAGCAGAAGCCACTGCTAAACTCTTATTTGAACGAGTGTGGGTGCACTTTGGGATCCCACAGTCTATCATATCAGATCGGGATAGCGGGTTCCTCGGCACATTTTGGTCCAGCCTCTGGTCGATGTTGGATACCAAGCTCACCAAGTCCACAGCTTTCCATCCCCAAACAGATGGCCAGACAGAGGTCGTCAACAGAATGATTGTACACATTCTGCGCATGTACAATTCAAAGCATCCACGCACATGGGACGAGAGCCTCCCTTATGTAAAACATAGTTATAATCGGGCTCTCCACAGTTCAATCGGCCATAGCCCCTTTCAGGTGGGCTTGGGATTCCAGCCACTATGCCCCATTGACGTAGCCATGCCATTTGCAGCTACTCAGGCCAATTCAGCTCATGTCCAAATGCCAAGTACAAGCAACACCATGATCAACACCGGGTGCCACACAACTTCCAGGTGGGTGACAAAGTATGGCTACATTTGCAGAAGGAGCGCCTCACTGGACCCCACCGCAAGCTTCGCCCGCTCCGATACGTGCCGTACACCATCACCAAGGCTGTAGGGAACAATGCATTCGAGCTCAGTATTCCACCATTCCTTGGTCTGCACCCAGTCTTCAATGTGGATCGCCTTCGTCCTTACTTCCCACCTCTACTGGACACCTCGAACATTGCAGAACAACTCACACCAACTGAGTTAAATCCAGACTACATGGAACAGGCCACCATAGATTGCATCATGGACATGCAAATCAAGAACACTCACCAGCAGAAGATCCAACTATATCGGGTTGTCAAAGCTGGCCAACTCCTGCACCAAGGAAAGTGGTTCACCAGGGACCAAGTTCAGCAGAAATTTCCTCATCTCATGGAGGAACTTAACGCAATGGGGACCATTGCTTCCTAAGGGGGGAGGAATGATCCAGGTGGATATTGGTGGTCACCCGCCTATTCCACTTGGGGCTCCACCATCGTCTATTTCAGTTTTTCAGTTTCGGCACAGTTTACTATTTTTAGCAGTTTTTCGGGTCCTAAACTTCCGGAGCCGTTTTGAGGCCCTAAACGACGTTTTTTGGGAAAACGGAGGGCAACATGGGTCCATGGACTAATGTTTCCCATTCCAAATTTGTAGTCCTCGGATAGATCTTTCTAACGAGGTATGGTACGCGTCAAACAGAGATCGTATGCCAAAGTTACGCCCCTGGGAAGTTGAAACACCAATTTACCCAAACGGGGCCCATAGTTTTGGCGCTTCATCTCCTAGTGTTAGGGTTTTGGCTGTTTAGGATTTCCCATTGTTTCTAAATGATAAATAGGCCCTCGAGCCTCATTGTAACTCAGTTCAGAGGCCTGTAGCCGCCACATCTCTTCTCAGAGATAGCTACCAGCGCCCTAGCTAGTTTTATTTCCATTCTGTCTGTAAGCAAATTTCAGCTCTTTGATATTAATGAAATGAAGTGTTATTTCCGCTGCATCTCTGTATTTATGGTTATATGTTTATTCTGTTGCGTTCCTGCATAAATCCGGATCAGTGGTATCAGAGCGGTCTGCTTTTTCTCGATCTTTCTTTGCATGTCCCCAACGAGGTCGGGGTATAAGGAGCTAGGGCTCGATCTGGTGGAACCTTTGCAAGATCAGCCTCGCAAACCTCGACGGACGCCCATGGGGGACGAAAAGAAAGATGAGGGAGCAGAAGATCCTATCAAAATATTGCTCGAGGAGGCCCTCGAAAGACAAAGGAACGTGATGATGGATAACTTTGCTCAGATCCTTCAACGGCTACCCACCGGCGGCGCATCTGCATCCAGCAGCCACTCTGGAGGCGCGACTCCTTTTAAGGTACAAGTAAATTTTGACATTCTCATATTTGAGGGTCAAATAGACGCAAATGCCGTAGATAGATGGTTGAATCTGTTAGAAGGATATTTCTCGGTTCATGACTTTTCAGACCGGGAGAAGATTATTTTTGCACTCCTCAAAGCTACCCCCATGTTAAGGACTGGTGGGAAACCTACTGTGAGAACAAGGACCAGACAGAACCCTCTCTGTTCTCGGCCGTACCAACTTGGAATTCTTTCCGAGACGCCGTCAAGGAACAGTACTATCCCGTGGGGAGCTGTGAGGACAAGTACATACAATGGACCACGCTGCGACAACAAAGGGATCAAGATGTGCACGAGCTGACGAATCTGTTCCATACCCTGCGCACAAAGTTGGGTATCAAAGATTCAGAGAAACATTTGGTGCTAAAGTATCGCAGTTGTCTGCACAGATACATTCAGGAGGAAATGGAGTTCCTCGACATCTCCTCGCTTGGTACCGCATACCGGTATGCTGCCAAGATTGAGCAGAAATTCAAACAGAAGAAGCGAGACTTTGGATCTGTGAATCAAAAGCAAGGAAAAGGTGCTTCCAAACCGCAGAACAAAGGACAGAGCATGGCGGCTAAAGACAACCCGTCAAAGCCACAAGAAAATAACAACACCGTAAAGCCCAAGAAGGACACGGAAAGTGGTGTGAGTTCCATAAGAGCTCCACCGACAACACAAGTGAGGCCTGGGCTGCGCCGCTAGTGGCCGAGATGAGGGCTTTCAGCTGGACATGATCACCAATCGTAACCCGAAAGGATGGACGGGGACTGGGAACACACGATGTGGAGCCCAACGCCACGCTGCCACGCAAAGATCCAAAAGGAAGAGCCGAAGATCTCAGAGGAGGAGGAACGCTCTTCCACCCTGGGATGGGCATGGCTCCCCAGATGCTTCATTGTCGACAATGGGAGCCAAAAGAACCTCATTTCAGCAGACGCCGTGAAGCAGTTGGGCTTGCCGACCACAGCTCACCCACATCCATACACCATCGGTGGCTTCACCAAGGACGAGATCTCCGCGTCAGCCAGCAGTGCTGCCTTCCCTATAGCATCAAGCCCTTCACGGATGAGGTATTATGTGACATTGCTCCTATTGATGTTTCTGATGTATTATTAGGACAACCATACTTGTGGAAGCGTCATGCTGTGTATGAGTCTCGGCCTCGTGTTGTTATTGTTACTTTGGGAAATAAGTTGTACAGGATACCAGAGGTACCACCTCCTGCTGCTATCTCTTTGGTTACTGCAAAACAATGCAGCAAGCTCATTTCCCAAACCAGGAAATTCATTTTCCTGATGATCCGCCCCCAGGGCAAGAAGAAGACTGTGGCCACGACCTCCAGACAGGGCTCCTCTGCGCAACAACAACAAATGGATAAGGTTGTGGAGGAGTACGGGGACATATTCACCTCACCCACAGGGGTTCCTCTGCACTGTCAGGTCAAGCACCCGATTGATCTGACCCCCGGTGCGCCGCTACCGAATGGACCGATCTATCGGCGCTCTGTTCTGGAGAATGATGAAATCAAGAGACAGATTCAGGAGCTGTTGCAGAAAGGTCACATCAGACCAAGTTCATCGCCCTGTGGGAGCCCGATCGTGTTGGTACAGAAGAAGGATGGGACGTGGAGACTCTGTATTGACTATCGGGCGCTGAACAAGATCACTGTCCGGAATAGGTACCCAATCCCCCGGATTGATGACCTTCTGGACCAACTCCAAGGTGCAAAATATTTCAGTAAGATCGACCTGAAGTCTGGGTATCACCAGGTACCAATTGAACCCTCTGATGTGTGGAAGACTGCCTTCAAAGCTAAGGAAGGCCTTTTTGAATGGCCGGTCATGCCTTTCGGGTTGACGAATGCTCCCGCAACCTTCATGAGGATGATGGACGACATCTTGCGGCCATTCACCAACTCATTCGTAGTGGTGTACTTGGATGACATTCTGATCTTCAGCAAGACTTGGGAAGAGCACCTTCATCACATCCGACAAGTCCTCCAAACACTGAGGCAACACAAGTTGTGTGCCAATTTGGAGAAGTGCACATTTGGCATGACCCAGGTTCAATATCTGGGATACATTATTGATGAAAGAGGGGTGCATGTGGATCCAGCCAAGATCCAAGTCATTCGGGATTGGCCAGCCCCAACCACTATAACAGAGCTTCGCAGCTTTCTGGGTCTTGCTAATTTCTACCGTAGATTCGTGTTGGGATTCTCTCATATCACTTTGCCCTTGAGTCAAGTCACCAAGGGAGGAGCGAGAGAAAAATTCTTTTGGTCGGAACCTCAACAGAAGGCATTCACAGAATTGAAAAATCGCCTCTGTTCTGCCCCAGTGCTCACATTACCAGACTTGCAACAGCCATTTGAGATCGAGACAGATGCCTCCGACTATGCTATTGGGGCAGTTCTTACTCAACAGGGACATCCAGTGGCATATCACAGCGAGACATTGTCTGAGACAGTTCGCAAGTATCCCACCTATGACAAAGAAATGTATTTCATTGTGCAAGCCTGTCGACAATGGAAGCATTACATTTTGGGAAGGAAACAATCATCCACACAGACCACCGGCCCCTACAGTTCATACAGACACAAGGGAAGTTGCAGAATGATCGCCATCAGAAGTGGTCCACATATCTGCAACAGTTTCATTTGAACATAAAGTACAAGAAGGGTAGCACCAATCATGTTGCAGACTGCCTCAGCCGACCACCGATCGTGGCGCTCACCACTGTGCTCAACTCTTGTGGGCACGAGACTTCTGATTGGCCGCTTCTCTATGAGAGTGACCCAGAATTCGGCCACACTTACAAGGCACTCTTGGGGGGCACGCCAGTTCCAAATTTTCACCTCCAAGATGCACTTTTATGTCACCTGGGACACCTTTGTGTTCCTTCAAGCGAGCGTGCCAAGATGATATGGGAAGCACACTACAGTCGAGTCGCTGGGCATTTCGGGGTCGAGAAAACAGTAGCAATACTACAGAAGCATTTCTATTGGCCGAACCTTCGAAAGGATGTCGAGAAGCACATCAGATCCTGCACTGCTTGTGCCATTGCCAAACCGACCATCAAGAAGCAAGGCCTATATACTCCTCTACCTACCCCTAGTCGACCCTGGGAATCCATCTCCATGGATTACATGTCGGGCCTGCCTTCTACTAAGCAGGGAAATGACTGTGTTTTTGTGGTCGTCGACAGATTCTCGAAGATGGCCATTATGGCGGCCTGCAAGAAGAATATCACAGCAGAAGCCACCGCTAAACTCTTCTTTGAACGAGTGTGGGTGCACTTTGGGATCCCACAGTCTATCATATCAGATCGGGATAGCAGGTTCCTCAGCACATTTTGGTCCAGCCTCTGGTCGATGTTGGATACCAAGCTCACCAAGTCCACAGTTTTCCATCCCCAAACAGATGGCCAGACAGAGGTCGTCAACAGAATGATTGTACACATTCTGCGCATGTACAATTCAAAGCATCCACGCACATGGGACGAGAGCCTCCCTTATGTACAACATAGTTATAATCGGGCTCTCCACAGTTCAATCGGCCATAGCCCCTTTCAGGTGGGCTTGGGATTCCACCCACTATGTCCCATTGACATAGCCATGCCGTTTGCAGCTGCTCAGGCCGATTCAGCTCATGTCCAGTCTGAAGTTGACAAAGCAAGTAGCTTCATCGAGCGCATTCAACACATCCGCCAACAGGTTCATGATATATTGGACAGAGCTAATGCCAAGTACAAGCAACGCCATGATCAACACCGGGTGCCACACAACTTCCAGGTGGGCGACAAAGTATGGCTACATTTGTAAAAGGAGCGCCTCACTGGACCCCACCGCAAGCTTCTCGCTCGTCCGATGCTGGTCGACACCATCAGCCAAGGTCGTAGGAACAATGCATCTGAGCTCGTATTCCACCATCTTGGTCTGCACCCCGCCTTCAATGTGGATCGCCTTCGTCCTTACTTCCCACCTCTACTGGACACCTCGGACATTGCAGAACAACTCACACCAACCGAGTTAAATCCAGACTACATGGAATAGGCCACCACAGATTGTATCATGGACATGCAAATCAAGAACACTCGCCAGCAGAAGATCCAACTATATCGGGTTGTCAAAGCTGGCCAACTCCTGCACCAAGGAAAGTGGTTCACCAGGGACCAAGTTCAGCAGAAATTTCCTCATCTCATGGAGGAACTTAACGCAATGGGGACCATTGCTTCCTAAGGGGGAGGAATGATCCAGGTGGATATTGGTGGTCACCCGCCTATTCCACTTGGGGCTCCACCATTGTCTATTTCAGTTTTTTAGTTTCGGCACAGTTTACTATTTTTAGCAGTTTTTCGGGTCCTAAACTTCCGGAGCCGTTTTGAGGCCCTAAACGACGTTTTTTTGGGAAAACGGAGGGCAACATGGGTCCATGGACCGATGTTTCCCATTCCAAATTTGTAGTCCTCGGATAGATCTTTCTAACGAGGTATGGCACGCGTCAAACGGAGATCGTATGCCAAAGTTACGCCCCTGGGAAGTTGAAACACCAATTTACCCAAACGGGGCCCATAGTTTTGGCGCTTCATCTCCTAGGGTTAGGGTTTTGGCTATTTAGGATTTCCCATTGTTTCTAAATAATAAATAGGCCCTCGAGCCTCATTGTAACTCAGTTCAGAGGCCTGTAGCCGCCACATCTCTTCTCAGAGATAGCTACCAGCGCCTAGCTAGTTTTATTTCCATTCTGTCTGTAAGCAAATTTCAGTTCTTTGATATTAATGAAATGAAGTGTTATTTCCGCTGCATCTCTGTATTTATGGTTATATGTTTATTCTGTTGCGTTCCTGCATAAATCCGGATCAAAAACCCCCACAATACATAAAATTATATACATGTGGGATTGATATTTTTAATTCACATGTTTTAAAATTTCTTTAATTTAATTTTTTAATATGATATGCATTCTATTGAGGCTATATTTTTATATATAGAGAAAGAGAGTTCATTGTAAGTATTAACTTTGTATATGTTTATTAATTAAATTTAATTATGAAAATGAAATATCTTAAGAATATTTCATTAATTTATTTTAATAGTAGTTATAAGTAAAGATCTATTTTGCCTATAAATTAAGATAAAATAATGAAATTCACATCTTTATATATATAGAAATATTCTTTCTATTCTTGTTCTAATTTGTATATATTTTTCATTAAATTTAAACAAGAAGTTATGAAAAATCATGGTTATGAATATGAATTATCATTATTTGAATTTTTTTTTAATGTGATATGCATATTATGATTTTTTCCATAATTTTTTTTTATAATTTTATTAATAAAAAATTACAATATAACAAATTGAATTAAATCAATTTATTATTTTTATTTCATTTTAATTTTTTAATTGGGCCAACTTTATAATTTATTATATTATTTTTTGATCCAACACTTCACTACAACTTATCATCTAACTGATCACAAATCAAAACCAAAAAGAAGTTAAGCTAGCATAATCATTGTAAACATTGTGAATGACTAAGGGCTAAGTGATCTAGTAGGTAAACATTGTATATATGGAAAATTTTAGAGCCTAAAAGAATCATCAACTTCCATTTTTTTAAATGATTTACTAATAATTTAATTGTCAAAATTTTATATAGATATAATATCATCATAAATTTAAAAAATTTCACAAAAATATCTTCAAACATTTTATAGTTTTTATATCAAGGTCTAGTAAGATTCACCAAGGTTTCTACATTTTAAGATAAATTTGAATCCTTAAATTTTTCCTCAATAATAAAATGAGATATATAGCTAGTGTGACAAACATATATAACTATCATTCCATAAGAGAGGGGGCTCAAAGGGGAAACCGACACACCTATAATCCTATGTCATTTTCCTAAATTAATTGTCATTTACCATGTAATCTCCATGTGATTAAAGATCAATCATTCAATGTATGTTTAAGGTTGGTAGAAGAGTCATCTAAGCTAGTCAGTGAGCATGGGGGTAAGTAATTTCATGCAAGAGATGGGTGAAACAGTCAACTCACTTATTTATGATAGCATGGACTGAGTACAATCATTTTGGAAGGAGTGGGCATCAATCAAATAGTTACACATCGAAGAGAAAAATTGAGTGGGCTGTGTAGGCAAATTTTATAGTAGCAAGAAATGAAGAGAGGAGAGGAGAGTGTTGAAAGACAAAGCCTTGATTGTATATTGAGCATAGCTTGTGAAGCTAGTAATTGTGCTATGAAGAAGGTTGTTATGTTTGTGATGGGTTCTCGCTAAGAATATGACAAAAGGGACCTACATAAAGGCTATGTGAGCACCTCTACAATAGTTGTCTTTCTTAGAGCCCCAACTGAGGAATTCCTAGTTGGTATTGTGCTAAAACATTAGAGGAGATGGATATTGTCTTAGGGACTACAAGTCATATGACTAATAGAAACGACTAACATGCAGAAATATGCATAACATGACATTCATAGGCATATGACAATATCATGTTGAACCATAACTTCTCTGTGTTGAACCATAACTTATCTCTGTCTAGTGTTGTTTCTGCATGTTAGTTGTTTCTACAAGTCATATGACAATATCGAAGTTATGGTTCAACACTAGACAGAGATGGGCCAAAGACAAATGAATTTGACAAATTCAATGCTACAAAGCTTTCATCTTTCTCAATTTGGGGGAAATTTATACAAATGGAGTAAAGTCCCCAAATTTTTATGCAAATTAATGCTTAATTTTTCCAGAGTCATCAAGAAGAAAGCTAAAATCATTAATCTATAATTCGTAGAGTCAAATTTGACTTGGAAAGTCATTTTTTGCCAATCTGTGGCAATTATAAAGTTTTGAGATAAAATGATCAAGATTAGTCTGAAATCATTAATCTATAATTCGTAGAGTCAAATTCGACTTGGAAAGTCATTTTTTGCCAATCTGTGGCAATTATAAAGTTTTGAGATAAAATGATCAAGATTAGTCTGAATTTGGATTGAATGAATGAAATTAGCTAAAATATTTTCAAGGAATAGCTAAAAAGGAGTTCTTAAGTTGTTAATTAAAGAAATTGATTATTCGTTTAATAACAAATTTGGAGTTCATAAAAATTGATGGAACAATTGGTTGCCTTTTGTAAAATTGTTGATGGAAATGGAGACTTTCAACAAAATCGTCGAAGGACCAATGGGGACTTTAAACAAAACCATTAATGGGATGACAAAGACATTTAGTGAAATTGCCAATGCATCAATGGAGACTTTTAATGAAATCGTTCGTGGGTCCATAAAGAATCTTAGTGAAGTCATCGATGAAATGGAAAGTCTTCATGCCCAGTGGGCCGATGAAAATTTTCAATGGACCTATGAAAAACTTTGGATAAATCATTGATGGATTGATAAAGGACCATGCTAACACCCAACAATCTCTCCTTTTCATTGCTTAGCATGGCTAGTTGTACAAATGATGGCACTATAAAATATATGTGGTAGTACATATGATAATGAGATGACATTGATGCCTTGATGTGGCATAACCACTATTGGACTCACAATTATACTAATATGGGGTGAATAAGTATAATGCCATTTTTTACTTATTTAAACATTTTATCATAAAACATCGATCACATAAAATAAACAAGTAACAGATGATATATGGAAAACCTTACATGAGAAAACCTCAAATTTTTTTATATGAAAGATCTGGTAGGCATCAACCTACTATTGCATCAATTTGTAGGCACCATTCCATAGGAGACATCAATCTCCCCTGTTGTTTTGTAAGCACGAACCTATAGGAAACACCAATCCTATTTGTTGCTTTGTAGGCACCAACCTACAGGAGACACCAATCCCTTCTATTGCAAGCTTTTTTAGGCATCAACTTATATAAGCCATCAATCTCCACTATTGCAAATATTCGTAAGAACCAACATGGTTCACTAAGTTTGCTTGTTTTTTCACAATGTCTATTGGTTGTTTCTACTTTCACCAAGTACGTTTACTACTTCTACCTTCACTAGGTCTATTAGTTATTTTGCCTTTACCAAATCTACTTGCCGATTATTCCTTCACTAGGTTTATCTATCCCAAAACTTCTTGTTTTTAGCTTCTTCCCAAGAACAAACTTGTAAACATGCCATGTATTCAATTTTGCAAATATTGTTCTGAAATTTCTAGCATGGGTACCTTGAGATCTCTTCTTTGTCTCCTCTATATTTGACAGCTTTTGCTATAGCAAAAATGCCAAATTGCCCTATTTAAAGCATGTTTTAAGAACATTTTGGAACACTAAATTAATCATAACATATCTTCGAAATTATAGTGAAACAAGATATGAAATTTCTACCATAGGTACCTTAAGATATCTTCTTAGTCTCCTCCCTAATTTCAGAATGAAACATCTCAAAAAGAAATTTATAGCAAAAAAATTCAAACCGACATGTTTGAAGCATGTTTCAAAAGCCTTTAAAAACATTAACTTCTTCAGATCATATCTCTAAAATTATAATGAAACAAGATATGAAATTTATACCACTAGTACCTTCAAATCCATTCCTTGTTTCCACCAGATTTCGTAGTCTAAAACATCTCAAAAGGAAAGTTATAGCAAAAATACCAAGCTAACTTGTTTGAAGCATATTTCAAGAGCATTCAAGATGTCTAAATTACTTGAGCATATCTCCAAAATTATAGCAAAGCCGGATCTGAAATTTTAAACACAAGTACACAAAGATCATACACACACACACACACACACACACAGATATATATATATATCCTCCAAGTTTCATGGTATGAAACATCACAAAAGAAATGTTACAATGAAAATTTCAAGTTGACATGTTTGAGGTAGATCTCAGGAGCATTTAGGAAGCCTAAAATTAGTAGTCAGCATATTTTTTTGTTTCAACCATTTTAACAACTTTTCAAGATGTTTTATATTAGTGTAATTATACAAATTAAATGGTTGGTTAATATTAATATGCATCATGACACTTATTTAAGGCATTTATGTCATGATACATCTCACATTATTAAAATTTAAAAAAAATCATAAAAATTAATTAAATTATAACTTTATAAAAACAGAGTAAAGGAACAATAAGCAATAAGGCTTCAATGCCATTAATAAAAACCTAATGGTAACAAAATCTGACATTTATGGACATGTCATTTCTTTTAATTAGATGGAAATTAAAAAAGGTATAGGTGCTTTTGATATAAATCTCAATCCTTTATCCCTTACTAGTACTAAATGTATTCTCTAGATATTAGATGGAGGTTAAATTCCTAACATTCACTTAATAAGTATTGATAGTTAAATTAATATTCTAATGATCCTATTCCGAAATAAACACATCTATATAATTAAAATTTGAATTAAATTTAAATAATTAATGTGTAAAGTACATTTTTCATGTAAACATGGATTAGACGGTGAGTGAAAGATAAAATCTTCAACGTGTTTTTACTTCTCTAGATTTAACAGAAATGAAAAATGGCCCATTTCTAAGAAAGAACCAGGGTTTAATGAACTTGTTAGCGATATGGCATAATCAACAATAACAGTTGCCACATTGAATGGAAATTAATAGATTCCATCTGGCGTGAATGCTAACATTTTCTGCTAGTAGCTCCACAATGTCAAAAATAATCTCTGAGAATTATCCTGCACACCTGCAAGAAAAAAAAACGTTATAAGCACCTTGAGATAGACATTTTATTGCTCAAAAATTAAATATAACAGACAACAAACAAAGCACCCAGAACTTAGGGTTTAATAAGGCTGAATGCTCTCAGATGTATCAATAATCTAATATATGAACCACATTAAATCCATGTTGATCAACCTGACCTCTCCCTGAAGGTCAGGTTGCCTTCCATCTCTTTCCACCTTACCAGCAGTAGATACAATACCGGACATTACTTCAACTATAAATGGGCAACATACACCAACAATACAGTAACAACAAGAATATTCCTGACAGACACAACACCTGACTTGAATCCTGTTGCCACGAGGATATTTGATACCCAACAGCACCTAACTCAACTTCAACCACGAAACTTGAAGGTGCCAAAAAGGAAACCCTGGTCCTTTGTCTCAACCATAGGTTTACTTAAGAAGCACACTCCTCTCTGCCCACCTCATCCATGTCAGGTCCCAACATGGTACTTGCTCAAACCACCATGGACAGATACAGATCTCAAAGACCTGCCCCAATAAAAGTGATCCTCGCCCCCTCCCTCACTTTCTTAATAAATAGAGCCTTCCTAGTCCTTTTCTACAGCTCCTTCCGGTTCTCAACGGCCTTCACAAATCCTCCTGATGAACAAAGATCTGATCTGATTTCATCTTCTCCTGAGATGTCTTTGGATCCATCACCACCAATCAAAACTAACGAAATAACATAAACCATATTATGATCCTCCGAAAGATAAAGGTTTACTTTATCACCTGCCATTAGGCCTTTACACATCTCATCATGCAGACTGTGAATGGCAGTCCCGTGGAACCTGTGGATGATTGCACTATTTACCTTTGAAAATATCAAAAAATACTTTCAAGAATTTCATCACCATTTGCCATCCTATACCATTGATATTTTCCATTGTGACACTTCATTAATCTAGCTGTATCAATCAGGATACATCTCATGTTGATACCACCTTAAATCCCTATTAATTCTGAAGTGAAAACCCAATTTTCTATAGAGTTAGAAACGGTGTTGTAGCTTCTCTGAGTGTGAAAAGATTTTTCTGCTTCAAAATCAGAGCCTGTCATCCTCCTGTCATCGTTACCTTTGTTGATAGATCCATTTACAGGCCAATCCTTTAGTACAGCCTCAACATTAAACATAGAGATTGAAATCTTTGAATCACCAATAACCAGAGCATTTGTGGCTCCTTGAGACGCGATCAGCCTTTGAATTAAAGCCGACAATTCAGCCTGAAAATTTATCATAATCCCTAAATAACCAGAGCATTTATGGCTCCTTGAGATGCGATCAGCCTTTATTAGAGGCGACAATTCAGCCTGAAAATTTATCATAATCCCTAAAGCTGGAGAAAAGGAAAGGAACGAGTCCCAATCCAATATATCACAGCGCCCCCTGCCTCAAAGGGACGAAGGTTTGCTTTGGGATACTTTCGAGATTTAAAAAATTGAGGTCAAGGCTAAACAAATATTTGAAGGTAATAATAAGCATTGTTATCTTAGTTTGTCTTTCACAAAGAATGGCCAATATTGTTTAATATTTGTAATTGTGCTTGTGTGTATTCTAACTCTGGTTTTGGGCATATTTTCTGGTTAATATTATTAAAAAAATTGGTTGAGAATTGTTGGCATTGTAAATTTGAATTATATAGTCTATATAATACAATGCCATAGAGATTATTCACAGTGCCGATCTATTTATAAATTCAAAAAGACAATTTAAACCATAAAAATAAAAATTCATGATCTTACCATGAACTGTATCATAAATTCAAAAAGACAATTCAAACCATAAAAATAAAATTCATGATCTTACCATGAACGGTATCACCGGATTTTGAAAAAAAAGAAAAGAACAAGCCAACAATCAGAGTAGTTAGACAGCACCATTGTAATTGTATGCATTCCGGTGGCAGTAAAACTCTCATTCAAAAAGCATGCCTTCCTAAAGCATGCTTTTATGTCCACCAAATTTCAAAATGCAGTCCACGAATAGAAAAAATGAATACAGTGCCACAGATAAACCTGATACACCCTCAATTAAAATACAATTTATTACTATTCAACCACAGAAAGTACTGGTAACAAGCATATGAATCAAGTAAAATGTAGACAACATAATTTTTTATTTAATTTCTGTTCTTAAGTTGGTAAAGCTCATAGTTCAATTTAGATCATAGTGCTCCTGGTGACCTGGGGCACTCTGCAAACAGGGAGAACTGCAAAAACCTTTTATTTCCCTCTGCAAACCCTATGGGATGAGTCTGCAAACATCCTTGGATGAAATACAAAATACCTCTCATAGACTCCGGAGAAGCACTACCATCATGAAATTGGGTGAATAGTAAATACTCAAAACCCAGTAATTCTTTCAAAGTGCAATCCCCATGGGATGAGTATACAAACTCCATGAGATAAATGACGTACAAGTACCCTCTTTAACATGGGGAGAGATTTCAACAATTCTTTCCTGGTATGAGGTAAAAATTCAACTGTAATAACGAGAAATTTGAACCTCTTTCCCTGTAGTTATATATGAGGTAAAAAAATCCCACTTTAATAATGAGAGTTTTGAACCTCATCCCCTGTAGTTCTGCATACCAGAACAAAGACTTTATCAATTAAACATTGGGTAATTCCAACACCAATCTATATTCACTCTGTACTTTTAACATTCCATACATATGCCAAAAGCTGATGGATCATCACCACCCACAGGTTGAAGAATGTACTCAGAGAGGTTACTAAACCAGATCCATCTAAGTCCATTCAAGGTATAAAAGGTATTTTTATAGATCCAATGAATGCACCAAAATTTGATTGATCATCCCCCAAGAATCCTCTAAAATGCACCTAACCTCTCTTTATGTAATAATAAAAGCCCCAAACCAAATCAATAATAAGGAATTACAGAGCAAGAGACTTGATGCAATAATAAATTACCCAAAACTAAATCAATAATAATAAGGAACCCCACAGCAAGAGATTACAACTTTTACCTGTTGTTTTTTTCAGTGTAAGCGCTGAACCCTAACTGCTCTCAGACGACGAGGTCGCGGAGTCAGGCAAAGCGCAATGAACAGCATCGCCAAAACCAACACCACCACAAATCCAATCGTATTTTTATTTTTATTATTATCGTCCGTCTTTACAATGTAATACGATTCCATCATGATTTCTTTCTTGCTTTCTCAATTTGAATTCGTCGAATGGTCACTTAGGTTTCTCTGAAAATTATGTTACTGAGATAAAAAAGGGACTATAAGTTTCAGACAAAAAAAAAAAAACAATTCTCTGAACAGGAAGGGCATAAAGAAAGCGTAGTGTACATACCTAGAAGACGGAGTGCTTAGTTATGATGAATCCACTGGAATCTCGATGCATTCATAACGGCAGAATATCAAAACAACACAAGTTATCTTTGTAACTGTTGTTGTTATGCTGTTGAATGTTCAATATAAAGCCACAAAAAGCGAATGTACAGTCATCGTCTTTCTATAATTTTTGACAAAAAGAAAGGATAAAATTCTTTTTGGACGGCCTGGGATGTATCTCCGCACATGGCTCACCCCACAACGTTTTCATTCGACATGTAGCTTTCATTGTACAGTCAGAAAGGATTGGGGATAATGGCTGTTTTCATGCTTAATATTGAATGGCTTTCGATGTGCAATTTAAGAGTGCAATCCATGTCGTACGTCACTGGTCAAATTGGGGTTTTTCTAACAATTATGTGTTTGTTTTTGTTTATTTTTATTTTTTTTGGAATTTAAGTTTTTTTCAAAATATAGATTTAGCTTTTTGAAAAATCTTGAACTACTTAAATTCTGGAGAATTTACATTCTTTTGTTTTATTTTTAGTTTTAGTTTGTCTAGTGATAATGATAGTATATGGGTGTGAATTGTGAGCTAGCAATATTATTTCTCAAAATGGAAACAAATTGAGAAAATCTAAAAACACTTGATCATGAGCAAGTTCAAAAAAGTAAGTTCGGTACTTTATGAGATAATGTTGAGTGAAACAGGGACAACTCTCATTGAAGCAATTGTCATGGTGTTGCTCATAAGATATCTAAAAAAAATTGAGGAAACTGGAGTAGGTAGATGGTCTAATGTTATGGAGTAGGTAGATGGCCTAATGTTATCTTTAACTAAAATTGAGCAAATGGTAGTAGGTATATGGCCTAATGTTATCTTTAATGAAAATTGAGCAAATGGGAGTAGGTAGGAGTAGGTAGATGACCTAATGTTATCTTTAAAGAAGACATAGAGTGAAAGAAAGAAAACATGGATGCGACAAAACTACACATGGATGCAAAAATGGAATATAACTCGATGCCTCTCCCACAAATATCAAAGAGCTAAAGAATTATGTTATGGAGAAGTTTTTTACACTAATATGGAAAAAGAGTTGGGTAGAAAGAAGAAGTACTACATTGTAGAAAGAAGAAGTACTACATTGAGGAATTCAACCCTACTTGTGATTTACAACAAAAAGAGTACATTGGAGCTAGCATTCAGTGGAAGGCAGAGGGTTTTATTGCTTAATTAAGAACCAACTTGCATCAACTTCAATGTGAACCAAGACGATGGAAAAGACCTAAAGAAGCTTGGGAAGAACTGGTGTACATTTTACACCTCTGGGATAGTGGAATCGGATAAACATTTCATTTTGGAATGTGATGCATTCAAAGACATCAAAGAAAGTGATGGGAATATGTTAGGAAATGATTGAATTGCAAAAGAGGCATTGTCTTTTCAGCTAAAAAATTGTTAGAAGGTTGGGCTAACTTATCATCAATTTGAATAAGAAAATAATTAAATTACAATAAGCCAAAAGTAAGAAACTAATAGTCCTATAAACTATTTTTAATCAACTATTTTTAATCTGATAAACACTAAAATATCATTTCAATTCATTTATTTCCACAAATAATTAAAACCAAAATAACTCAAAATAACTCCCAAAACATCTAATAAATTATGCATATGTTGAATATGTTGAAAATGGGTTACATTGTTTTACATTACCTCTACATTGAGTATTGAAGGACCACTGTTTTACCGGTACAATGTTTCGACATTTCTGCGTATTTCCATACATTTGATTGGTGTTTCCACATTGCCACGTATTTCCATATATTTGAATACACTGGACATCATTCAAATTTTCTAATTTTATATATAAGTTGGTTTTTAATCAAATTTTAGGTTAAATTTTTATAAAAAGATTCTGAAGATGAAAGTTATATATGGGAAATAAACTACCCAATACAACATCCAACTCTTAACTTTCACATATTCAATTAAAAAGTAATAAACTTTTATTATATAGATTTGGGGAAAATATCCCTAATGGAGGAGTTAAAAAAAAAAGATAATCCTTCAATAGAGGAGTTAAAATAGATTGTTAAGCTTAAATTGTATTAATAAAAAAATTTAAGTATAATTAGGTGATATAAATAATAAAAATGTAAAATAGGAAATTTGACTATTTATAAAAATTGTAAAATAAAATAGTAATGTAAGAATGGTTTAATTATTTAATATTTTAGAATTTTATATATTTAAAAATCAATATATATTTATTTTAACTTTAAATTCACCATTGTTAAGAGGATCAATTCTCTTCAAATGTAAATTTTTTTTAAGTGTAAAACTTGAAAAAAGTTTTGCACCTTAAAAAATTTGATTTATTTAAACGCTAGTTAGACCAAGAATTAAAATGAATCTTGGTTCATCATAAATCTATTTATATTTATATTTATATCAATATCACATTTTTCTATATATAACTACTTTGGAAGAGAAGGGTCAACTAATCGTTGGAATGTAACGACTAGTTTTGACCTAAAAGAAATGAATTAGTTTAAAAGTCAAAATTTCATTTAATTATATTGTATTATTTAATATTTTAATAATATTTTATTTTCAAAATATTATATTAGTTTAAGAAATTATTTCATTAAGTAATTTCTAATAATATTTATCTATTAATGCTAGGATTCATATTATTTTATGTATATAACTATTTTTATTTTTCATTTTTTAAGCTCTCACCATACATATAATTGCATACACATGAGCTTGACATTTTTCTTTGACACGTTTTATAATTTATTTAATTTAATTTTTCAATATGGTATGCATAGCATTGAGACTATATTTTTATATATAGAAAGAAGATATAGGTTAGCAAAAAAGTTTACTGTAAGTAATAAGTTTTTATATGTTTAGTAATTATTTTTTTTCCAAGGAAAATTATCTTAACTTTATTGATCAAGATAAATAAAATTACATTTTGTATATGCACTTCAGAATTGCATACAGGAAAAACCTATCCAGATCCATACTATAGAAAAAATGATACAAAAACATCCTGACAAATAGTCTTCATCCATAACAAAATAACCCCTGAAGGGTGCCAAATAAGACTACCTAAGATAGATCATTGCCATAAAAGATAGTGAGTCAAATAACATGTAAGGACAATATTTCGCCGCTGCGCACGCTGCCCTCCCCTGCGCTCTGAAGCTAGGGTCTGGGAGCCATACAGCGCCGCCCTGGCTGCTGCGCCCCTGCGCACAGCCCCGCCCCCCCAGCTGCGGATCGATGGAGTCTCCTGAGGGCTCTGCCCCCCCTGCTGATCCGCCTCCCGAAGTCACAGCTTTCAGAACTTTGATCGCATCTGGGACAAAACGCCCGCCCACAGCATTTCAGCAGAAATTTATCAAAAGACTGGACACGATTCCTACAGTTTCCCTGCCAGAGGAAGATACCTGCAAAGCGGCACTGAACCTGGCAGACAGAGGCCTCATAGGCCAGTTTACAGGCTTATGGCCTTCACCCAAATCCGTGGAGGACTGGACGCAAAGAAATTGGAAACCCCTGATAAAAGATGAAGTAAAGAGCTACTTTGTGGGCAAAGGATATTTTGTATTTGTGTTTGAAAACATGGAAGACAGAAGCTTAATATTCAGAAATGGTCCCTACTTCATGGGGCCGCAGGGCCTGTACTTAAACAAATGGACTCCAGATTTCGACCCTTCCCAAGACGTCCCATCTGCCGTGCCGGTGTGGGTGAGACTCCCCCATCTGCCTCTTCACTGCTGGAATCAAAAGTCGCTCCAGATCATTGGGAACGCACTAGGCAAATACATAGATCAGGCTGTAAGAAAAGACCAATATGCATGCGCCCGAATCTGTGTAGAAGTGGACCTTGAGGAAGGATTGCCTGAAGCGATCAAGCTCTCGGTGGCAGGTTGGACGCATGTCCAAGAGCTCGACTACGAACAGCTCCCCTTTAAATGCAGACATTGCCACGGCCACGGGCACTTCGCAAAACACTGCAAGAAGAGAGCAGAGGAGCAATCTGAAAAACATACCGGGGACCAATGGACCCTAGTCCAGAGAACAGCCCATGCAAAAAAAGATGCAGGAAAAAGCGCAGTAGCAGGAGCCAGGAACACCTCCATCCCCACCCAGGAAGCGGAAGAAATCTCAAAAGAAACAGAGGGTGTACAAACTGAATCACTGAATAAAGCTCAGGAGAACCAGGAACATGCAGAAGGCCCGCCTCCTAGCAAAGAGGGAGGGGTCGCCATCCAGATTGAAGCATCCCAAGGCAGCCCCTCCAACCCCACCTATGCAGAAGTCACAAAGAAAAAGGCAGTCGAAAGCTCAGAGTCCTCAGAGGAAGAAATCTTTGAGCGCCCATTAAAAAGAGCCGGAAGGAAATCCCGCAAGGAAAAAAGAGAGGAAGAAGCAGAAAGGCTCAAAACGCAAGGAAGCCAGTCCACATTATAAATGACGATCGGAAGAAATAGCAGGCCTAGGCCAGCCAAGGGTGGCTCCACCCCGCTCACAGGTAAATAATGAAGCTAGTCTCTTGGAATTGCAGAGGATTGGGGAACCACGCAAAAATAGAAGCAGTAAAGGACCTATTAAAGTCGGAACCAGCAGAAATCCTCTTGCTCCAAGAGACAAAGATAGCAGGACAAGCTCTATTAGAAATCAGTAAGACAAAATGGAAAAAAAGCTCAGGCATAGCGATTAGCGCACGGGGCTCTTCGGGAGGACTGGCAACTCTCTGGACCGAAGATAATTTTCAGCTGATCAAAACGCACGAGACCCAACATTGGATATTCACTGAAATAATCCATCTTGCAAGTAAGTTGACTATCTCTCTTGTAAATCTTTATGTGCCTGTCAATTATTCTGAAAAAAGAGACTGCTGGAACTCCCTGGCAGCATTTCTAGAGCAGGAAACCCCCAACAATGTCATCCTTGCTGGGGATCTCAACATAGTGTTGAAAGCCAAAGAGAAAAGAGGAGGCATCAATTCCAAGGATCCCATGGTTGCTGTAGTGGAAGAGCTCGCTCAGCAATGGGATCTGTAGGATTTCAACCCAATCCAAGGACTCTTCACTTGGTCTAATAATCGAACTGGGACAGAACACATTTCAGCCCGCCTGGATCGCTTTCTAGTGCAAACCTCTCTCCTCATGAATAAGAAGATCATAACTACGAAAATTCTGCCCAAGCTCTCCTCTGACCACAAGCCCATACAACTCTGTATAGAAGATGAAGAGGACTTGGGTCCCATTCCATTCCGCTTCTCTCCTCAATGGATTGAAAGGGAGGGTTTCTCTGAGACGGTGAAAGCAGCCTGGGCCACATCAATATCAGGTTCTCCAAGCTACGTTTGGGAGCAAAAGTTGAAACTCACCAAAAAAGCCTTGAAGGACTGGATTAAGAAACCAGCATCCAATCCCACCTCCCAAAGAGTTGATGCAGTCCAGGCACTGCATTCCCTACAAAATGATATGGAGAGCAAAAACATCAGTGCAGATCTATTGGACAGGGAAACAAAAGCACAGAGAGCAGCCTTCCAATCCTTCAGAAAAGAGGAAGAGTACTGGAGATTAAAGTCTAGAAGCTTGTGGCTAAAAGCCGGGGACCGCAATACCTCTTTCTTTCATCGGCAGTACCGAGCCAGATTGTCAAGGAACTACATAGCAGAAATAAAGACATCGGAGGGCCAAACATGCAATGGATTCCAACAAGTCAAAGAAGCAGCTGAAACACACTTCCAAAATCTTTTCAGCTCGGGCGCCCATGGAGATGAAGTGGATGAAGCTGACTTTCTCTCCCACATCCCTTCCCTCATCTCACCAGAGGACAACTCTGAACTGTGCAAACCGGTTTCGGAGGAAGAGATTATCAAAGTCATTTGGTCCATGGAATCTGACAAGGCCCCCGGACCTGACGGATTCACCATTCATTTCTACAAAGTATGCTGGGACATCATTAAATATGACCTTCAAAAGATGGTTCGGGGATTCTTGAAAAAAGCTAAAGTAGGTGGCAGCACCAACTCAACCTACTTAGCTTTGATCCCCAAAGACTCTAACCCGGAAACGTTTGCCAGATTCAGGCCAATATCGTTATGCAACGCCTCCTACAAGATTTTGGCAAAACTGTTGGCAACCAGATTAAAACCCTTGCTTCCCCGGATTATCTCTAGTCCCCAAGGAGGATTTGTGGAAGGTAGGCACATCCTGGACAACGTCATACAAGTGCAGGAGACCGTACACTCAAGTAAGCAGAGAAACGAGAAAGGCATGCTCATAAAGCTAGACATGGCGAATGCGTTTGACAGAGTCAACAGAACATTTCTCAGCAAAGTCTTGCTCTCCTTTGGCTTTTCTCCTCAGTTTGTAAATCTCATAAAAGCCTGCACGGATAACCCTTGGATATCTCCCCTCATTAATGGTAGGCCAGCGAACTTTTTCCAAGCTAAGAGAGGCATCAGGCAGGGATGCCCGCTCTCGCCCTTTCTTTACATCTTATTGGCTGAATCTCTAAGTCGAAAACTTGAAGCAGAAAAAATGATAGGCTCCCTTCCGGGCCTCAAACCCACCAGCAGAGTTAACCCTTTGAATCATGCCCTCTTTGCAGATGACTCGATTCTTTTGGGAGGTGCCTCAACCAGAATAGCGAAGGCCTTTGACACTATCATAAGAAACTACTGCAAAGTCTCAGGAGCTCTGGTAAATGAAAAAAAAAGTGAAGTCTTCAGCTGGAACACTGATCAATAGGAGCTTAATAATATAGCAAACATCCTCGGGTTCAAAGGGCACTCCCAATGGGACAGGATCAGATACCTTGGGCTCCCCATAATCTCAGGAGTGAACAAGAGATTGCTGTGGAGCGACATAATAAACAAATTCAAAACCAAAATCTCGAAATGGGGAGGATTCTGGTTAACGAAAGGAGGCAAGGTCATTTTGATAAAATCTCAACTGTCTTCCTTAATTATTTACCAAGCAGCTTTCCTGCTCGCCCCCAGAAATGTTATGGATCAAATCTCCTCTCTTCTTAGAGATTTCCTCTGGCAAGGAGGCAGGGGCAACGATAAGAAACAACACTTGGCAAATTGGGACATCGTCAAAAAGCCCATCGATGAAGGAGGACTGCAAATACGAGACCCCTCCTTGGTCAACCTCGCCCTTGGTAGCAAAATCCTGTGGAAAATGATTAATGACCCAAAGCATCCTGTCAGTGTCATTTTAAGATCAAAATATACCAACAAAGTCGATTTCAGAAACCTACAGTTTGGAAACATTGCCAACAGTACGCTGCTATGGAAGCTCTGTTATAAGAGCAACAAATTCTTCAGTCGAAACGCTTACAGGATCCCCGGGAATGGTAAATACACACGTCTCTGGCATGATAGCATAATGGGGCGGAATCCTTTAATAGAAAACGCAGAGATTACAGAATTAAGGGACTGGCTCACATCATCTGGCAAATTAAGCGTTTATGATATATCGGTATGGGACCACAGAGGTGAATGGGTCGGTTGGGCACTGCACGACACCCCCGCCCATCTGCAAAATCAATTAAACAATCTGCTACACCAGTTGGAAGGCGCAGCACCAATTCATCGTGCCAAGCAAGACCGATGGGGATGGGGTCGATCTGGGGAATACAATACAACAGAAGGCTTCAAAGCATTTCAGACAACAGGTAATAGTAAGCACAGTGCAGCGTTTTGGAAAAACGTTTGGGAGCCTCTAGCACTCCCAAAAGTTAACTTTTTCTTCTGGACGGTGATTCACAATAAGATCCTTACTGGCGATAATCTGGCAAAAAGAAAGATTGCTGGCCCTCACAGGTGCGCTCTTTGCAGGTGCAATACTGAGTCTGCTCACCATCTATTCATTGAATGCCTGCTCGCCAAGGAAGTCTGGGATCTTCTGCTGCAAGATTTCCACATAAACTCCCCCACTCAGTCCTCAGTAGCAGACCTTTTTGCAGAATGGAGTCATCTTTACCCTTCTCGAATACCTCACAAATCGTTTTGGCGCAAAGTATGGAATGCTCTGCCCAAGTTCGTTTGCTGGCAGATTTGGTTGGCCCGCAACCAGAAGATTTTCAATGACCAGAACCACACTCCCTTACAAGTTGCAGCAAAAGCCAGATCTTTCCTCCTTGAAGCAGCCCAGCAACAGTATCACAAAGTGGATGCATCTCTCCTGCCGGTTGAGAAGAGGTGGCTCGGAACCTTTGAACCTCAAAGCAGAAAGAACCTCCTAGCTCCTCAAACAAATCATCCAATCTGGAAAAAGAGAGACTCCGATGAAACATTTCAACACTGGTGGAGAGCTCAAAAAACACATACAATCTTCTTCGATGGGGCGTCAAAAGGAAACCCCGGTCCCTCAGGTGCCGGCGGGATCATATATTCCCCTGATGGTGCAATCCGAGACTCTTTCTACTGGGGTCTTGGTCTGAAGACCAATAATCAGGCGGAGCTTCTCAGTCTCCTCAAAGCATGTCAAATCGCCCGAGAAAAAGGGATCAAAGAAATACAGGTATTTGGAGATTCAGAGATTATCATAAATAAGCTGAACATGGAAGAGCAATTCAGAAATGCAGGTCTCAACAGAACATTGGAAAGGCTGAAAGTAGTCCTCTCCGCCTTTGCATCCATCAAATTTTTTCATGTCCTTAGAAGCTCAAATAGCGAAGCGGATTCGATGGCCAACAAAGGGAGCGCAACGGACAAGGGGCTGCTCTACATAAATGAAGACAGATTCGCAGAAATCCCTTGCTAATAATGTCAAGATTGATAACAGCTATAGCTGACTATGCATGATGTAATTTGGGCTGCTCTGGCAAAGCCCCACACTCTCTTTTTTACATAAATACAAAATCATATCCGTTAAAGTTAAAAAAAAATAACATGTAAGGACAACCAAAAATTCTAAACAAACTAGATAGGATCATGTATCAAAATCCATGCAATATGAGTATCCGAGATATGTAGTATAAGAGTTGTCAGGGAAAATAAACTAAATTTGAGCCTCATGCAAGTCCAAAAAAGGTTGATGATAAAGCTAATAAATAATATCATTTAATCTTTTGTCAATAAACCATAACCTTATAGCCAACTGAAGACCTTCCTTAGAAAGTGATTCTGGCTCATGGTTGTAATCACTATATATATGGAAGCAAGAGAAATCAACAAATAAATGTTTTAATCTTAATAAATACTCCAAAATGTGAAAAAGATGTAAACAACGACATTGTTGGATCTCATTGACCCAATTGATAATAAAAAAAGAATCTCCAAAAACCTGTAAATTGTCACAACCCTTTTCCCTTTGAGAAATAAAAAACAAAGCAAGAAGCTAGCAACTCAACCAGATTTTTCATGCCCCACCCAATACCCATAGAAACTTTGAAACAATGTTGATTAGATAAAAATAATAGAAAACCATCACTGCACATAGAATTTACCCCTTCCACAATCCCATCGAAATATCCCAGGGTCGCGAGTAATCAGGCTCCTCCATAATAAGAGATCAAGTTCTAGTGGGGGAGAGGTAGACCACAGAAAATTAGACAGTAAAAGAAACCACATCTAAGAAGATACCATGTTCCTTGTTGGCCATGTGCCCCAATAGTGTTACATGTCATTTTTTCACCATGACACTTGACAGTTAAACTGAATCTATCGTCATCCGTACTTCTGTTCTAGTATACTCCTTTGCAAGTCAAAAATTCATATTCCTTGACCAAATCATGAATTTTTTGGTAAAATGACTTTTTAACCTATTAAAGATGACTTGCGCACTTTTTCTAGTCAATTTTCGCACATGCGTTGTTACTGCCATAAATTTCTGCGCAGTTTTGCACTCTGTTTTCCATTAAAAACTGTGCAACTAACTCAAAGCAAAGTAAAAAATAAATGGAAGTTCTAGAAGCATAGTTGGGCGCATATATCCCAACTAGAAGCCTCTAAGTCATATATGTTCTAGACATGGAGCTAATTACCTTGGATCATGGAACCCTAATCCCACTATTTATGGATCTCATCCATCTATTGTGGATCTGAAACCTCCTCCATTTGTCCTATATATTGAGCTGAGACTTCAGGGTTAGGATAGTTCACTTATGATAGTCTTATGTTGGTAATTTTGGATTAGGAAGCTTATCATCCAAGGAGGAATATTATAGGCATTTGGGAGGAACCTTCACAAGATCAAGGCTTGGTTGTAAGGATTCTCTTTTATCCCTGAATAATACATTTGGATACTTTTCTCATTGTGTTGTTTTATTGGAATTGTGAATGGTTTATGCTCATGTATTCATTAAAACAATTTCAATTCCTAATCTCTTTAATCATTAGGTTAAGCTGATTTTATATTATTATGTTGCATATGCATTTGATCATTTGTATGTTCTTGTTTTCAGGTTTATTCTAAGAATTGAGGAGCTACATCAGGACAGAATGTGGGATCTTCATCATACATTTTGTTAAATATGTTAGAGCATCATCCTCTTCCTTTAAGTTTGTTTAGAAACTGAATTGGGGGCAAAAATTTGCTAAAAAATTAAAGTTATCATGATCGCTCAAAACTAGAACGACCACAAATTTATCATCGCCCTGATTTCGGCGCACTTTGTTTCATCGAAAACCGACTTCGTATGTGAAAGTTAGAGCCTATTGCCTGCTTTGTCAAACAGAAAATTTTTCAAAAAAAAGTCAAATAGGGTCAAAGGGGTCAAATTTTTGGTCAAAAGTTGGTTTTCCTATGACTAATGGTGTGCTGACACTTGTCAGCTTGTGGTTGGTCCAAATTCCTGGCTACATGTCGAATTTTGGTTGGTTTTGAACGAGCCAATGGGAAGAGGACATGTGGCAAGCCCGGAGGTCACCACGTGCCCCCTCCCAAAGGCTGAAGTTTGGCTATGTTATGGTCGAAATTTTCATATGGTATGATTAACCAAAATTTTATATGCTGGAAGGGCGGAGGTCGGGCTCGACCCCGCAACCTCCCCCACACAAACACAAAGCCTTATCGTTATACCTACAAGGTGTTTCTTACTATACAATGTCATTCAAATATATTTGAGTTTAACAAATGTTTGTAGCAGAAGGAAATGGGGGCCAGCCCCAATGCATATAACCTTCGTCCCATGACCACGGCGGGGGCCAGAAGTAAGTGCAGAATTAAAACATTTAAACCCACTTATTTAACCTTAATCAAGGTTTAAGTGCGCTTATCCAAAAACTAATTGTGGATTAAGTTAAGCAGGATTAGCGCCCTAACCATGCTTAACGAGCGCTTAACTTCCAGTTAACCTTAATTGCGGATTAGCACTAATTGGTGGAGTTTGCCAATTTCGGCGGGAACTCCAAATTTGTTGGAGTTAACTGGAGTTGCTCCAATTTTAGTGGAGTTTTCCTAGGAGAAATTGAAGAAGCCATAACTTTGGAATTTTTCGATCAAATTGGGCTAAGAAAGAGGCTATACTAGCATATTTTGATGCTCTGCGCAGTTTGGCACAGGTTTCAGAGGTAGAGGAGCACTTATGGGAGTGATTTTTACCATTTGAAGATTAAATATGCCAAGGGCCACCAGGAGAGGAGGCCATGTCTGCTTCACTTAAAAACCATTTGAAGAGCCAGAAGAGGCTACTTAGAGGTTTTTGGGTCTTCTGAATCCATTGAAGTGGGTTGGGAATCCACTGGAGCATTGTAGGTGCATGTAATCATAGAATTTACAATTAATCCAAAGAGGGCCAAGCCATTGAAGCAGGTCTAAAGAGATGTAGCCCAGGAGGGGTGAACTCCTCTATCATCTCTATGTAATGTGTTTATTGTGTATTACATTCTCTGCATTTTACTTATTGTGTATTTTTTTTAAGTTAATTTACTTCATGAATTTCTCATAAAAGACACACAAACTTGACACATAAACCCTATCATAACTTTCTAATTGAGGCGATCCTTAAGCACACTTTTATTTTATACTGATGAGGAAGCTAGCACAACAAAATTAGTTTTTCCATATTCAGATAAAGTTGGTATCATGGCACAGTTTAGCTCATTTTAGCCCAATTTTATCTCAAGGTTTGCCGAGGTTAGCTAGAAAATTAGCTATTGTTTTGTATTTGTGCAAGGAGAATTTAATTGTGTGCAATTTTATGTATATCTCCTCTCTTCAGGATGTTGTAACATTATTTGGTTTTGATAAGTTAGCATGTTAGTTGAAAAAATAAAAATAAAATGATAAGTTAGGATATGAATGAAAAAGAAATTTTTTTAAAATGCTAGGAAAAATTATGTTTTTATGCATCCATGTCAAATAAAAATGTTAGAATTAGTTTCCCTAAAGAAAGAAGGAAAAAATAAAAAATGTTAGGGAAGCAAGAAAATTAAAAATGTGAATGCTTTAGTCTAAAAAATAAATCACGGCCATTTGTTTAAATGCGCCAAATTACCAAAATATTAAAAATTAATTAATGACAATTAAATTCTTTAAAAAGGGGCTTATATTTTCATTCATTAAACAAATGATATAGCGCTAATTTTATTTTCATCCTAAAGTCACTAGAGGAAAAAAGGTCAAATCGCAAGGAATAAAGCGCTAGAAAGTTTCAACGGATGATCTTCCACCCGCTCAAGATCAATGGCAAAGGATCACTTCGCGAACCCCCCTCCCCCCCCAAATCATTTTTCGTTAACGCGAAGGGTGGGGGGGGGGGGGGGGTCCAAAGTGTCGTTTTAATGGATGTCGTATTTTCTGACATGTCAACACCACATGACTTCCCACCCCCTCCGCCCAAAACCGTAAACTAGGATGTAACCCCCCCCCCGAAATCCATTGGCGGTTTTTCTTCCAATGTGTGTTTCCTCCCACGCCTCAAGCGAACGGATCCTCCCTCTGGGCCAAAACCATTGGCCATCCAACCAATAAACCTCGCCCCGCTCCTGAACCGTTAAACTCATATGGTCACTATCCAGGTCGTTAAACTTAGATTTCCACCTATAAAATAGTTTGCAGAGTGCCTTATATCACTTTACCTTCCTGTCTATTTGTCATCATCTCTACATTCTATTCCAAATCACCAGCTCTACATTCTGCGACCACTGTCCCCATTTCTGTAACCATTGTCACCCATTCTACAAACCACCTAATCTTCAAATTCTTCCTCCCAGTCTACATCCCTGTTAAAAATGGCCCCGAAAGCCAAGAACAAAAAAACAGGTGACCTCTAAAGGAAAAGCAAAGAAACAGGTTGTTGAAGAAGTGCAGGTCACTGACCCGGTTGCAAAAGAAATTTCCACTCCTACACCACTACTCAACCTGGATATCATACCCCTCATAGACGCCTTTTTTAAAGTCTCAGATGCTCACTGCAAATTCGATTTTCATGAGCTATATCTATGCTAAGACAAAAACATGCAAATAATTAGGACCCTATCAGGTTTTGGGAATCTATGTTGCCCCTGTTTTCCTTTCCACAGACTGATTCTTTCCCTCACCTTAATTCTTAATGCCAAGCACAGTATGATCCCACAAAGAGAGCAGTGGTAGCTCCAAATGGAAACATTCTGATTACCATCTCTCTAAAGACCATAAACCATATGCTCCTCATCCCTTCATCTGATTCTCTATCCCATTTTTCACCTGCTGCTCTTATGGACCTCTACCATAAGCTAACCTTCCCATAGAGAGCCCAGATATTTGAGATATTCCTACCTGAGGATGCATAATTTCCCAAGAAAAATACACCATACTCATCTTCAATCTTTCTTGAAGCCTCAAGACACTACATTTCCCTTCTTTCATACCTGCTAGGATACCAAATGACCAAACATTTGATGAACCCATCATGGGGTTCTTATCCATTTTTAGTAAAGACAAAACACCATTGTTCATGTATAATTATAGCTAATTTTTGGCTGAAAATATACATGAGAAGTTCATGAATTTTACAACACAGAGTGTGTTTAATTACACTTCTGTAATTATTCACATGTTTCTTTTTCAACATGCAGAGATGCTACCTATCCACCTCAATAAATAGGATGCACAAGGAGTGAATCAATCAGTGATTCACTAGATAGAGTTAGTCAGAACTACATCAAAAACAACTACTTTTGCAGAATTCATAGACTCCTTCATACACCCAGTGAAGAAACTACTTACTAGTCAGACAGAACCCAGAATTGGGGAAGAAATCAAAAGGATATTACACCTCAGTGAACAAGCCAAAACTGGAGATTGGTATTTATACCAAAACTACACAGAAATTAGAGTATATGGCTGTAAACTCCCACCATATGAGCTTCCAAGATATGTCCCTATGAGAGTCTTTTCCTTAGAATATATTAGACAATGATAAAAATGGATGGTCTCCATTTTGTCTCAGGGAAAAGGAAAGCTCAGTTCAAGATCAAGGAAATCATTGGATACTTCATCTGCAATACCAGATCAGGTGGTGCTGAAGCTGAAGCAATGTTAAATAAAATGAGTTTCTAACCAAGTGAAACTTGGTCTTATGACCCCCATGGCATTATTTCTGCTCTGAGAGTCAAACTCAAAACAACTTCCTATACTCATACCTCCAACTGCTATAATCATAAATAGAAAAATATATGAATCAAGATGAATGGGTTGAAGGCACTATTCAAGAGGCAGATGAACAAGTTCTTTCAACTTCTAATGTACAGACCCCAGTTCCTAAGAGTAAGCAGCAGAAAAGAGTCAGAGAAGAGCCTCCACATGCCAAAGAAATCATGAAGGATTTTATCTTGCATCACAAAAAGCCAAAGCTTAGTTCAACTTTACTTTCGGAGGGAGAACAACTAGAGATTATTGATTTAGGAGAAATTGAAGTTTATACATCAACCAATGTTCCTATAACTCCTCCATCATCTTCACCTGCTAGAGAACCACTGGAGATTATCCAGCACTCAGATGCCAATTCTTCTGAAGAACATAACATTTTCTCTAGATTTTAGACATTAAGCATAAGAATGAGGCATCAAAATCTAATGTTTATAGTCAGTTCTGGAAGTAAACATCAACTTCCCAACACATGCTTCTCATTGCCTTTGACAATGAAAAATGAAGGATGCAAATGGCCTTTCTGCATGCAATAGTTCCTTTTCCAAAGACTCATTTTGAATATAAAAATATTGTGTTTTATTTTGATGCAAGTCAGATCCATCCTATAGATCAGATGGACATGCACAGACAAAGTGGATAAATGCTCTTTTATATAATGGCAACTACAAGCATGTCACTTCCCAAACTAAAGGTTGCATTGTCAAATGTTCAATCTCAGCTCGAGATTGAAAAGTTGTCTTCAATGGCCAAAGATAACAGACTTAAATCTTTGGAGGACTCAGTTATCATATTTGGGTATGACCCAAAGGATTGAAAAGCAGCCGAAGAAATCATTAAGAAGAAAAATGCAGACATCGCTACTCTACACAAAAAACTCAAATTACCTTCAATTGAATATCCATGGACAAAAGAAATTACAGAAAGTGAATACAACAAAGAGGAGATGCTTAGATGGATCATTGAGCAAAACATTCAAAAAAGAAAGATGGAAGAACATATTGAAGAATTACTAAAGGAGAAATCAATAGCATAGGTGGCTACTGATCCAAATGCAGCAGTTCAAACATCTTCTGCAGGGACATGGTTTTCAGCATCCTTGACACAAGTGATACAAAAAAATTGACACAGGATTTATCTATTCAAATACAGGAACAGTTGGAGCAAAGGTTTCCGATTCTAGAATCACAGAAGATCAGAAATGATACCTTATACATGGAGGAAATGAAAAAGTCTCACAAGTTGGGACTTAAGGTGAAAGAATTATAAAGTGAATCTTTAATGGTAGGGACATTGGCTGAAGCCAAGAAGGACATTTGGGAAGACATCAACAATTCTATGATAGAGTTATGGCCATCCATACATATAATTTTTGAACAGAAAGAGCTTATCACAAGGTGCAAAGCGGCCATAGAAGAACATAAAGAGATTTCGCAGAAAAAACTAAGTGAAGCTAATGATATGATCAAAGTCTTGAACTCAAATAACAAATAAGAATTAGAAGAGATAAATATACTGGACAGGACTGCAAAAATCTTAGAAATCAAGAAAGTATTACAGAAAAGGAATTTAATCAACCAAATTCAAACAAAATGTGAAGCTTTGAATATTGTTGTTCAACATTTTCATACAAAGTTTAATCTTTTAAATCATAAAGGATTACTAGGATTGGTAGGCTTAAATAATAAGTTGATTAAATTAGATAATTATTGTAAGAATTTATATACTATTGCAGTGGATAAGTCAAAATTTGCAGGTATTAAAGGACAGATTATAGGGAAAGCATTTTTGGAAGCTTTGCAGTTTGATTTGGTCATTCACTAGTAAAAAATGGCTAATTAGTTACTAAAAAAACGACTAAAATTTGCATATAAACGACTATTTTTCAGTCGGCAACCAATAGTAGCTAATTTACAATATCTTATAATGCGACCAACTTTTAGTCATTTTTAGCTTAGTCATTAATTGATCGTTTCAATTTTGTCGTCTAGTAGTATATTTGGTCATTGATTTATTCATTGATTTGATCATTAATTTAGTCATTGAATTGGTCATTGATTTAATCATTGATTTTGTCATTAATTGTCACAATTAATGACCAAATATACAATAAAATATATTATTAAATGACCACTCGAGAAAACAAATTAATGACCAAAGAAATATGACCAAAATGTTGGTCGTGTTATAAGATACTGTAAATTAGCTACTAATAGTCATATATATGCAAATTTTAGTCATCGTTTGAAACCAGTTAATGATCAAAGAAATATGACTAAATTTTAGTCGTGTTATAAGATACTGTAAATTAGCTACTAATAGTCGTATATATGCCAAATTTAGTCATTTGTAATCACAAATTTATCATTTGCAATAATCATTTATTTATTTTTTGGTAGTTTAATATTCATTATATAAATGACTACTTTAGTAGTTTATATTCATTTCATTTACTTTCATTAACAATCATCATAAGCAACTAATTTAGTCGTATATTCATTTTATTTGTGTTCATCATTAATAAACATAAACTATCTATCTAGTACTTTTAGATTGATTTTATGTGTTTAATATTAATTAACATAAATTAATTAGTATGATTTTGCAACTAAATTTAAAAAAAAAATGAAATATCATATAACGCACATGTTCATCTATTATGAAAACGCAAAGTTACATATGTTAATTACAATATTAAGTAATATCAAGTGAAACTATAAATAATTCGAACAACAAATTATATTATATAAAATGTCAAGTATTACATATGAGTTTCCAACTTAATATTGGTTGGAGTACAACTTACACATGAAATATTGTTTCATCACTTCAAAACATTATCATTGTGTCGCCAAGACATTGCAAATGAATTCACCAAATCTAAAGATTTGACCATCTATCTCTAGGTGTGTCTTATACAGGATATTGACTCTCGAAGTACCACTATACCAGTTCTCTTCTCTCTCTCTTTAATTTGCATTTTGTCGCTCTAGTGTTATTGTTCTCCTCTTTCTTCAATTCCTGCTTCTTACCATCAATACTGAGTTCATTTTCTGCAAAAAAATAAAATAAAAATACAATGCAAAGTATAAGACACGAAAGTCGATGAACTCTGGAATATAAACTAAAGTAGATTATAAAGGATTTATACGATGTATACCTCAACATAAACTACATTTTTAATGTCATTTCTCACCATAAAAGCAAGAAACTCGAACAAGTTTTCTTCAATTGGGAAATAGTGGCCACTATCTGGCCAAATGACCTGTATAAACAAAGCAAATAAAACGTCACCATAGAATAAATTTTGAACCTACTGTGTTCTTAGTGTACAACATTTGTTGATGAAATGTTATCTTCAACTAAAGTAATAAATGCAAATAGAAACACACATTTTTATCCCAATATTTTGAATTCACATGCTTATGGTACATTGCAAATTTGATTTTATCCTACATAATCAAACACAGTAGAGCTAGCAATTTCTACTAAGAATGTCCCATGCTCGACTTTTGTAGTTGTATCATTTCCTCTAGTTATCTTTAAGAAGCAGTGACACTTCAACAATAAAACTTGTCAATAGAAATCTAATGGGTGGAGCAAAGTATTGATGACAAAAAATTACAACAATAAACTAAAAAAGAATAAGACAAGAATTTGTAAATTGCGATACTAACCGAGAATATAGCTTCAATATAACAATCTGCAATTGTCAGCATACTATTCCAAGGGAAAAAGAATCCAATTCCCAAAAGCCAACAAATTATATCCAGAGAAAAACTAAACATGTTGGGTCCACATTCAAAGGTAAAGTAACTAGGGACTAGCTATATCAGATACTTTTTAGAGTGTATGAGTAGCTACTAACACCATTAACAAGAATTTTAAAATAGATATGTCACGTATGACCTCAAATGTGGCAACAAGTTTGATATATGCACTACATGTATACATTTCAAAATGCATTGCAATGATATAAGAGTATCAAAAGAAACTACACATAATTACATATTCACTATCCACTTTTATTCCAAAACAACATTCAAATAACTGCTATAACTTACCCGAAAAATATGTTGAAATTTCCATTCATTGTCATGAATATCCCTGTCTTTCAATTCCTGGGAAGGTGGTTGCTAAATGAAATCCTGCCCAAAACAATCAAAACTTAATAAGAGAAAAATACGAAAAATACCCTTACCTTTTGCTCCTTTAAAGAATGCAGTCTTCTCTTAAAAAATGTCTAAAATTATATGCACTTATCTATTAAATAAAAAATAGAATAGCTATGGGAAAATAAGAACTGCACAAGTGGAGGACAAACTTTTTCCACAGTGCGACATGGTACATAAAACCTGTCATCGGTACTAGTGTTACTTGTAGCTAACGTTTTACAAAAATAATTATTCAGTTGCTTGCTTGGTGTGCCGAGATCAGAACCAAGATAACAATATTTTTTCTCTTGTTGCACAGTATCATCAATTTTTAGTTCCCTGCAAAAATGGAACAAGTACCAAAGCATTTCTCACCAAAATTGGCAATTACGGCAAAGCACAAATAATGAAATTGAAAATGTCTTACAACATTAAGAGGTTGCAATGCCATTTGAGCATATACTTCATCTATTTCTAAATCTTCCTGGCAGTCAATAAGGTGTTTTTTAAATTTTAAATCTTGTATATACAAGAAAGTGGTTCACAAACAAAGCAAGGATGAAATGCATAGAACTCACATGCATTGTAACAGTGTGAAGTTAGAAAATTAATTAAGTTGCAATATTTGGATAATTCGATATATGAGCCTCAACCTCCTTGTTTGTCGAAGCAACTAATGGAAATCACATTGATTATGATCAACTTCATTACATAAAATTAAAATTTAAAAATACCGAGGTCACGTTTTATGATGAAAAAAAGATAAGCATCCATTATTTTCAGTCATTTGTATCCAAAAGAAGATTTCAAATTAAAAATTAGTGAGAAACTACCTCACCTGCTCACTGTGACCCTATGGAAAATAAACAACCTTGCTCCCAACAACATGTAAGAACACAAGCAGTCTGGCACGGCCATGCCAAAGCTCTGAATTAAGGCATCTCCTTTCCCTTGCTTGATGTGACATGAACAAACAAATTTTCAATTGGATATTCCTTTAGAAACCTCTTGACGTTACAATAGTAATTGTGTAGAGTAATATGATATTATGATTGTAAACGTTGCAATATAAAGCACATTAATTTGACAAATATTCCAAATGATAGTATTTTCCATAGACAGTTTTACATTAATTATTTTTCTAAGGTGTCACAATTTGATATGATGAGTTAATTTAACATTCTAGGTTATCTCAATTGCATCTTAATATGCAATTCTAGAATTAAAAAAAAAATTAACTGAAATGCAAAATCATTCTAACTAGAGTAATGGACGCATTAAAAAGGTAAGAAGTGCCATTTGCATGTTTAAGCTCTTAGAATAATTTAAGAGGCAAGTCACTACATAGATATCTTTTATTTAACATTCCATGAGAATTTGTGGCCATATGGGACAAAGAAAATCTTACATCATCCGTGACATTTTAAAAGAAATTAATGTCAAAAATGGCAACAAACAAAGATAGAGGTGAAAAGATGGTAACCAAATCTTGGTACTGACCTACTCATCTGACTAGACTGTTAACCAATTCATAATTCTCTGCAAATTACTGAAGAAATAGCAAGAAAGCTAATACATGAAGGAAAGTATAAACCAATTCTTAAATAAAACTTGTTTCCCTAAAACCATCGTACTCTTATAACTGATTACACCATAGTAAAGTTTGATAAAATGACATATGATAACATATTCAGATCATTTTGTCTAAACACAATAAGATGTGAAAATTCACTATACCTAGGAAGTACAAAATAACGCTTCTTTGTGCATACAACGTTCAATGTTTTTCACTCCCCCTACTGGTATGTTATTTTTCAGTCCATCAATAATTGCCCCTAATGGATACAAAATCCATGGATATGACAAAGCGAGAACTGTATTAATTAGCAGCATTTTGTAATTAATTAGTAGCATTGTTCTAAGGAGACTTTCCCTAGAACCTGATTGTGATTCTCCACTCTACTTCCTTTCTCCTCAAAATGGCAGACTTCAAACGTGCTATGGTGTTTTCCAAGGCTCCTAAACCCCTAAAGGCGACTGTAGCAGGATTACTATAATCCATAAAAGCCTCAATAACATGCACAATCACTGCTACCAAGTGTATATGTTGTGGATCCAAATCTTTGAGAAGAGGGAGCAAAGTTGGCATTAAACCCACGTCCCATAATCCAATGTAGCCAAAATAGGAAGAAACTAGAAATGTTACAAGAGAAAGCAGTGCTTCTACTAAAGATATCGAACAATAGGATGATTCACTGGAAAATTATTTCCACTGAGCTTAGGGGGATATTTGATATTGTTGATGCAATATTGAGTATAGTTGAGAAGATAAATATTATTACAAAGTCTTACCAAAAATCCACTCCAAGTCCTTCCGAAATGGAGCTGACAGTCCAATGTTTATTTTCATTAGATCTTGTTGTGGATCTACCAACTCCATATCTGAATCTTTATTAGGGTCGATAAGGTCATTCTCTTTAGAAAAGCACTACCAATTCATCTAATATCAAGTAGTTTCATCTGACATGTCTCCCCAAAAGAGGATGTCTTTCTTGTTGAATGTGTGAGCTTGAAGGTGGGGCAACTATCGAAGGAAATCACCCTACGTCTCCAACACCAAATGGAGTGTGTGCCAGATCCCAATTTGTCTTTCATGTTCCACCTAGCCAAGCCCACAATTTCTTTCCATGCTAACCAATTACTCTAGGAAATTCAAATAAGTGAGCTTGAGACCTAGAATTTGGTGTGTTAAATTTTCTTAACCCTAGCAACTGGAAAATGTAGTTTCTAGTAAATTTCCTTCCTGTAAATTAATTAAATTTTCAACTTACTAAATAAAAAGCATTGTTGATATTTAACAGGTAAATAAAATAAAATCAGCAGTAGAAAATTGGACACCAATCCCACACATGCATACATAAAAAATATGCACATAAAAATTCCGTGTTCATTAAATAATATCTTATCATACATGGGTTTCCTTACTGGGAACATGGTCCTTTGTGGAAAATTACAATCTACAACAACTATAGAAATTTTCTGAGCACCTGTGTAGGCTGTACTACCTGAATTCTCCTAAGCACCCACACGACTTGCCATATGCTCAACCTGCAGTGCAGCCTTTCTGTCACCTGTGTGGTTGTTTGCACCCCTGCCCACAACACGTGCAACAGTTTACTGCTTCCTATGGTACGCGTGACTGCTCTGCTCACTTTGCACAACACATGCGGCCCTACTGCAGCACACATGACTGTTTTGAACCCTCCACATAACTCATGTTTCTCTCTCAAGATGAGTATGGCCTCATTGTGCCATTGTTGTTGGATGATCTAGAGAGTTCTGTTGTACAACCTTATTGGGAATGATCCTTGCTATAGAAATCACTCTGCTACAGATTTCAGACCATATACACTTAGATGAAATTCCCTTTTCATCCAATCACATGTCTAGACACTCAAATCTGTTCGAAAGTACCTGTCTAGTGCTACTATCATAAACAGGTCGAGGATGAAGGAGATGATATCACACAAAGAAAAATCCCCCCTGCCCTTTCCCCACTTATTGACATCATACTAGTAAAAACAAAACCTGCCATGGAGCATCACTCTCTACACCCCTTGACACTCATATGGTAGCCAAAATAGACACTTGAGTGGGAATTTTTATCAAACCAAGCCCCCTAATGTCCTTGGGGATAGTAACACATCCCAAGGGGCCAATGGAAGACCCTTTTGTTTGATTGAGACCATGGTTACAATCTCAAAATCTGCTCTACTATTGATATCAAGCCTTGCTACGCAACCAACAAGACACAAAATATATTTGCAAGTCTAGTAGGATTGTGCAACCATGGTCAACTTCCTCGTAAAGGGAAGGTCTTGATGATGCTAAACAGGAAGTTTCCTTTGTATTTGTTGAAGTCACCAATTGTACATGGATATTGGCAAAAGATCTAGACTAAAGGGAATACCCAAATATCTAACAACTAGCCATGGTGGGGTAAATTTCCAAGCTGAGGGATTCTAGTTAGGAAGAGAGTCCAACCCCACTAGGAAAAAAATAGATTGTTAGTCATTAAACACATCACTTGATGCCAGGTTGATTATGTCTAAACAAGCATGAGCATCATCAACTAAACTTATCTAAGCACTATTTGGTATTTAAAAGCTAATGTATTAGTGAACAATGTGTTCTCCATAGTCACGCATCTAGGTCCAAACTCCACAAGAGCCAGCATATCAATAATTAAGGTCTAGTCCACTCAATCAAAAGCTCTGTCAAATGAATTTCAAATAAAATGGGTTGCTGGCTAGTTTTTGTGCACATTTGAAGGTTTTACATGTTGAAACCATGGTATTGAGATTACTTGTTTGTACACAAAACTTGTGTTATCATTAGAAAACCTAACAACCTTCCATGGCATTGACTAGATCCTTAGAGTCTCTGTTTTAGCCATGATCTTGTGTGCCACACTAAGTAATGAAATTGGATGCCAATCACCAATTGTGTTTGTGGCTGCTTTTTTGGGAATGTTTTTGCCAAATGAAAAAAATTGTCACTAATCATGGCTCATGGCCTTGTAAAATTCACACATAATGCCATCTAGATTCTATACCCGGAGACTTTCCATTCCTCATGTAACTAAGTGCTGCAAAATCCTCCTCTTTTGAGAAGTCATCGTTCTTCAACTTGCTCTAGTCACCAATAAAAACCTTATGAGGATTGACCCTACAATAAGCATTTCTTGCAGCCACTACATGATATATCACGGTATAAGGAGAAAAATATTTTGAAATTGCAATTTGAACATACCTCTAATGTCAATTGGAGTGCCGAAAAAATAACCATTTGCATGGAGCAATCCAAGATCCTCTTCATTGCCACTTTTCTTTTTAAAAAGTCAAAATAGAATTTTGAGCCCTCATCTCCCTTATGAATCCATTGTAGCCTGAAACAAACTCAGGCACCCTTGGCAATATAATCCCCTCTGCTTCACCTCCGTCTGAACCATTATGTCCTACCATGCATCCTCACCATAGAGGGACACATTATGGAGATCCTCTTCAATAGAAATGCACACCTACTGAAGTCTACCTTGTTGCAACTCCTTTCTGTCTTTTGCGGGCCATCCTCCTACCCCAACCTCATGGATTTGACAATACAATGTCTTTGGTTATAGCTTATGATCCAAGTAGATTGAAATGCATTTTTTACTGTTTCTCCAATGGAAGTATGTAATGTCCCTAGGTAATTTTTGGCCTTGGTGTTCAATCCTTATCTAGTTTTTTCAACCAATCATGAAAAAAAATCATAACAGTAGTGCACATTTATCAACTCAGATAATGGTAAGTACCCTTCTATATAATTCACTAATGATATAAGAGATATTTAACACTCATATGTTTCTTCAGCAAACCACCACAAGTTAGGGCTAACTGCCTAATGAACAGTAGACCTATACAACCAATAATCCACCAATATAATTCTGACTGTAATGTCAATATTCAACAGATCAACATTCCAACTGTAACCTGCACTAGCACTATCCAATTTTGGTTGATAATATACTAATTAACAACTCATTGTCTAATTGTGTTGCCTCCAAACTTGTTTGTTGTTAAGAAGAGCTTGTGACAGCCCTTTCTCATTGGAGTTTCCATCTGCGGTTGGAGTAGTCTCTTAACCTGGTCAAATTTTTGATTAGATCTTATGACAGTCCCCTTTTGATCCAAATTTCACCCGCAGTTGGAGAGTTGATCATGTTGCTGCATCACGTCATTAAAATATAGGTTCTGGAGGCCTACTTGGGATGTTTCATTATCATAGACCTTGCTTGTAATTATTGGGGAGTGGTTCAAAGCTTCATGTGATCACAGACCCCTGAAAGAGATATCTGTTGTGGCCCTAAATACACCAAGGAGGAAGGCTTCACATAGGTGATGCCCTAAATGCTTCAGAATGGGCACTAAAAACCACCTAGTAACCTAATGATCTCCTATTTGGTTGAGAACAACCTCACTACCTCCTGTTTGGATTCAGTGCCTCAGAGAGGACCCTCGTAGCCTTACCTTTCCTTAACCAAGGGTTCTAAGCTTGGGTGCACCATAGACAAATCACAGAGAGAGGATCTTGCTGCCCAGAAAAACTAATTCTGGCAAGGCATCCCACAGAAAGACCTTCATTGTCTTGAACATGACTTATTGACCAAGAGCAACTGGTGGGAATGCATTTCCCTGCTTGCCAAAATGAATCATATATGCTCCAAAATATTATGTTGCAAGTGTTGTAAAGGAGAGAGGGGGATTAGCTAGGGTGGGATCACCTCCACCAAAACTAATCAAGAGAAGAAAGGAGCCTTAAAACTCTCAGAGCTCTAGCTCAAAGAACACTGAGATAGTCCATTCCAAATTGATGATGAGAAAATGACTCTATCTCTTTATTTATATATTCCTCATGGGGGTCTCTCTTCCTAATTTAATGTGAGGGTTTACAAGCATAGCCCCCAATTCTGCCTTTTTCTCCTGCTACCCCAAATTTACCCAATGTTGCCCCAAAACATTGGATAATGGGTTTCCCCTTTATCAATGACTATATTGTATGGGGTTGGATAGGCTACTTCGTCCTCCCTTGGGCACTTAGTCAATAGGGAACATTTTAAAGTAGGGTAGGAAAAGGGTCTAGCCTCTATTTTCTTGACACCTATGTACTTAGAGAAGTGAGAAGGCTTGGCCTGATCGATATGTGTGCACATAGAACTGACATTGTTGTAAAATTAATCATTAGTCATGTGTTGCAATGCAAAATTAATCATTAGTAGATACTTTCATTACACCATGCTCTAAATGTTGTATACATAAGTGGCAAGCATGGCTATTATTGTCTTTGCCATATAGTCAAGTGTGTTTGAAGCCTTTAAGATCTTTGTTCATGCATTCTCAAGCAGATATGGGGAAACTGTTAGTTAGTATCTTCGTAGTTGTAGTGACACCATATGGATTATCAACAAGTATGGAACTTGTTTGTCTAATTAATTTGGTCTTTCTTAGCATATTAAGGACAACTTTGGCAAGTTCCTTTCTTTATGGGGAAACCATTGTGAAAGAAATCTTTTTCATATGTATGACTATTTGTGGGATAGGAACACAGGCAAGTGGTTGTCATGGAAAGCTCTTGTCATTCTGAAAGACTTCAAGAAATTGATTGATTATTCTGCAATATATTGATGATTCCCAAAGAATTTTTGTTCAAGCTAAGTAAATAACCTAGGTATTCTTTACTCCATTTGAAAGGATTGGAAATGGTCTCATGAGATACCATTATGGGCACTATTGAACCAAGGAATTCTATGACAAGAACCGACAACTCATTCAGTGGAAAGCCATCTCAACAGGGAGTGGAATGTTTGAGACCATGAGTCAAGGTGGCCCTAGAAGTGTCATGATATTGGAAATCCCATTCGTATTTTAAAACTGAAGTACTTAGATTGTTGGTTCTTCACAATATTTTGGTGATAAGGGATCAATTGCATTTCATTTGTCTAACGAGTGGTTATTGTATGGCATGTTGCAACTTTGAATCTATCTTTCAAGGCCATTAATATTAATCTCTATTTTAATCTTTAATTTTTTTTGTTTCTTGTGTTCATTGGAATAATGCTCTATTTGGGGGCAAATGGATGGTTCGAGAAGCATGTACAACTGTGGGATGTTATCTGTCTAACAATCCCTTCCTACTTATAGAAGTGATACAGTTGGGAAACGTTTCATGAGATGAACACTTTGTTCAATTTGGAAGAAATTTCTATATTTACTATTTAGATCAAGTTTGACTATGTAATTTTTGTCCAACATTGTCATTTCTAGGTAAGATGTGGGCATTATTTAAGTTGGGGTCAAGGAGTGTTAACTGTTATTTCTTTTGTAGGCAAGCAGCTCTTATTTGACTACTTTTTGGCTCCTGGCTGTAACAACTGTAATTCTTAATGCAATATCTGTGCCATTTGCCCCTAAAATATTGTTTTAGGGTGTGTATTACTTGCAGGTCTAATCCGTAGGTGTGAGAAGAGGTTAAGGGTGCAGCTGTATTTTCTTTATGGTAATTATCTCTTTGTTCAGGGGCGCAGTAAACAGTAGCTTGTGAAGGAAGTCTAGAGGGCCGAGAGACCTAGTCTAGGGTCTCCATACTTAACCGCAGCCACTAAGAAGCCAACACAATTGGATCAAAGGTTGCAGACCCTTGGACAAAAGTTGTGATCCCTGACAGAGGATTGTGATCCCTTGTTGTAGCATATCCTTCCATGATCTTCTGTTGAACATCTTTGTTGTAGGACGCAGACAAAGGACCATTACTACCGCTAGTCGTTAAGTTTTTTGAGAGAATGAAGGCATGGTTAAGTCCTTCTTTCTAGGCCTCATATTCCTAGGCTTGAATGCAGGCTGTACTAGAGAAAGATGAAAAATTCAGGCAGCCCTAACCAGTATTCTGAATTGCAGTCTAAGGTCAGATCTTCTATTTGGAAATTCAGTGTTGAATTTAAAATCATTGTACTCTCTCTCTCTTTGCTGAACATTTGTTTATGAATAATAAGAAGCATTGATCAAGGGTTTTCCCCGACTTCAGGTTTTTCCCTGGCTTGCGCCACATCTGTGTGTTATCTTGTCTTGGCTTGTCTTTTGCTTCAATCAGCTGTGTTCTTTCTTCAGTTACTGTTTATATGATAATGAGCTATGTGATTGCTAATGGAATCTAAATGGCTTATGGGATAGTATGTTCAGTGAAGTAACTAAGTAAGAACATGCTCCAAAATTAACATGGTTTCAGAGCTAGATAAGGTCAATTCCAAGCAAGAGAAGGAATGTAACCACAAGGAATGTAATCAAGTTTCCATCAAGCAAGGGATTGTTAGAATTCTGGTTTGGGAATATTTCAGAGTTGGTCTCAATAGCTCATAGGGGCTTCAAATAAAATTTTCAAACCATTATTGCAGAGTCCTCCTTCAACATTTAATGGAAGCAGCCAACAAGGAGGAGAGTAGAGTCAATACTGTTTTGGGTAGTGTCTCTCTTGCTAGATCAGACCACAGGTTAAGAGGTGAGTATTTATGTTTTTTCTGTACTTTTTTGTGAAGGGTTTGTCTCTGTTTACAAGGCTATTGGAAGGTGCTGTTACAGTAGTATGAGGAGAAGGATTTGAGAGGGCCGAGAGGCCTAGAAGGGACCTCCTTCCCTAGCCGCAGTGGTCTCAAGAGACAGTGCAGGTAAACAGGGGTGGTTCCTTGTCCTAGAAGGAGATTCTCATGCTGCTCTAGGCCATAGAGAAGGGATTGTTTCTGCAACAACTCAGAAAATTATGTTTTGAGGCCTAGATTAGACCGCAGTCATCCTAAGGTACAGTTCAGTTAAGATCAAGTATATCTTGGTATATATGAAGACCTTGATGTAGAAAACACGTGAATTGTAGGAGGCTTGAGGAGGAGCCTTAAAGCCCTTCCATCCATGCTTTGAATGTATAGTATAACAACATAACAGGAAGCATAGTTGGTCATGAAAGCATAGTGATTTGAAGCAGGGTTCAACAAGCTTACTTTTCAAGGAAGTCTCTCAGATTTTCATTCTTGATACTACACCTATGAAATAATTGGACGTTCGTTATATAGCTATGGTCTTGGTATGATTTGCCTATAATGTCATATGGCATATGCTTCAGTATGATTCTTTGCATTATGACATTTTGTCTTGCTTCAGTCATATATATGTTTCTCATATTACTCTCAATTGGTATGGCTTCCCATATTGGCAATAATGGGTATCAACCCATTCCTATATACTCTCAACTTTGTGTATGGATGTCACTGTGCAACAACTCCAATATGGTATTGCTATTACAGCAGTATAAGCTTGACCTCGATTTCATTAGCTGTATATGAATGATGATACAGTACATGAATATATGGAAGTTCATCCATCCGTTCAGATATGGATTCTCTGCTCTATTCGTATGGTATATTCCCACTGTCTATATTTGTTGAGTTTTTCATTGTATACAAAACAGTAATATTAGCCTATATATGGTGTCAGGAATCCTATTCGAGAATGATGTTGCAGTGGAGTAGCTGCAATATCCTCCATCTAAAATATCAATGCTCTCGATCACTTTGGGTTGTATTGATTGTGTTCACAGTCATGTTCCTTCAATAGTGTCATCATTCATATATACAGTCACAGTCTGATCTTCTTAGCATCAAGCTTATCGATCCTTGTTCAGTTTTGAGAAGAATCATTTTTTCACTTTGAAGACCTATAGTAGCATCATTAAAGGAAGCAATTCTGTAGGTATCTGAAGACCAAACCTCCCTTGTGACAGAAATCACTACAAGAACTCAGGTTGAACATTGTACATTCCATTAGCATAAGTCAAGGATGCATCAAGTATTGAGCCTTTAATGACAAGCATCAGAAACTGGAGGGAAGAAGACAATTCTTCTTCACCAGTTTAAAGTGCATTAACTATTTGCCACATTCTTCTGCAATAATAATGAACCTTGGAATAAATTCAGTATATCAGATGTAGTATTTGTGGCTGAGAAGAAACTTGGCATAATTTGAAATTTCCTTGGTCTATCTAGATGTTAAGATCAGGCTAGAAGCTAGTATCCATGGAATAATCAAACTTGGAAATCATTCCAAGGCTAAATTCAAAGTAATTCCCTTGGTATCTTTAATTTCAGTCATTCTTGCAATTTCAGTAATAAGGTTCTATTGATATACTGCTATTGAGATCTGTCATTTGAATAGGCAGAGCATGTGAGAGAGTTCACCTATGTATTGCTAAGGTTTGGTATTCTAACGTGTCATCTTAAAAATAAGGAGTAGATTGATAAAAGGCTGAAGCAAGAATTAAGAGGGAGCTATATTGATGACTTTGGCACATGGACCAAAGGAATAGTAACTGGAAAAGTAGCAGGTTGCAAATAGCTCTATGACTATAATTTTGGCAAGGTCACTTTCCTTATATTTAGAGGGAGTTATGGACAAGCCATGATGATTGGATTGTAAGGATGCAACTACTTCTGATTGATGACACTCTCGTTTGTCAACGTAAGAGGGAGTTGAATTTTGAAGTCAAGATGTAAGACCTAGCCTTGATGCACTATTCCCTACACTTAATTTAAGAAACCTCTTCAGTTGTCATTGTTGTATATTGCAGAATAGGATTCAAAGAATCCAGTGTTACACATAATACCACTTTATATGGTACAACAAAGGACATTCCTATTTTATGTCATGTTTGAGTGATCTCACATTGAGCAGGATGCCTGATGGACACTTTTCTTTCTAGAAAGACAAGCTTAGGCTTGTGATCTCCCAAGGTAAGAGGGAGTACGATCAGTTAAATATTTTCTTCATCAAGATATGCAAGAAGCAGAGGATTGCTACATGATGCCAAGATCTCTGTTCGATGTTTTCTACCACTTTTAATTTATTTTTAAGGATCCAGACAAGGAGAAAGAACCCTTTAATTTCAAATGACTAATGAAAAAACAAACAAAGACTAACAATTACAGTTATTCCGTGAACAATTGATTGACACTTAAAATAACTAGTAACACAGCTTCATAACTTGATTCTTTCCCGATGACAAGTATTTGTGTGATGTATGAATTCAAATTGAGATCAATCACAGACATGCTGGGAATTAGAAATAAAACCTACCAAAACCACACAAAAACTAAATTGTAAAGATAAACCAAAAATCTAGATGTTTGAATTTTTATACTAAGGTTTGTTTGGCGGCATCCTGTCTAGCTGCAATGATCAAATAAAATGTACATTGTGGAATCAGGGAAGATCGTGTTGATTATGGTAGCCAAAGCAAACTTTATCAAACAAGTAACTTGCCAAATAAATTTTGTGGGGGTAGTATGTGTTAGCCCCCCTATGAAATTTTTGACAAGCAAATAGGGGGCTAAATTGTTGTTGAGTCTTCAAGGAATGCATTTCCCCTGAAAACACAGTCTCCTTGAAGCCTCCATGTGTCTTTTATCCTTTGATAGTTTCCCCTCTACTGATTCCCCTTTTAAAGCCTCTCTGCTGATGAAGAAATGCCCAAAGGCCTCCTTTCCCCTTTATTTTTCCCTCATTTAACCTCTTTTTATTCCCCCTTTTCCCCCTTTCTATTTCCCCATTTACTCCTCAAATTCCCCCAAAATCCCCTTTAAAGTCCCCCCCTTACCTTTGCTTAGCCTTTTTCCCCTTTCCCCTTCTATCGTTTCCCTTTAAACCCCTCAAAATCCATTAAAATGGGTAAAAAACCCACTTCCGACCTTATTAAAAGGCCTAGCCCCTTTATCGCAAGCTCCTGTCAAACCACTTCCCCACATGCCCGTCACCCAAGACCAAGCGCTTAAGTCCCGGGGCCAATCGTAATCGGAAGCTGGGCGGGTACCAAACTCCTTTGTTATATTGAAAAAACCCCGATGCGATCCGTTTATTACGATAAATCAGCCGGCCTGTTCCGCACCGTTGATCTCGGGTCTAGATCAACGGCTGAGCGCTAATCGCAGCCCCCCCTCAATCTCAATCGCAACTCACAACGGTGCCGCCCCGATTGAGAGCTTCCGATTCAATCCTGACCGCTGATCTCCTCGCCAGATCGACGGTCAGCGCTCAATCGCAACAGCGCTCCGATCGCTGATCGCAAGTCCTTTTGTTTCCCCTCCGATTCAATCACAGCCGTCCATCTCCCCGCTGATCCTACGGCTATCGCTCAATCGCGGCTTCGACCCCAATCGCAATCGGAACATTCGTGTTGTGCATTGCGATTGCTCCTCGCTCCGACCTCCGATTGCGATGGTGCGATTTGATCTCCGCCGTTCGTTTCCTCCAAGATCGGACGGTTCACGTTCAATCGCCCCCCCCCGCCACGGTCGGCCCCACCTCCCAAGCCTCCGCTCCATTTTTTTTCATTCATTCCTTTGTATTTCGGCCCGACAATAGGTTTTGGGTTTTACACTGTTCGTTCGTTTCTCCACTCCTCTCCGCTGTTTCCACTGTTCCTTCATCGTTCCGCCACCGTTCCTCCCCCTCTACAGTATTTCTCCACCACTGTCCGGTCTATAATATGTTTATTTCATAGCGCAGACAACACAGAGAGGCCATTTCGGCCGGTCAACAAAGCAGCAGAGACCAGATTAGGAGGGATTTGGGCCTGTAATTGGATATTTGAAGCGTTAATCCCGTGATCAAAGAATTAAGGCACTGTTTGAAGATGAAGGGAGCACCAGGAAGCCATTACTGCAGAACGCATTTACTCCAGAAATACACCTTCCTACAGCGTCTCCATATCTCCTCGAGCCCTAAAAAGATTAATTGCGCTGTCCGAAATCCATCTAGGACAGTCAGGTAGCAGTTATGAGGTATGGAGAGCCTCGCAGATATTTCACCCAGTTCATTTATTCAGGAGGCCAGCTCAGAGCTCCAAGCACCAGAAAGGGCTTTAAAGAATGTATCAGAGGTCAAAATCGAGCCGACAGAGCCTCCAAACAGTCTACAGAGTACATACAGTGCTGCATTATGCCATTAAGTAGTATGGGCGTGAACACTTCTGCCTTACTGTCTTAATGAGATTCATTTATTGTGTATCCTACCGCTGTTTCTTCCTCTTCTCCTATAAAAGATCCCCGAGAACATATTGTAACGGTTGTTGTTGCCTTGCTGGGCATCTGCTGTTAGAGGGATTCATTTGACTGTTAGAACAGTCTCGGGAGGGAATAGCAGAGTAGTTTGTATGTAATAGGCTGGGAGGAGAAGTTTGGACTGTAGCAGCCATTGAGCTTATTGTACATGACCTGCTTCGCATCTATTAACCGCAGCAATACTGCAGATCCCTGTCTATTACTACTTCGGTGATGTGTTTCTTTACTTCCGTTCATTACATTTTCGTTATTGTTTCATGTAGATCTCGCTTGCACGTAATTATGGTATAGGATTTCACCCCAGTTATGTGCCCTATGTCAGTTCGCTCTTGCCATCAATGTTTTTCTCGCTAATGTGCTATCTAAGAGTTAATTCATGGGTTTAACCAGCGCAGCGGACGTTATTGCCTGCTGGCTGATGTATGAACTCGGGGGTTTACTTCTTAGATGTTTCTTTGTAATCTTATTTCTGTTTTTCCTTTGGAGTTGCTAAAGCAGACCTGGAGTTAAATGACCTCTGGTCTGATCTATAAGCAGCCCCATTGTCTCTCTGAGAGCTACCTTTGAGTATGTCCAAGCAGGTCCGGAGTTAAATGACCTCTGACCTGATCTATAGACAGAAAATTGGCTGCTTTCCTTCTTTCACTTTCCTCCTTAATGTTCCATCCCACCATCTAATCTAAAGATCCTCTAGTATTAGATGACTTGCCCTTTGGAAGCCTTGGCTAGTGGATGCAAGTAATTCCCTTTCATGACTCCATAGCCCAATGGATGGCACTGTCTTGGCTCATTCTCCCTACTGAAACAGCCTTCTGTTTTGTTCCTTTCCTTCCATTGCTTTCTCAATCCATGATCCCCTAACCAACCTAGCAACCCTTCAACCAAATCATTTTGAAAACCCCTTTGTGCTTCATACCTAGCCTAAAATCTCATTTTGAGCTTCAAAGATATATCACCCTTTGCTCTATTTGGAGAGATCCCTCTCCGGGTCCAGGAGGGCTAGATCCTAGGGCCCCAAAGTGGTTTGATGTTGTCTCATATTTTGGTATTGCCAAATCTGCCAAAACATGGGAACCCCAACATAATGGCGACTCCACTGGGGAGCAGATCAGTCAGTTTTGATTTGGTAAACGACTGTGGTGGACAGTAAGTTGTGAATCATCCACCTGGCGACTCCACAATTCCTGAATGATTAAAAGACTCCGCTGGTAATCAGCTGGCCACTGATTATCTGTGGTATCACATGAGACTCCACTGGGAGACCATGTCACAGTACAACATCATCCACGCTGAAGATCCAGTCACTTCGCTAATGGAGGATTCTGAACAATGTGCAGAAACAGATCCAAGCCTCATAGCAGAGTTTCAGAGTGGAGTAGCGAGTGTACTGGAAGAAATTGAATGGGAGGACCTTCCAAAGGTTGTCCCTATTGGCTCATCACTCAATCATCTACCTGCGCTTAAGAAGATGTTTCTTGATTTGGTGATTGACAGATATGAAGCTGAGCTCGAACTTTTGAGCTCACAAGAGAAATCATACAAGTTCAGAGACCTAAGAGCATTCTTGGAAAGTCTCCCGCCCCCTAAAAATACAGAGATTCTGCTGCTGTTCGAAGTGCAAGAAGAAGAAGATCCGGTTCCCCAGGGCCACCTCGAAGACGCAGTGGAAGATGCAATAAGCGATGCTGCCCGGGACATAGACAGCCTACCAATCATGGCAGGCCAAAAGGAAGAAAGCATACATCAAGTGTTCGTTGATCCTGTGGCAGAATACATGGAGGCCCTGATATGCTCGAACGCTCCAGCATTGATCCTCAGCACGGGCCAGATTCATCAGGAATGGTCACTATTGATGGTGACCACAGTTTTGAAGAACCACAAGTAGAGCACCCTGTGGTTATCTCTGACAGGAAGCCAGTGCTCATATCCTTTTTCACCATTACTTGACTGGCTGCATTGGCATTATTGTATCACTTAAAGCATCATAGTTTTTCAGTTAGAATAGGGTAGGTAGGAAAGCTCAATAAAGCTCATTACATGAGCAAGTAGATTAGTTGTTTCATTTTCTGTCTTAGAATGTAGAGAAGAAACCTGTTAGACAGTCTAATTCTAGCAGGTAGTAGTGTAGGTAGAGAAGCATATGAGACCAACAGTCTAATCTGGTCTCATGGAGTAATAAGGGTAGAAGTAGATTAGGTTTATTTTTCCTGTTTGTAAAAGTTAATGATGTAAAGGGTCTGCAAGTCCAAATGCACCCTAGAAGAAAAATGTTAGGACTGTAGTGTGGGTAGGTAGTTGTATGGGAAGTGTTTCTGCTGACATGATGTCTTCATAGTTTGTGGCAGCAGATCAAAGAAAGATATGGATGGTTCAAGCAGCAGGCGTCTGGCCTACACCAAGAGATCAATTTCTGGTTTCTTGGCTCCTTCAAGAAGAAGCCATCCCCATGTGGAGCCACTGTTAGCCCCCCTATGAAATTTTTGACAAGCAATTAGGGGGCTAATTTGTTGCTGAGTCTTCAAGGAATGCATTTCCCCTGAAATACAGCCTCCTCGAAGCCCCTTTGTGCCCTTTATCCTTTGATGGTTCCCCCTCTGCTGTTTTCCCTTTTAAAGCCTCTCTGTTGATGAAGAAATGCCCAAAGACTCCCTCCCCCCTTTTATTTTTTCCCCCATCTAACCTCTTTTTATCCCTCATTTTTCTCCCCTTCTATTTCCCCATTTACTCCTCAAATTCCCCCAAAATCCCCTTTAAAGTCCCCCCCTTACCTTTGCTTAGCCTTTTTCCCCTTTCCCCTTCTATCGTTTCCCTTTAAACCCCTCAAAATCCATTAAAATGGGTAAAAAACCCACTTCCGACCTTATTAAAAGGCCTAGCCCCTTTACCGCAGGCTCCTGTCAAACCACTTCCCCACATGCCCGTCACCCAAGACCAAGCGCTTAAGTCCCGGGGCCAATCGCAATCGGAAGCTGGGCGGGTACCAAACTCCTTTGTTATATTGAAAAAACCCCGATGCGATCCGTTTATTACGATAAATCAGCCGGCCTGTTCCGCACCATTGATCTCGGGTCCAGATCAACGGCTGAGCGCTAATCGCATCCCCCCCTCAATCGCAATCGCAACTCACAACGGTGCCGCCCCGATTGAGAGCTTCCGATTCAATCCTGACCGCTGATCTCCCCGCCAGATCGACGGTCAGCGCTCAATCGCAACAGCGCTCCGATCGCTGATCGCAAGTCCTTTTGTTTCCCCTCCGATTCAATCACAGCCGTCCATCTCCCCGCTGATCCTACGGCTATCGCTCAATCGCGGCTTCGACCCCAATCGCAATCGGAACATTCGTGTTGTGCATTGCGATTGCTCCTCGCTCCGACCTCCGATTGCGATGGTGCGATTTGATCTCCGCCGTTCGTTTCCTCCAAGATCGGACGATTCACGTTCAATCGCCCCCCCCCCCCCGCCACAGTCGGCCCCACCTCCCAAGCCTCCGCTCCATTGTTTTTCATTCATTCCTTTGTATTTCGGCCTGACAATAGGTTTTGGGTTTTACATTGTTCGTTCGTTTCTCCACTCCTCTCCGCTGTTTCCACTGTTCCTTCACCGTTCCGCCACCGTTCCTCCCCGTCCACAGTATTTCTCCACCACTGTCCGGTCTATAATATGTTTATTTCATAGCGCAGACAACACAGAGAGGCCATTTCGGCCGGTCAACAAAGCAGCAGAGACCAGATTAGGAGGGATTTGGGCCTGTAATTGGATATTTGAAGCGCTAATCCCGTGATCAAATAATTAAGGCACGGTTTGAAGATGAAGGGCGCACCAGGAAGCCATTATTGCGCTACCTAACAACGGAACGCATTTACTCCAGAAATACACCTTCCTACAGCGTCTCCATATCTCCTCGAGCCCTGAAAAGATTAATTGCGCTGTCCGAAATCCATCTAGGACAGTCAGGTAGCAGTTATGAGGTATGGAGAGCCTCGCAGATCTTTCACCCAGTTCATTTATTCAGGAGGCCAGCTCAGAGCTCCAAGCACCAGAAAGGACTTTAAAGAATGTATCAGAGGTCAAAATCGAGCCGACAGAGCCTCCAAACAGTCTACAGAGTACATACAGTGCTGCATTATGCCATTAAGCAGTATGGGCGTGAACACTTCTGCCTTACTGTCTTAATGAGATTCATTTATTGTGTATCCTACCGCTGTTTCTTCCTCTTCTCCTATAAAAGATCCCCGAGAACATATTGTAAAGGTTGTTGTTGCCTTTCTGGGCATCTGCTGTTAGAGGGATTCATTTGACTGTTAGAACAGTCTCGGGAGGGAATAGCAGAGTAGTTTGTATGTAATAGGCTGGGAGGAGAAGTTTGGACTGTAGCAGCCATTGAGATTATTGTACATGACTGGTTTTGCATCTATTAATCAAAGCACATTTCACAGGATCCTGGTCTATTACTATTGGTGATGTGTTTCTTTACTCTGTTCATTACATTTTCATACTGTTTCATGTTCTTCTGGGCTTGCATCAGAATAATGGTATAGGATTCACCCTGGTTAGGTGCCCTATGCTGTTTGCTCTCCTTGCCATCAATGTTTTCTGCTAGAATGTGTTATCCAAGAGTAAATTCATGGGTTTAACCAGTGCAGCGGATGTTATTGCCTGCTGGCTGATGTATGAACTTGGGGGTTTGCTTCTTAGAAGTTTCCTTGTAATCTTATCTCTGTTTTTTCCTTGGAGTTGCTAAAGCAGACCTGGAGTTAAATGACCTCTGGTCTGATCTATAAGCAGCCCCTTTGTCTCTTTGAGAGCTGCCTTTGAGTATGTCCAAGCAGGTCTGGAGTTAAATGACCTCTGACCTGATCTATAGGCAGAAAATTGGTTGTCTTTCCTTCTTTCACTTTCTCTCCTTAATGTTCCATCCCACCATCTAATCTAAAGATCCTCTAGTATTAGATGACTTGCCCTTTGGAAGCCTTGGCTAGTGGATGCAAGTAATTCCCTTTCATGACTCCATAGCCCAATGGATGGCACTGTCTTGGCTCATTCTCCCTGCTGAAACAGCCTTCTGTTTTGTTCCTTTCCTTCCATTGCTTTCCCAATCCATGATCCCCTAACCAACCCAGCAACCCTTCAACCAAATCATTTTGAAAACCCCTTTGTGCTTCATACCTAGCCTAACATCTCATTTTGAGCTTCAAAGATATATCACCCTTTTCTCTATTTGGAGAGATCCCTCTCCAGGTCCAGGAGGGCTAGATCTTAGGGCCCCAAAGTGGTTTGATGTTGTCTCATCTTTTGGTATTGCCAAATCTGCCAAAACATGGGAACCCCAACAGTATGCAACAACCCTTTTGATGTATGTACACAATACACATGGAATTTGTTAACAAGAAGTCATAATTTTGGAGTCTCTGGTATAATAGACAATACATGGAACCTTCAAACTGCCAAAATCTAAATAGAAGTTGAAGATTGAAACAGGGGACTCAATTGGAGAGAAGGATTGATTTCACATAGTTCCTTCATGTGAATAAATGGAAAAACAATTGCAGGCCGATGGTAGCAATAACAACGTAACACCAAAATAAGTAATATTGGAGATGAAACAAACCAATGCAAAATAGTGATAAGTTAACAAGGGGAAAATGAGTTTGCTTTAGTTGCAAGACGAGGTCATTTTTTACATTCTCACAGACTTAACAATATATGTCAAAACAGTGAAGGATACAGGTATTTGCACAAACATGCCCTGTTATCACTTGGACTCTTCAATGCCAATTTACCATCCATCCATCTATCTACATATGCTTGAGTGTGTATGCATAAGGACACGGAAAGGGCCTTAAAAAATTATTTGTACCTAACATTGTCGGATTCTCCTGTGATAGCAGTGACACCCTATCTGTCCAATAGAGTTGAAGGGTAAGTCACATGGCAAATTCAAACCCAAGTATAGGCACTTTTAGCATATTGCTTGTTTAAAGTTATATAGATGAAACAGCTGAAAATGAAACCTGCCAATTTTTTCAGAACTAAAAGGGAGTTGTGGTGAATTTGAATGAGATGAATAAATTTAAGTCCGGCTTGATCAAGCTCTTATGGGTTTTTGCAAGCCTATTTGTTGCTTGCGGTGATATTGTTTTGGGGATTTCCGAGGGTCGATGGTTAGCCCTATGAAGAAATTCTCACGCCATTATGATTGAAAGATGTGGCGCAAAAATCAAATGATAATAATCCTTATAGAAGTAAAACCATGATTACAATGAAGTTAAATTTAAGTGTATAGTTTCTAACTTGAAATTAGCAGGAAGATGACTTTTGAAATAATTTTTTTTAAACTAGTAGGTTGAGGGTAAATTGAATAGAAGGTTTTTTTTTTTTGAAAAAAATGAAGTGGGGGGGGGGGATTTTATGGTTTCTAGGTTTTCGCACTCTGTGCATTGGGATGATCAATGGTGATGGTCAATGTAGCTCTGATGGCTTAGAGGAACTGCCTCACCACTTGTACGCACATGCAGTGTCTTCATTAAACGCTCCTCGAAATCGTAAGCGGTCTCCCTTCGAACTCCTGTTTAACACTCCTGGTTTTTGTTTTATGCATTTTTTAGTTATCTGTTGCATTGTTGTTCTGTTTTTGCATCCTCCCAGCGTGGAAGCCAGTCCAGCATTTGAGACTCTCCCTCACAGTGCGGAGTTTGTAACAATTTTTTGATTCATCTCTCTATGGTCTCAGTATGGTTAGCCCCAAAGACCATGTCAACTTAGAACTGGAACCAGAGAACATTTTGTCGGTCTGGGGGTTGGAACCAACCCAACAGAACCTGGAGAAGGTCAAAATTCCAACGAGGTCTCCACTTGGAAATCGAGGTGTTGTTGAGCTGGACTAGGAAGTCGGTGGCAGTTTAGGTTTTTGGAACAGTCAAGAAGCCTCTCATCAAAGACGGTATCCTGGCTGCAGGCAAAGAAATCTTCAATCGGTCTGGAGAATGCAGTTTAACAAAGAGCTGAAGGTTGCATTTCCCTGACAAATTTTCGAGTAAGATCTTTAGGTCTCTCTTATTCCTTAACCAGTGGTATCGAAGACGTGGTAAAGGGCAGTAGTCTGCTAAGGCATGAAGGTTTAAAATCTTGTTTAATTAAGGAGGTAAAGGCGGTGTCTCTGGGAGTGGGTCAACATTTGGATAAGACTCGGGGATGCAAAATCTCACTAGTTGTTTTCCCTGGTCTGGTGTCTGAGCAGGCTTTGTTTTTAGAGCGTTCTGGTGATAATGAAGGGTTGTTTGGGGAGAATCTGTGTTAAAATTGGACAACTAGGTCCAAACTCCATGTTGTGATGCTCAGATGAAGATACCAATATTTTTATTGGGTTCCTCTTTCGGACATGTGCAAGATCGATCTAAAGATCATCTTGATTCGATGAGCAGAACACTTATTTTGAATTTATTTTCTAGTATATTCAAATATGTGTAGGTCGGCTTTAAGGTTTTGTACCCCAGCAAATGTGTCACACACCCTCAGTGATGGATATAAATAAAGTCAACGTTGGAGGACATTTCACTCATCTCCTCATCACACATATTTCTCTCTCCACTTCTGATTGGTTTGAGCTACTTGGAGGCAATCTGCGGTTCACACATGGGAGAAGGATGAAGACATTTTCTGCTACAGCTAGGGTTTCCACCGCAGGTTTGACCAGTGTTGACTTTGGTCAACACATGGTCAAAAGGAGATGAATTTTGGCATAGACTTCGATTTCTGCATGTCGTACATTTTGGCACAAGAACCGAGGACAAAGGTTGACCGTAGACCGTGCTGTGTTGAATTTTACTTATTGTTGTTCTGCATTGAATTTTCTAGGCAGCATTGACTTTTCTGGGTTGACTTTTGAGCTGACTATTTGGCTGATCTGAGGGTTGTGTGACATTGTTGGTTAGCTGACCAATTGAAACTTTTTTGGTTGAAGCATCATGTTGACCGCCGTAACGCACCAACACACTTATCTGTTTCTGGTTTGTCTTATGTCGATCTACTGGTATGTTCTATCAGCATTTTACTTAATGATTTATGTGATTGTTGTCTAGTATTGAAGAGAAAGTAAAGTTGCATCAAGCATAGAACATCTACATAAATTTACATGGTACCAGAGCTAAGGTGAAGACAAAGCCCTAATTTGTATCAATCACTGAAGAAGAAAATGGGTTCCACAACCTATGGCTTCAAGAAGGATGACAAATTGACTGGGAAGGATGAATTCCATGCTTGAAAGATGACATTGGATATTAAATTGGAAGACCAAGATGTCATGGACTATGTGCAGGGTAAAATACAAGAACCTCCATCCACTGCTACTGCTGCTACCAAAACAAAATATAAGAAGGGGGAGATCAAAGCAAAGCTGATGATCAGGGACTCAATTCATCAAAGTCTGGTTGCCTACATCTCTGAGCTGGGCACATCCAAAGTTGGTCCACATGTTCAAGGCCAACAATGTGAATCAAGTCCTATTCTACAAGGATCAATTGAAGAATCTGAAGAAAGGCAGGGATGAGTCTATTCAATCATACTTTCTGAATCTGACCGAGATCAGGAACAATCTGCTAGCTATTGGGGAGACAATAGCCGATCGAGAGATGGTAATCACTACACTTGGAGGAATCTCATCTAAATGGCATGTGTTCAACACTACCATTCCCAATAATAATGTGATACGTGACTTTGACGAAGTACTATCGAGATGCGTTTAAGAAGAGACAAGAATGAAGGAGTATGAAAATGAAGGAAATGCTGCCTACGTTGCTCACTCTAGAAAGAAGAACTTTGGTGGTCAAAAGAACAAAGGAAGAGCAGGGGCCAAGGAAAGAAGGGCAAGTGTTACACTTGTCATAGGCCAAGTCAGTATGCTAGAGAATGCCCATTCAAGAAGAATTTTCCCGATGGTGATGACAACAACAACAACCAGAGAAATGGCAATCAAAGGAACAACAGGTTCAAGGGAAAGAGGAAGGCTCCCTCTGGCGAAAATGGTCAACCTTTCAAAAGGTCAAGAAACTCCAAGTATGAGGAATCAAATGTTGTTGATAAAAGAAATGAATACATTCTTGTATCTGCCCTCTCTGTTGCATCTCCACCCGACACTATGGATGTCTGGTTGATAGATAGTGATGCCTGAAGGCACATCACTGGGTTCAAGGAAGCACTCTCTGATATAGTTGAGAAGGATACCAATTTGGAAATTATCCTTGGAGATAATGCCACATATACCGTGAAAGGGATAGGGACTGTGACCCTCCACTTGTCTCAAGGTCAAGTCCTCTGCTTGCAGGATGTACTCTATGTACCAAATTGAAGAAGAACCTTGTGTCTATATCGGCCATGGAAGACAAATGTTTCAATGTGGCATTCATTGATGGAAAGGTGCGCATGTGGAAGAAGAGCTTCAAGGAAGCTATCACGATTGGGTTTAGATTTGATACACTCGACCAGGTTATAGGAAGTCCACTGGGAGCAATGACATGTGATACTATCCGACAAACTAAACTATGGCACCATAGGTTTGGACACCTTCACTACGAGGCCCTTCTTGAAGCAAGGAAGGTGGTGACAAGGATGCCCGAGTTTTCAAATAATCATGAAGGTGTATGTAAGGGTTGTGTCGAAGGAAAGCATACAAGGGGACCTTTCCCCTCAAGTGTCACAAAGACATCTGATGTCTTAGAATTGATCCATTCTGATCTATCTAGTATGCTACCCGTGACATCCTTGGTAGGATGTTATTATTATATGACGCTCATAGATGACTTCTCTTGCAAAACCTAGATATACTTCTTGAAGAAGAAGGATGAGGCTTTCATGTGGTTTTTTACCTTCAAAGCATTGGTGGAAAATATGACAGGGAAGAAGATCAAGATTTTGAGGACCGATAATGGCACTGAATATGAGACAAACGAGTTCAAGGACTTTTGCAAAGAATCTAGCATCAAGAGGGAGACCAAAACTGTCTATACTCCTGAACATGATGGCATTGCTGAACGAAAGAACAAGAGCATTGTGGAAGTTTCCCATGCCATGCTATGTGACCAAGGTCTACCGAAGTTTCTGTGGGGAGAAGCTGCGAACACTGCTGTGTACATACAAAACCGATGCCCGCATTCCACTCTGGACTCCAAAGCTTCCGAAGAGGTTTTCACTGGTAAGAAACCTAACGTCTCACATTTTAGAGTTTTTGTATGTCCTATTTATTTGCATGTGCCAAAAGAGAAGATGAGCAAGCTGGATGCTTCTGGGAAGAAAGGAATGTTTGTGGGCTATAGCGAAACTTCGAAGGCCTATAGAGTTTATGTGCCTGGTCAAAGGGAAGTGGATATATGCCACGATGTCACTTTTAATGAAGATGCTTCCCTGAAGAAAGTAGTCATTCTTCTGAGATTTGAGGAAGATCATGAAGAAAGGCTTGGAAATCAAGAAGAACTGAAGGATGAGACGATGCCTGATGTTGAAGGACCGATGGACCTGATTGATCCACCTCCTTCACTGGGGAAGAGACCATCATGGCTCAGGGACACTCTTGAGGATGCTGAGGGACATATGGCCCCAAGGGGGGCATTCCGTGAAAGCAAGAAGCCGAGTAGATACCAAGGGTATCTAGCAACCATGAGTACTATTGTACAATCCGAGCCTGGATCTTTTGAGGAAGTCATAAAGCATCAAGTCTGGAATGATTCTATGCACGAAGAGTATGAGTCCATAATGAAGAATGATGTCTGGGACGTGGTTCCAAGACCAGAGGAAAAAGCAGTTGTCACCTCGAAATGGCTCTACAAGATCAACCATGGATCTGATGGAAGTGCTGAAAAGTTCCAGGCAAGATTCGTTGCCTATGGCTTCTCTCAAAAGGAAGGCATAGACTATGATGATATATTTGCACCTATGGCATGATATACCACCATTCGATATATCATATCCCTTGCTGCTACGCAAGGGTGGAGTCTTCATCAGATGGATGTGAAGACCGCATTTTTTCATGGTGTGATAAAGGAAGAGGTGTATGTAGAGCAACCTCTGGGGTTCGAAGTCCAGGATCAAGACACCCATGTCTGCAGGTTGAAGAAATCCCTCTATGGGCTGAAGCAAGCACCCAGATCTTGGCACGAGAGGATAGATAGCTACATGATGAAGTTGGGCTTCACTCGTATTAATGTTGATTCGAACCTTTACTTCAAGGTTGATAGAGAGAAGCCTCTCATTCTGGTGTTGTATGTGAACAACCTCTTCGTGACAGGTGTTGACCCTCTCATTCATCAGTGCAAGAGGGATCTTGCTACTGAGTTCGAGATGAAGGACCTAGGACTTATGCACTACTTCCTAGGCCTGGAGGTCTGGCAGAGAACTGGCGAGATTTTCCTTTCTCAAGGAAAATACATTGTGAAGCTTCTGGAAAGATTTGGTATGGTGGACTGTAAGTCTGTGTTGACACCGATGGAGCTCAACTTCAAGAAGTTAAGTGGCAGCGTTGCTGGGCCCGTATTGGAAAATCCTACTAAGTATTTTCAACTCTTAGGGGCCCTGATGTTCTTAGTGAACACCCGTCTAGATATATGTTTTGCAGTGAACACTTTGAGTCAACAGATGGTTGAGCCTCATCACACTCACTGGGTTGGTGCCAAGAATCTTCTGAGATATCTTCTGGGCACGATAAACCATGGCCTGAGATACACTGTCGAGACCATGAAACTCCTTGGATATACTGATGTCGATTGGGCTGGCAGTGTGGTGGATCATAAAAGCACATCGAGATGCTGCTTCACACTTGGATCTGCTTCAATATCATGAATGACCAAGAAGCAGAAGTCGGTGGCTTTGAGCACCGCAGAGGCCAAATACATTGCAGTGAGTATGGCCTATTGTGAAGCAGTTTGGTTGCGAAAGCTCTTCAGTGAGTTTTTTGGGCATATGCTAGATACCACCGTGATACTCTGTGATAACCAAAATGGGATTCGCTTGTCCGAGAATCCCGTGTTCCATGATCGATCCAATCATATTGATATCAGGTACCACTTTATCCGAGATATGGTACAACGAGGCACCGTAAGGCTCAATCATATAGGAACTGATGAGTAGGTCATGGATATTCTCACAAAGCCCCTAGGGAAGGTCAAGTTCCTAACCTTCCGTGAGAGTCTTGGTATCGTGGAACAACCCTATGATGAGGGTCCTGTTAGACGATGAGTTCTGGGAGCTCTGGGGGGATTTGGGGATAGCTTCTCGGAGCTATAAGCAACCACAGGGCTAGGCTTGCCGAACCTTGTTGGTGTGCTTGGGCCCCACCGTTGTGATGATTGAGTTGGTTCACCTCTCATTATCTATGCCCCATATGCATCCTACCCATTGAGTTCAGGACTCATGGGAAGTATCTCTCATTTGGCCAATGAGGTGGGAAAAGCTAGAGACTAGTAGAAAAGATTGATGGATGCATCAAAGATTGTTGTACTCTCTATCTAAGATGGCACGGTCCAACCACTTGATCTGGGATCAAGTCTAGAGAGGTTTCGGACCTCCTATTGACTCCGGGTCAGATAAACCAACTTTGGGTTGGCATGAGACTCTTTGTGAGTCCTGTAGAGGTTTCGAACCTCTGGGCTGAATCTGTCAGCCGGGAATGATGGCTTTGTGACTGACCCACTTCTGTTCTAAAATAAAGAGCCAGCAAAGCAAGTTACGATGGGATGATGCATGATGTTGAGTTGCACAGGTGGATGGAGTTCTCCCTAGTTGAGAGGGAGTGTTAAAATTGGACAACTAGGTCCAAACTCCATGTTGTGATGCTCAGATGAAAATACCAATATTTTTATTGGGTTCCTCTTTCGGAGAGGTGCAAGATTGATCTAAAGATCATCTTGATCCGATGAGTAGAACATTTATTTTGAATTTATTTTCTAATATATTCAAATATGGTAGGTCGGCTTTAAGGTTTTGTATCCCAGCAAATGTGTCACACACCCTCAGTGATGGATATAAATAAAGTCAACGTTGGAGGACATTTCACTCATCTCCTCACCACACATATTTCTCTCTCCACTTCTGATTGGTTCAAGCTACTTGGAGGAAATCTGCGGTTCACACGTGGGAGAAGGACGAATACATTTTTTGCTGCAGCTAGGGTTTCCACCACAGGTTTGACCAACGTTGACTTTGGTCAATTCATGGTCAAAAGGAGCTAATTTTTGGCATAGACTTCGATTTCTACAGTCCGTACATTGTGGCACAAGAACCGAGGTCAAAAGCTGACCGTAGACCGTGTTGCGTTGACTTTTACTTATTGTTGTTATGCATTGACTTTTCTAGGCGGCATTGACTTTTCTGGATTGACTTTTGTGTTGACTATTTGGCTGATCTGAGGGTTGTGTGACATTGTTGGTTAGCTGACCAATTGAGACTTTTCTAGTTGAAGCATCCTGTTGACTGCCATAATGCACCAACACACTTATTTGCTTCTGGCTTGTCTTCTGTCGATCTACTGGTATGTTCTATCAACATTTTACTTAATGATTTATGTGATTGCTGTCTAGTATTGAAAAGAAAGTAAAGTTGCATCAAGCATAGAACATCTACATAAATTTACAATCTATTTAAAGGATTTTCGATTTTGGAGGAGTCATATACAAATTTTCGGCCTACAGAAGAAAGTAGGTAGGAAGGTAATATCTTCTCTCAGAAAATCCAAGGAATAGATAATGACATCTCTCTAGGGCTGAAGGAGAACCACCCGCTTCTTGACCCCAAGACTCAATCTCCAGGAGTCGAGGCACCTCCTCAGAGCAGCGGGTCGCCGGTTTCTTTTCTAGAACAACCCCCTGAAGAAGAACTACAGAATGATGAAGCTCTCAGCACTTATTTTGGTATTGGGTAGACCTTTGGCTCCAAGAGAAAGAAAGGGAAAGTAATCAGGAAGGAGGTTAGACCAAACTTGGTATTGGGAGTGGAAATTCCATTGGACGAGACCTTAGCAACCTCAGAACTTATCCCGGTGGGGCGTGCGAAAGGTCTTCAATATTCATCAAATTATATCTTAAAGTGGATACATAAGTCTTGGAGTGGAGGTCTGACCACTCAAACAGAGGTTATCATCTTGACCAAAGGTTGTTTTATGTTCAGGTTCACAAATGAAGAAGCAATGGAATGGGTTCTGGAAAGGAATTGGGGCTTTGGCAATTCCCCAATATTCTTCAAAAAATGGATGCCATTATTCAACGCACAAAGAGAAAGGCTTGAAGAAATACCGGTTTAGGTGCGTCTGTCGACCCTCACACCCCAAATATGGTCGATGGGAGTGCTCAAAGTCATTGGAAATATGTTGGGCACATTTCTTAAAGCGGATATGTCATTTCTGGTGACAAAAGAGAGGAAGGTTTCTCAAATATTGCTTTGGTTGGACCCAAGAGAAGGGCTAGCAGCTATGATGCAGATTCAAGTGCATGGCCACTCTTTCTCTCAGATTTTGGATTGTGAGCAGTTAACATTAATTTTCCATTATTGTCATAAGTATGGTCATCTGGAAAGGGATTTTCCTTTAGGCTTCCGTAGACGCAAGAGACGTCGGGAAGAGCCCAAACTTCAGGGCAGTTTTGGAGAAGAGGTGGAGGTCGAGGTACAATAGGAGGAGTTGGATACTCAGCATGATGGCTTCACTGATCCCATGGAAATTTAGCTGCCACCACAGGGGGGACAAGCGGAAGTAGTAGACACAGCTCGAGAAATTCAGGGTGAAGTGGAACTCACGCAACAGGTGCCTCTTCCCGCGAGTACTAATACTCCCCCTACTACTCCTATGTCCGTTAATTTATTTCCTCGGTCTGTTTGTCTCAAGCTTAGTCCCTCCAGCCATAAACATTTTGAGTCTTGTTCCCTCGTTTCTGATCTTATAGCTCTTGAAAGTATCATCTCTGCCATTCCTGAGTTATCTTTATCCGACATTCCCCTATTACCTGAAGAGCATCCCTCGGGCCCTGTGTGCCCTACTGAAATTCCTCATTATAACCTCAGTCCGAGAGACAAAAAATATGGTATTTTTATCCCTGTTTTAGGTCTTGGGATCCACTTGGAACCCTCTGTTCCTAATAAAACGAGAGGCAGAAAATTGAACATCTCCAAAGCAAAGTTGAAAGAAAAAATCAATATTGATGATGGCAAGAAATTATCCCTTAAAGGGGCGCTTAGAGCAGAAATGTCCCCTGTTGTGGTTTCTCGATGATTGTGATGTCCTACAACTATAGAGGGTTGTCCAGTGCCCACAAAAGACTAGCTATAAAAAGTCTTTTCAGTTCAGTGCATTGCGATATTATCTTGCTTCAAGAAACATGGGTGAATGGGACATGGTGATGAAGTTTTTAACCCAAATTATTCCTGGGTGGTCTTTTTGGCCCTTGATGCATCTGGGAAATCGAGAGGATTGGATTTGGGATTCAGAGATCGAAGCATCAAACTTCTAAATTCCTGGGGGTTTGATCTGGCTCTTAAGGACGAGATCTTTTCTTCTGATATCGGGTTACAATTCTCCATTATAAACATCTATGACCCCTGCCAAGATAGAGTAAGCTTCTAGAACTCTTTCTTCTCAAAGTCTCTCATAAACAACTTTATGATCATCCTGGGAGGGAATTTTAATGTCTCTTTGGGTTTGTCTGAGCCTTGGGGGCCTCACGCCCAAGCAAATCCCCTGGTGGAATTTTTCTAAATAAATTCAGGAGGGGTAACTTCATTAATGTAGATGCAATCAAGAATAGTTGAGTTTACCACTATATGTATCAATACAGAGGTATTATATTTGTCTGTGGACCTATATCAGTTATCTAGGTCTCTTTTCTTTCTCCACTCTCTTCCTCACCTACAAATGGAATCCTTAGATTTAAATTAATATATGTACATTTCAGCCTATTGTGAAGGACTACAAGGTTTTTGTGGGAAGCAGGATGGCCTACCAAGTATTGAGAGTAGATCACTATTGAGAGCGATCCTCTAACATCGTCTCTTGGAAAGGGAGGATCATGATAGTATTAGAGGATAATGGGGTGGGAGATTTTATCAAAAACACAATTCCACCACTGCAAGGTCTCCAACAGTTGGCCCAACATAATAAGAATGACATCGAAGCCAATTTGATACAAATTTGATAAAATTAAATTTTGATAAATATTGCTTTTTAATTTTATCAGGGAAAAAGTTTTGGATTCACCTAAATATCTGCACTTCTTATGTGTATTGTAGATGTGGATTTAAAAATTAAAATATGATGAGTCTGACCCCTCAATGATTCACAGGAAGTGCTACTAGAATTTTGGACGTTTTGTAATTCTATCTAGAAGGAGAGTTGGATGCATATGCCTTGGTAGTTTTAGGTTCGATAGAGGAATAACATTGTAAGTAGATGATTTTTGTATTTATTTATGCACTAACTTTCTTGAGTCGGTTTTTGGGTTTGGGTTGTTCATTATGTTGGATTCATGAAATAATTTGAGTTTGCACTAAAGGATTGCATTGGAATCCTTACATTGGCCAAATTCAAGTCGTGCTAGTATTTTCCGCCCTATTGTGCTTGATTCATTATATTTTCTTACATATATTCAGATGGATTGGGAATTTTTTAGCATGTGTGAAATGTCTCTGGATGATTATGATCATTGTAAGAGGATGAGCTATTACCATGTTGTTGAAAACTTGTTGCATGTTTTGTTTTGAATTTCTTTGCACGATTGTAGCTTTGAACATAGTATTTACTTCTCACATCCTAATATTCCTAAAAATGACTTCTCAAACTCTGTTTAATCAAATAAATGCATCCCAACTAAATGGGTGCATAGTCATTATCACGAATTCATTTATTATCACTTTGAAAGATTGACACAAAAAACTTAATGAATAGATGGGTCATTTTAGATACATCTTAAGAGAAGAAGCAATGTATTCAATAGCCATAAGATAAAATCAAAATAAACAAGATCTTGTGAATCGTTGAAAGGATAGACACACCTATACTAAATCTAACAAATTGCCTTGTGATAGAGATCAGCAATAAGTACCTTGTTCCAGTATATTTGATATTTCATTTGGTAGCCCACGACCATTAATGTGAACAACATCAGGATTACCAATAGATCTGCCCATATCAAGTGTTCTTCCAAAGATCTGCCCAAAGATCGAATATAGTCAGATATTGGTACGTTGCAAGAGAGCATTATGGTGGAGAGGCTAAATTTGAACATAGCCAGTCTCTTTAATTTCAAGATATGCACATGTTTCAGGGATGGATTAATAACTTAATGAAACGTTGGTTTTGTACTAGTCACCTATAACCAGAATTATATCACCATCAGGCGGAAGGAATAGAACAAGGATCATGGCCCTGCTAGCTACATTTAGCCTTTCAAAGCCCCCTGCAGCTTTCTGTAGATACAATGATGGAAATTAATAGTATCTACCTATTTGATCCTTCACTTGGAACTTGTACATAAAATTATTTCCTGGTGGTATGGGGCAGTTTGTGTTAGGTACTCCATATTGCCACGAATTTATCCATTATCTGGTGGTCTGTGATCTTCTATAATAGCTGGGCCTCACTAGGAATGTGCATGTACTTTTTGATGTGTTCTAGGTTTTGTATACTTTTAACAAACGATGTGTTCAATGATAGACCATAAGAGAAGGCCATCCCAACGAAACCTGCACCAGTTAAAATTGTTAGGAATGATCATCTTATACATAAAAGCAATCGGTAACAACAAAAATCACCCACAATTTACATTTAGTTTCATTGTTCATACCAGGATTGGAGTTGCCCTGTGGGATTAGAACCATAGCAAGAGCAAAGGAGTAAAGACCAGTTGCATTTAACACCTCTAGACTCTGAATCAACCATTCAATGGATCAGAAAGTGTGGAAAAGTGGGCTCAATTTTTTTCAGTAAGGTCTAAGTTCTTCTTCAAGAACTGATCCTCAACCCTGAAAGCCCTAATGGTCATTTTTCTTACTATGACTCGACAAAATGATTTGCAATGGTTCATTTCGTTGTACCATTTAGTCTCGTCAGTTATAGTAGAAGAAAAATAGTCTTCTCAAATACCACTACCTTGTCTCCTAAATTGTGCGCCGTCGGCATGCCATTGCCCTCATTCTTCCCACCACTCTGTGCATCATCGACCTGCCATTGCCCTCATTCTTCCCACCACACTGTGCATCGTCGGCATCCCGTTACCCTCATTCTTCCCGACATGCTCCATAGAGGCCTTCCTCGATTTTTTTTATGTGATCGCTGCTTCCTGCTAGCTGTGCATCGTCTGCATGCCATTTCCCTCATTCTTCTGGCCACGCTCCATACAGGCCTTCCTCCTTAAATCATTTTTTAATGTGATTGCTACTTCCCTCCACGCTCCATAGAGGCCGTCTTCAAAAATTTTAATGTCATTGCTGCTTGCACGAATTAGGCACGATTTTTGAAATAGGCAACATTTTTGAAAGCTATTAAATTCTCCGTGTGGTGGGATTCTCTAGTGGCTTTGACAAGTAATGTTCACGGTTTTTATTTGTGTTGTTTTCAAATATGGTTTTCATTTAGCGATTTTTTTAATAGAATTTGAATATGTATTTTATATTTGAGTTAACAAAATAAAAATAATATTTTATTAATGGTTGGAAAAATAAAACTGTTATATGTAAAAAGAGAATTATGTTAGATATCATGAAGGGGTAATATTGATTTGTGGAGAATTTTTTACAAGAGCGATAATAAATTAGGGTAAAAAATATTATTAAGGGAAAAAGAGTAACTAGTTGGTTGGTTGGTTAGGTTAATTGATTATTATCAATGTTGTAGTATTTGTTTAGTTCTTTATTTCTCCTAGTTAGGTTCAAATTCTTGATAAGACATTTGTCCTATCTTTATAATACTAGAAAAGTAGAAGCCTCTAAAGAGTAGGACCACCTCGCAAGTGTATCTCCAAATGTCTTGACCTTTCTTACTAAATCACGTGTTATTAGTATATACTAGCAACATATTGGATATACTTTTGTGTTATAGTGGCAATCATTCCATATTGTCTCAAGTATAGCTCAAATCACTTTGATTAATTACCAATGTTGGATTTGTCTATAAACTTTTCCTAGAAGTAAAAAAGAACATGACTTTCAATCTAGAAGGGTAGTTTCCCCAAGGAATGCGACCACCCCACATGTGTATTTAGAGATGCCTTGACCCTTTCCAAATCGTATGTTATTATTATAGACTTGCAACATATTGAATATACTCTTGGGTTAGAGTGGAATTCATTTCAATTCATCTCAAATGTAGCTAAAGTTACTCTAATGATAAATATATATTATTTTTTCTATTTATGACAAGGATATTGACTATATTAATATGTGTTGTGGTTAATCATTTTAATAGCAACTTCTATGTTGATTTAGTAGTGATTGTATAAAAGTGTTCTAATTTTAGCATTATAGATGGATTCGTGGACCCCCTTAAGGGGGTCATTAAATCCATCTACCTAAATTTTAACATTGCAGACGAGTGTCTCTAAATTTTAGCACTTCAGATGGACTCGGAGACCCATTTGTCTCTAAATTTAACACTGCATATAATGGATTCAAAGAAGGGGGTCTCTGAATCTATTTGCAGTGTTAAAGTTTAGAGACAAAAGAGTATTCATAATTTTAACACTGTAGATGGATTCATAGACCCATTTGTCTCTAAATTTTAACAGTGCAGCTGGATTCAAAGACCCCTGTGGTGAAATGTAACATTTCAGTATCAAAATTTCAATTTTCCATTTCTGGAGTGACACAATTAAAAATTACTAACATAAATGACTAATTCATATAATTGTTGTACTTATTATTTGGTCATATTTTTATTCTTGGACTATAATAGTCATTTATGTTGATCATTATTAATATAGTCACTTATTATCTATTTGTATATTTTAATCCTAGACTAAATTAGTCATTTATGTTAGTCGTTTTTAGTTTAGTCACTTATTATTTAGTCGTATATTTTATCCCTACACTAAATTAGTCATTTTTAGTTCGGTCACTTAAAATTGCTCAAATTTAGTAGTAATTCACTTGAAATAATTGTGGTGACTAACATTTTTAGTCACCTAGTCACTAATTTCATGATTTTCTACTAGTGATTCAACATCAAATCAAACATTTGTTCATTTAGAAACCAACTTTTGAGAGATATACAGAGGTACATGAAATCTTCAGAAAAATGATGAGTGTAGAATTCCTAAGTCAAGAAGAATGGGATAGGTTTTGTGAAACCATCAAGAAAAATTATGATATTTACAAGCATGTCAGCACAACAGATTTTCAAGGGCCCAGTTATCAACATCTTCCATCAAAACAGGCCCAGTCATAAACTGCTTCCATGAGAACAGAGACACATCATTTATCTACTTCCTTCTTCCATTCTATTCTACTCTATTATTGTAATCAGTTTAAGATATTTCTCAGTTTTTGTAATTAGTATAAATAACTCTCATTATGAGTTATTAAGGGTTGCACCCTTGCATGAGTAAATTTTGTAAGCAGCATTGTACAAGTTTTTCAATCATCAATAATAGAAGAAGGATTCTGAATTTGTCAATTACAGGTTTGTTTCCTCTGTGATTTTTTCCTGTTTTCATTACATATTGTTTATACATATGTTTAATTTTTATCAAGATAACTAGGTGAGATCAGCTGAGTTTCAGCCATCTTACAATTCCTCCTGAATTTATTATTTATATAAAGAATGATTTACTTAACAATGTGTTGATGTAAGTCCCTTTCATCTATAAATTTTCAGCATCTTGATAATGTTAAATATATTTTGTTGAAATTTTAGACATTTTTTAAAGTTTTTCAAACTTGTGATAATTTAAAGTATTCAATTTGAATGTTTGATTATCATACTTTCTTACATAAGTCTACTTAACCATTTGCAAAATCTTAAATCACTATGTGAGATAAAACAAACAGCCCTTAGTCTAATTTTCTGGTATTATTTCAAAGATTTAAGCATTACTATTTGCAAAAGTTATTTAATACATTGGTCATCCAAAATTTGAAAACAAAACAAAACATTATAGATGCTTTTGCATAATTATTGACCATAATTATCTCAAAGGACAACACAGGAGAAGGTCAAGATTGAGGACCTAGTTCTCATTTCACATCAAATAAGCTTTTTATGCATTGCAAGTGTGATGGCAGCTTCATCAAGTGATGTTTCTAATCAATATTCCTTAGCAAGACTCTTTGATGAAGAGTTGTTGCAGAAGCTCTTCATCATAAGAGATATGGTTCAGGACATTTTTGAAGAAAAGAATGAGAGCACTATACTTCAAGAGCATTTGATGGCCATGAATGTAGAAATTATACAAACATGTGTATACCAATGTATTCAATCTGATTATACAATGTACTAAAGCAAGATACTAAATCGGCCTTCTACAAATCAATTGCGGAAAATAAACACGATCGCCAATCACAAGAAGTAAAGAAAGAATAAAATCAAACCACAACACATATATTTTCCAGGGGAAATCTTATTGCTCACAACCCCTCTATCTTCTATTGTATATTCACCAAGGAATCATGAAACAATTACAATGCACTCTTCTCACAAGAGTCTCCTACACTCTCATAATTGTCTCACACTGATCTAGACAAAATTGGTCCAACACTTAGCCAATTCTCAGCCTGTATTCAGTCTGCCTTGCTCACGCAATCCCTGTGGAATGAAATCCATATTCTTTAGAAATTTCAACCTTCCTTGAATTCTCTGAGTATCATGGGCATCCTATGGTGTTTTAACTATATCTGGGTAGTTTGCTAAAAATACAACCGATAGTTAACATCTCTTTAACCTTTGTCTCAATTGGGTCTCCACTGGAACTGACATGCATGCAGCTATTAATAGTAAATCGTCAGTTGCATGAAAGATCAGTGCATGTGAATTAAATCTGATTTAATTCACTTGATCTCTCACTAGTGCAGCAAAGAGTTACAACTAGTTCAATTGACTTTAACTCACTTAACTGAGTTAACTTATTTCACATGCATTAAACTAATGCACTAACTACAACTCAAAATCCATAACTAATAGAATCACTCTGCACGCCTCACCAACCACCCTCAATTCGAAATTCATGAGCTAACCGAGTTGATCACACTCAGTTAACTATTACAAGTGATTATGAGATAAGATTACAATTTTTTGTCCAATTTAATTAAGGGAAAATTAAATTAGACACATTTCCAATTTATTAAATAAATTGGCTTGCACACTAATGTATCGCTAGGACCCATCAATACATGACCTGTGGTCCCACACTAGTGTGTGTGTGTTTTCATCTTGTTTCTAGATGCCAATTTCACTGTTTCTTGTTGCAAATTTAAACAATGAAGGAGGAGAAGCAAGAGCTTCTTGAAAAGATGCATGAGATGGAGATTCAACACCATGATGCCAAGGAAACCCTAGCCAAGTATGTGCATGAAAATGAGGTATGAAATTCAAGTTTATCCTCTATTTCCTCTCAAGATGAATGTTTTGGTGCTTTTGAAAGACACGCTAGAGGAATAGGGTCCAAATTATTGATGAAGATGGGCTATGAAGGTAAAGGATTGGGCAAACATGCACAAGGCATAGTTGAGCCAATTGTTTTAGAGGAAAGGCCTAGGTATTGGAGTCTTGGTTATGGAAAACATGATGGAGAATTCTCCAAAGCCAAGGAGGCGCATGAAGGTGTTCCAAGAAAGACTTTCATTACATGTTCATTATCTCAAGCTTGTGAAGTTTTTGTTCATGAGGAATGCAAAATTTTTATACCCACTTTGCAAGAAGATGGTCATAAGCATGCAACTAATGGAAATGGAAAAAAAGAGGATGTTGAAAGCTCTAAAGTTATTGAAGAAATTGTTGGTATTCTGAAAAGAGCCACAAACTCATCAAATTCAACTCCTAAAGAAGGTGACAAAGGTGAATGTGCAAGGTATAAATTTTCCTTTAATCAAGTTGTTTTAATTATGATAAAAATGGAAAATCCTCACATAAGATTTGGAGAAAATTTACATGTTCCTTTTGTGGTTTGAATAACCATACTATTTCGAGGTGTTTGAAGAATATATCCATACACACAAAACTTTCAAAAAAAAGGAGACATAAATCCAAAGGTCTAATGGACAATGAAAACCATGTTGAAAAGAAGGTGCAATTATTTTTCACTCATTGCCATAAGCAAGGTCATCTAGTAGACAAGTGTTGGACTTTGTATCCAACAAGTCATCCATGAAATTTGAAGAAGGTGGAGAGAGATTTTGACAAGAATGGAAAAGAGGATTCCATAATTTATTTGGGTCGGGATGATACACTTGATGAAGTGCAGCTGAAAGAAGTGCCATTAAAGTGGTTTGGAAAGAGATTGTTAGATTTCTTAACCAATTAAGTCCTTGCAATTATTTTGATAATTGATGAAAATCTTGCCTTCTTGATGCATTTCTTGTTATCTGAATGCATTTATTTTCTCTTGAAAGTATGTTACAAATTGCATGAAGCAAGATGTTGGAAAAGTAGAGTTATGTTGACTCACTTAGATGCAGCAAAGATGGCAATGTGTAGTTTCAATTTGCATGTGAATGCATTTCTTTTTCTCTAGAATGCATGTTGCATGTTTATGCCAGGAAGGTGTTTGAAAGTGGAGTATTTTGACTCACTTTGTTGCAGAAAATTTGGTCATTTCATCTCTTTAAGTAATTGTACATACAAATGGGATTCTTGTACTTGTGATTGTACTTGCGAGAGAGTTGAGCATTGTATACATGCATGAGAGTTTGTGTATGTTAACAGTGGAATTTTTGATAGTTTCATTGTGCTTGAACATGCATGAATGACTAACTTGTGTTGGTTGATTGATTTGTTAAGATGTATGTTGTAAACTTGAGAGTGTTAATCATTTTCACATGCATGAGTGATCGACTAGTCTTGATCGGTTGCGTGTTACATGCATGTCATATCGACTTTGAAGAGTTGATTTTGTCTCCAAGGATGAAAGGGAGTTGTTGACAAATTGTTTCATGAGATGTGAAATTATTGTTATTTTGGGAAAAGAATCGTCAAGTTGTGTACATGCTTTTGTTTGACTTAAGAGTCACTTGTTTTAAGAGCCATGTTTTGTCAACTTGTATTTGGTCGATGGGTTTGTACACCAAGATATAAGAATGCATGGCAATGTTCACAGGATGTGACATCTGTTGCTTTGAAGGAGCAAAAGGAAGAGGTTGTCAAGTTGTGTTTCTTGCATGATGTGTTTTTCAAGTTAATGGTTTTGCTTGTGACAAGATGTCTCTGGATTTTGGAAGGTCCACTCTTGAGTGAGAGGCTCATGATTAACCTTCATTCTCAAATCCATGGCATGAGCAGCATGTCAAATTGGAGGATGATGGAATAAAAAAGCGGAAAGAGGGACGAGATGACAAAATTTTGCAGCCAAAAAAACAGCCATTGTAGACCATTTGATATTTTGACACCAAGAAGCAAAAGAGATGGCGAATGCATTCTTCTAGATGTGGAATTTGGAACCGTGGAGGTAAAAAGAGTGGTCATTTATTTTCTCATGATTACTGATATTGGAACTTATTTTTGTAGTTCACTCATATTGATTTGGATTTATGTAGGAATGCAATTAAATACATAAATAGACATAAACATAGAGATACAACAGAAACAACACTTCATTTTATTAAAATCAAATGACTAAAATATGCTTACAGACATAATGGAAATAAACTAGCTAGGGTGTTGGTAGCGTATCTCTGAGAAGAGATGTGATGGCTAGAGACCTCTGAACTGTGTTACAATAAGGTTCGAGGGCCTATTTATTATTGAGAAACAATGGAGAACTCTAAACGTTCAAAAATCTAACCCTAGGAGATAAAGCGCCAAAACTATGGGCCTCGTTTGGGTAAATTGGTGTTTCAACTTCCCGGGGACGTAACTTCCGCATACGATCTCCATTTGATGCGTATCATACCTCATTAGAAAGATCTATCCGAGGAGTACAAATTTCGATGTGAGTAGAATTGGTCCATGGACCCATGTTGCTCCTGGTTTTCCCAAAAAAAACGTTGTTTAGGGCCTTAAAACAGCTTCGGAAGTTCAGGGCCCAAAAAACTGCTAAAAATAGTAAGTTGTGCTACAACTTAAAAACTGAACGAACTGATGGTGGGGGTTCAAATGGAATAGGTGGGTGGCCACCAATATCCACCTGGATCATTAAGGCCCCAAAACGGCTTTGGGAGTGCAAGACCCAAAAACCTGCTAAAATAGTAAGTTGTGATGAATGTGAAAAGTTGCAAGAATTGATGGTGCAGGTCCAAATGGAATAGGTGGGTGGCCACCGATATCCACCTGGATCACATATGGTCTTAACTTGGAAAATTGGTTTCCAAGGAGAAGCTTGCATTGAATGCATGTGTGTGCAAAGGAGGAGCATGATTCTTAGTGGGAAGGCCATCAATCAAGCTTTCCAAGAATAGAGGGATTGCCTTGGTACAATAAGGTGTTTAATCAGTCAGCAAGCAGCCAACAAGTGTTGGATTGGGTCAGCAATGACAGGAGGACATTGGTTGAAGCGCCAAGCCATTTGCAAGACAAGGCATGTCAATGAACCAAAGTGGTTGTCATGGATATTTTTCCAAGTAGAATCAAGTTGATAGAACTTGGAAAAGAGAAGAGTTTTAAACTTTCATCAGATAACCAAACTTTGTGGTTCCAAAAGCCTTTCAATGGGAAGGAGTGATCAAAAACTAAATTGGGGGCAAACATTTGATAAAAATTCAAAGTGATCAGAATTGCTTGAAACCATAATTAATGCAAAGTGCTCGTCGTCCTGATTCTGGGGCACTTTGTTTCATCGAAAACCGACTCTGTATATGAAAGTTAGAGCTTGTTTTTTTCTTTGCCAAACAGGCGAATTTAAAAAAAAAAATTAAGCAGGGTCAAGGGGGTCAAAATTTGGTTTTCCTCCGACCAATGGTGTGCTGACACTTTTCAACTTGTGGTTCACCCGAATTCTTGGCTATGTGTTGAATGTTGGTTGGTTTTGAATGAGCCAATGGGAAGAGGACACATGGCAAGCTCGAAGGTTTCCATGTGCCCCCTCCCAAAGGCCGAAGTTTGGCTATGTTATAGTCGAAAATTTCATATGGTATGGTCGACCAAAATTTTATATGGTGGATAGGCAGGGGTTGGCCTCGACCCCATGAGCTTCCCCACACAAACACAAAGACTTACCGTTATACCCGCAAGGCGTTTCTTACTATACAATGTCATTCAAATATATTTGAGTTTAACAAAGGTTTGCGACGGAAGGAAATTGGGGCCAACCCCAATGCATAGAATATTCAGCCCATTACCACGGTGGGGGCCAAAACTAAGTGCAGAATTAAAACATTTAAACCTACTTATTTAAACTTAATCTAAAAACTAATTGCGGATAAAGTTAAGCGGGATTAGCGCCCCTACCGCGCTTAACTACCAGTTAACCTTAATAAAGGATTATCACTAATTGGTGGAGTCCACCAATTTCGGTGTGAAATCCAACTTTGTCAGAGTTAATTGGAGTTGCTCCAGTTTTAGTGGAGTTTTCCTAGGAGAAGTTGAAGAAGCCATAACTTTGGCATTTTTCAACCAAATTGGAATCAGAAAGAGGTTATCATAGCAGTTTTCGATGCTCTGAACAGTTTGGCACAGGTTTCATAGGTAGAGGAGCACTTATGAAGTGATTTTTCTTGTTTGAAGATTAAATATGCCCAGGGCTGCTAGGAGAGAAGGCCATGTCTGGTTCACTTAAAAACCATTTGAAGAGATAGAAGATGCTACTTAGGAGTTTTTGGGTCTTCTGAATCTATTGGAGCAGGTTGGGAAACCATTGGAGTACAATAGGTGCATGTAATCATAGAATTGACCATTAATCCAAAGAGGGTTAAACCATTGAAGTAGGTCCAAGGAGACATAGCCCAAGAGGGATGAAATGCTTTATCAGCTTTCTGTAGTGTGTGTGTTGTGTATTACATTCTTTGAAATTTACTTTCTATGTATGTTTTTTTAAGTTAATTTACTTCATGAATTTCTCATAAAAGACACAAACTTGACACATAAACCCTCTCATAACTTGCTAATGGATACGATCCTTAAGCACACTTTTCTTTTATGCTAATGAGGAAGCTAGCACAGTAAAACTAGTTTGTTCATTTTCAGATCAAAGTTTTAATAATATGAACGAAATTAGCTTAGGGAAAGAAATATTTGTATGGTTGTTTGTTTCTAGTTCTCCTTTAGGATTTATCTGAATATGGACAAACTAGTTTTGTTGTAATAGCTTCCTCATCAGTGTTAAGGTGGTACCCCTCATAGGAGAGGTGGAACCCATCGTAGGAGAGGCAGGGTGAGAAGGTGCACCTTCTCACCCTGCCTCTCCTATGATGGGTTCCACCTCTCCTATGAGGGGTTCCACCTTCTCCTATGATGGGTTCCACCTATCCTATGATGGGTTCCACCTTTGATGGGGTATATATACTTTTAAAATAAAAGTGTGCTTAAGGATTGTGTGCATAGAGTTGAGAATGAAGGTAGATTACTACAATGGTTTCTTTGAAGTGTTCTTCAACCATTATAATTCCATGAAAAAATTGTAAAGCGTGAAATCATCAAACGCTTGAAAATCAATGTGCATCAAACAACAAGACAAAAACCATTGTTGAAGGAGTTCACCCCTCCTGGACTACATCTCTTGGTTCGTCAGCATGACTAGACCTCTCTTGTATTCAGTGTCAAAATTACATATTATTTTGCTACCAAAAACATGTGGCTATTTCCCCTTCAAGGTAATGTTCTCTTGCAAAGAACTCTCACAATATCAACAACACAACATATATCCTATAGAGATGACATTATTTCACTGGTGAGAGCTAGAAGCCCCTCACATACACCCTTCAATTCCACACTGAAGAATACAATAAACAACTTCATGAATAAAGAATTCAAACCAGAGTTAAACCATGATGGTCACAGCTACTGCAAAAAGTGTTCTGGAATTGGGAAAACCCCTACAAGGTGTCCTCCTTGCTCAACAACTTCCAAAATTTCTTCAAACATTTGATTGATCCATACACCTTACTTGTAAAACCTGAAATATGACCTTGAATATGTGTTCAAATTAGTAAAAAAAGGTTACCAATGGATTCATAGCATCAAAAAACCCCTAAGTAGCCTCTTCTGGCTTTGCAAATGGTCTTCAGGTGAAGCAGATGTGGCCTCCTCTCCTGGTGGCCTTGGGATATTGAATCTTCAAGCTGGAAAAATCACTTCCACAAGTGCTCCTCTGGCTCTGAAACTTGCACCAATCTACTTAGTATATCCAAAAATGCTAGGATGGAATCTTTCTAAGTCCAATTTGGTCGAAATTTTCTCAAGTTATGGCTCATTCAATTTTAGCCTAGGAAACCCCTCCAAAACTAGAGATAACTCCACTTACCTTCGATAAAATTGGAGTTCCGCTGAAAATGATGGACTCTGCCAAACTGGCTGCCAAGATAAGCTAGGTTAATTATCGGATAAGCACATTTTAATTAGAGATAAGTGGTGGTTTAACGTGCTAATGGTGCATGTTCCAAATCCGCATTTAAAATTGGATTAATGCTAATAACATGGATTAGTGCTTTAATTAAGCACGTTTACTATTTAAAACTCGTGCATTTTGTTGGAGCTCCCATCAAGGTCATAGTGTATGGTCCTATGGACGAAGGGCTGGCCCTCTTTACCCCCACCATGCAACAATATATGATTTAAATTAAATTCGTAGCAATAGTCTATTAAGACTCATGATTGTGGTGTAGTGGTAACTGGCGCGTAGTGTGGGGGAGGTCATGGGGTTGAGCCCGAACTTTGCCCATCCCCCGATAAAATAATTTTTCCACCATATAAATATGACATTCGACCTTTACATAGTTTAATTCAGCCTTTGGGAGGGGGCACTTGGCGGCCCCTGGCTGCACCACATGTCCTCTTCCCATTGGTGTGTTTCCAACCAATAAAATGCTGACAACAAACCAAAGTTTCAACCAAGCACTAGATGACACTTGTCAGCACCTGATTCGACCAACTAGAGGAATATTCTTTTTGCTGACTAGGTTTCCCAATCATCATTTTGTCACTTCTGCACAAATTTTAGTTGTTTGATAAAATGGATTGCAAGCTCTAAATTTCTCATACGGAGTCAGTTTTCGATGAAATGAAGTGCACCAGAATCAGGGCGATGAGACCTATATGGTCATTTAGGTTTCAGGCGATTCTGAGAAATTTGATTTTTGAGCTTAAATTTGAGCTCCTGATCAAGGATTCTAGGGAAATTGCTCTTGTCTGCAAAAGGGATTTATCCATATAACAAATTGGCGACCATACTGGGGAATGTCTTTGTTTATTTGGTTTTTCTTTCCCATTTCACTGGTTTGACTGAGTCTGAATGTTGTTGAATTTATGACCTTTTATATCATTTGGGTTTAATGTCTTGTTTTTTATTTTATTTTTGAAATTTCCCTAAACTGTGCAGTTATGTTTTAGCAACAAGACATAGAAGTGTGAAGTTTTTGCTGCAACATAGTGCACATGCACACTGGATTACACTGTACCCCCCTGGAATTTTTGAAAAAAATGAATTTCCTTCTTATCAAAGTCTGATGTTTAATTTCTAAATCGTCATTTACACTTTTCAACCTCTAGAACATGTTTGTGAGCTTGTTTTGATTGCCTTAGTGAAGTTTTTGAGAATTCACCCATTTCACATTTTCAAGTGGGGTTTGGTCTGGTTTGCTTATTTTCTTCATCGAAAAGGATATCTTGCTTCTTGAAATCATTGTTTCTCTATATTTTTCTTTTGAACATACCAGATTAGTTGTTAATCTTGCTCGTTTAAGCGAAATAATTTTCCTGTTTGTGAAGGAAGGCTTCTAGATCGTGAAGTTAGGGTTGTCTCAGAAAAGTAGTATCTTGTGAAAAGTGCTTCTGTTGACTGAATGGAAAAGTGATTTATTCCTTTTTCAGTTTGAAGTAATCATGAAATTCAACTTGTAGGCATCATTAATCAAAGAATTCATTAAGAACTTTTCGTTTTAATTTTTTCATAAATTTTAGAGTTTTTGTAGTTTTTCATCAATTTTGAAGAATTGGAAATTATTATTTGAAAAAAAAATTGTATATTTTGACTTAAGAGAATGGAAAATTTTAAATTTTCTACAATTGAAAAAATTTCAAAGTGAATGGGTTTTTCTTGAAAATAATGTTTTGGGATTTAAAAAAAAAAATCATTTTGAAGATCAAAGAACCTCTTACTTTCCCTTAACTAGGATTTCATCGAAATAAAAAGATTATATAGTCATTGTTGAATCCATTAGAGTATTTATATTCGGTCGGAATATCATTAGTTTCACTTTCATATCCCTCTAAGTAAGCAACATCCAAATAACACAACGTTAATTAAAATCATCTAGATATTTTTATATTTTTAGGGCTTATTCCACCAACATAGATCAGGTTAGTGCATTGGAATAGGGAAGTGAGTAAACTTTCCAAAGCAATAAACGAACAGTAGAATCTTGTAGTAGGGAGAAAATCCAATTATTACAGTTTTTCTCTAGGAATCTCTTCTTGTACAAGAGTTAAGCACGAGGTCATATTGGACCCAGTGAATTAATCTTACCTGCTTCATTGGTAAAGAGAGAATATTTGCATGCATTACAAACAGTGTCGAAAGGTGCTTGCAATCACTTGTTAGTAAACCTTGGATTTACCATTTCGAGGATATTTCAAAGGTAATAAGCTTAGTTACTTTGCCCTTTCATGTATGTCAGACCCTCGACTGTACCCCCAAGTTTGATTGTGATAGTTGCTAACCTTAGTTACCATAATCTTAGGATTTTTCCCAAGGTGATGGTGGAGGGAAGGTCTCATTGTACCTGGAACATAAATTAACTAGACTCACTTGGAATTTTTAGAGGGTAATATTCACTCGAGATGGCATAGTGTAGTTTCTTGCACCAGATTGTTTCATTAAGAAAGTTATCAGGGTAATTGGTTCCATCTGCTAGCTTTTCACATTGATCTATTGGACATTGGATTTCATCACAACTAGTGATTTTACTGTGAAAAGAAAAAAAAATGTGTGGTTTGACTCCTATATTTCAGAGTGCGTGTTCATTTGTTTGTTTTTATTTTTTAGAGGATTTAGGTGTGATTTCTTGAAAATTTTGTGATTTTGTAATAGAAAAATAATCATGGCTGAAATACTGAGACACTCACGTAGAATGCAGGGGGAACCCCCAGAGTACACACCGAGTCAATTAGAGAAAATCAAAATTGAAAAGGAAAAATCAACATGATCTGAGTCTTTACAACAACCAGAATCATCCATTGTGGTACATCCTAATTTTGAAGTGAATAGACCTCAGATATTTGAAACAGACTTAGAACAAATTCAACTAGAAATTACTGAAACCATTACAGTAGAGTATGTCACTGGTTTAAGCTTAGATACACAATTAACTAAACCATAAATCTCTGAACCTGAGTTTGATATTTCAGAACCGAGTCTCCTTCAAACTTTATAGCCCCTACTCTTGCTCCACGTTCACCTAAGGTAAAACGTATCATTACTGAGAATATTCCTCCTGGCCTCATTAGTATTGAAGAAACTACTAAGGACGATGAAGAAGAAACTCCCACTCGTCCATTTTTTCCCGTGAAGATACCTTTCCAATAGAACTACCTCTTTCTACTTTTCTACTGAATGCTTGGTATCTTACACCATTTGACTGTGTGCATTCATTTGCTTACGGTCATCCACATTGTCGAATTCCCTTTTACTCTTTACCCAGATTATATGTCTAATATGGCTTATGGAAATGTGTCTACGATTCATCCATGTTTTCATCTTCTCCAAAAGACTTATTATATGGTGGTCCTTCAATTCCTGTTGGTGTTGTATAGGGTACCCCTATATTAAAGTTTTCATAAAAGAATCCACATTTTGAGGAGCAAAGCGCATAGTTATGATAGAGTCTTAGGGGCTTTGGGGAGGGTCAAAGCCCCTTATTTTGTAAAGGGATGGGATAATTTTGTATATGTTGAGCTTCGCCCATGGTTTTCGGACCATGGTATTGTAAAATAAAATACTATATAAGGAGTCTAGGGATATCTAGTGAAGTCATTCATTATCATAGAATGCATTTGGATGTAAGGTTGTAGTGACACTATATTTTGTGTTTTTGTGTGAAATGAAAGGCTCCTGCAACTGAGTGCATGGATACCTTAGAAATTTTGCAGTTGAGTGCGTAGACCTCTATAGTTGAGCGTGCAAGGTGGAAAGTGTTGTATTGGGAAGATATGAAGTAACAAAAGAAGACTTTGAAGAGATAGTTGTGTGGTTTACTTATGTGTTTTATTTATGTTTTCTTTTGATACTATCTGTGTTGAGTTAGGGTTTTTAGATATAATTGCATCGTGAAGTCATGTTTATGGTTTCTTATGTTGATTAATGTGTGTTAAAGTAGAATCACATAGTATGCAATATAGTTCGCTAGACGTATTGAACAACGACTACATAGTTAGCATATTTGTTTTGCGAATATCTGATAATTATGAAGGAGAAGATAAGCCCTAAAGCCACACTCCATAGTCCCTCTGGATGCAGAAACATGGTTCTAGCATCCTCTAATATTGCCTCAGGTGAGACTTCAGTTTGCACAACAGATCATTGCTGAAAGGGTCAGTAATAATGGGTTTTGTTGGTTTGTGAAACCATATCTGAAACTGGGTCTAAACCCCATGGAGCTAACAAACGGTTATGCTTTTGGGACCAAAATCTGATTGAGGGATATATGGATGTGGCATCCGACCAAAAAATAAATTTAAGACCGGGTATATATGAAAGAGCGTGAATTTGCAGCACAAGAAAATAGAAATCTGCGCATATCAACTAAAAAGTGGTTGCAGAAGTATATTTTCACCGATCAGCACGAGATATTTTTCTCATCGTTTCTTTAAAGAGTTGCATGAGTGGTTGTCCAGATTAGCTGAGAATATGACCCATTTCAAAAACAAGCCTACTTTGTGGAACCCAAAACTAATTAAGTGACTCAAGAAGACAAACAAAAATATCTCAAGGTTTGTTGATTATTGGATCAATAGTATTCTTGGAGGCTATATTACTGAGTTCGTGATCCATATGTATGTATCCTATAGCAAAGTCGAGCATTTAGATTTTTCAAAAGGAAGCGAGGTAAGTACTTAAACTCATTGAAGCTTTGGATTAATATGTTGTTATGTGAAAAGGGTGTACTGCGGATGCAATTATATTGATGTTCGAAGAAAGAAAAATTGGAACTACACAACGTGGTAAGATATTTAGGGTAGATCATGATAATTATGTTGATTTTGAGTACATTCCATTGTTTGGGTTTGAAAGTGAAGAAGGGGAAAGCAACCCTGCAACCCCTAGAAGTGTGTCGATAAAATTTGGAGATCATCAAAGCGTTGTTGGGATTCCCCAACCCTCCACTCCCATCACAACCCATCCCCATATTTTTCCTCCACCCACTACTACATTTGGCAGAAATTCCGACACTTGGTTCTGACGCTTTTGACCAAATGTCGGAAATTTCCCCAAATTTTTTCCATCCCGCCCGAAACCGTCGCTATACCGACGTTTATAGAAAATTGTCGCAATACCGACACTTAGAAAAGTGTCACAATTGCGACGTTTGGAGGAAGACGTCGCAGTTGCGACACTATGGTCCAACGCGTCGCTATTGCAACGACTGCCTATAAACGTCGCAAGTGCGAGACAATGTCTAAGTGTCGTAATTGTGACATTTGGAGGCCTTCTTCGCAATAGCAACGCCTTTTCCGCCGTCGGTATAACGACACTTATATGCGTGCTAAATACAAATACGAAACTTTATGCGCGCTACATAAAAATAATTTTATTGTTTCGTATCCGTCGCAATAGCTACATTAACGTCTGATATCACGCGCGCATTCGCCCTCCGCTCTTGCAGAACAGCATTCGCCCTCAGCATTCGTCCTCAACGTTCACCCTCAGCTCTTGCAGAACAGCATTCGCCCTCAACTCTTGCAAAATGGTAAGTTCTTACTGCAGGCCCTTCCTCCTATAGTAGGGTTGACTCTATTTGGGTTTTTTTGGTCAATTCCATTGGATTGTGTTAGGCTGTAGGGTTCTCTCTAGATGTCAAGAATCAAGATTTAATACCCTCTATTATCTTCATCACCCAATACAAGATTTAAATTTTTCCCAAAGAAACGCTTATTAATTTGGCAACCATTATTTCTCCCTGCTTTAAAAACCCTACATTTAAATGAAAACAAGCATTGCATTTCAACTACAAAAATCTATTAGTGTTCACATTAACGTCTGATATCACGCGCGCATTCACCCTCCCCACTCTTGCGTAACAAAGATTCGGCTTCCCCTCGCCGCATTCACCCTCAACTCTTGCGTAACAGCATTCGCTCAAGATTCGCCTCCAGCTTGTAATAAAGACGGGCTCTCGAGCTCTTACAGTCCTCCTGCATTCTGCCTCAGATTCCTCCTCGCCTGTGAACAATAACATCTCGCCCCGCATTCGCCCTCAACTCTTTGGAGGGAGCACTCGGGTCGCATTCGCTCCCGAACGTGTAACATCATTTTCCCCGCCCTCTGCAAAGGAAGTTCTACCGCAGCCCTTCCTCCTATAGTAGGGTTGACTTATCATTTTTTGTCAATTCCATTAGATTGCAGAATAGGCTTCATAGATGTCAAGAATCACATCTAATACCTTCTAATATCTTTCATCACCCAACAGATTTAAATGCCTCAAAGAAACGTTTATTAATTTGGCAGCCATTATTTCTCCCTGCTTTAAAAACCCTACATTTAAATGAAAACAAGCATTGCATTTCAAGTACAAAAATCTATTAGTGTTCAAATGTACACGTGTGCATCACTTGTGTAGGGGAATCCTTTTTCCAATTTCTTCTGGCATTATCCAAGAAGGGCAAGAGGTTCATATTTTTTGTGATTTAGATTATCTTGAAAGAAAGGTAAATTATTTCCTATGGTGAAGGTTTTCCCTTTTTACTACCGGAAATGGTACAATTAAAGTTCCATTTCTACCCGAAACTCCTATGAAACAGGAACCAAATAAAGGCCATGCCCTCAATGGACATCATTTGGATTTGAAAATGGCCATTGCACCGTGTTGTTTCTTATATTACATCACGATAGTTTCTTAGGTTATTTCTTGTTTCTTGAGATGAAAAACAACCAAATAAATTGTGAAGATCCTTTCAAGAAATAAATGACCATTTCTCAATCATATCTCAACTAGTTTTTATTTTATTCAGTGGTTGCTTACTTTGAGAGAAATTTGACACTTTTATAAGGAATATAACATAAAAACACAAAATGGGAAGGAATTGATGATGTAGATGACCTTTAGTTGTTGTCAATTAAGAATTGATAATACACGATGCATGTTATGTACTACAAACTAGATTCCTTCCTGGAGTTAGGACAGAGTATTGAATCAAAGTTGTAGTTTCTAACTTCTTGTATTGGTTCATCAATCTTGAAATTCAGACATTGCATGTCTTCATTGCTTCATGTTTGAATAATTTGCATCATATCGTACAATAGGAAATTAGGAATTATGATTATTATTACTTTATGGATCTATTAAGTTACTTTTAAGTTTGCATGGTTTGGTGTGAAATTATTCTAGTCCCCAAACACATATAATCAAGGAATTATAACGTGATTTCAAACATTAAATACCAAAAAATTCGTTTAAAGGATATTGAAAGGAAAAAGGTGATGGAAGATAGAAAGTTCCTTGCTTAAATGCTCTAAGGATTTTTCAATAGTTGCTTTAAAAGCTTCACTTCAAGGCCCTTCAAGATCGTCTCCAATAATGCTATACCATCAGCTTCAACAATGTTGCTCCAAAAATTTCCTCAAGGTCTTCACAACAAGTTTACTAGAAGTTGCTCCAACAATATATTCAATAAGGTCTTCATTGTCAACTCGTCTCTTGTTTGGGTGCCTTAATGTGTAATGACATGTTTCCAGGACCGAATTCAATGCAAGGCATATTTGAAACTCTAACTTTGTCGTCCAGTGTCTTATTAGAAATTATTTCAGTTTTCATTTTGTGTTTTCAAGTTAGATATTGTTTTCAAGTTTTTACATTTATAATTTTATTGCAATGTGGAAGACTGATGAGAGCAGTGCAGGAACAACCCAGAGACGGGATGATCACGGAAAGAGGCTAGCGGAAGAACATGTAAAGTGCCAACATTGCTCTATCTTTAGGTATTTTAGTTATTTAAATAATTGAAATAATATTAATTTTGTTCAAATATGCAGACACCTAGCCATGGTACGCCTGATGATTCCCTCTTTGAGGAAGAGCTTTCTTCATCCCTATCTCCAGTGTTCTTGTTGCGAAAAAAGGCACGAAATGCAAGGTCGAAATTTAATACTTTGATAGACGCGCCTCAAACACCTGAAACAGAAGAGAAGATAAAACAACTTATGAGCCAGCTAGAAAGATATCAGGTAATAATAAAAATTCAAAAGGATATTTTTTTTGTTCTGCATGAGATGAATTGTGATAGTTTGATTTTTAATTTTTACATTGACTAAACTAACAAAAAGTTCTTTTGTATGTATCATTTTCTGGCACTTGCTGAATCCGGTGTTGGTGGTAGTGGGACACAAGGACAAGAGATTGCCCAACAACCCTCTCGTACACCTTCTACTCCTTTAGGTGCCAGCCAAGAAACACACCCTACTAAGCAGACACCCAGCCAACCGCTGAATGTGTTGGCAATGATGAGGCTGATATGACCAACTACATTATTGTGTTTCCTGGAGCTACACGTGTCAGCTCCACAAGGACCATTAAGGGCACGTTGTTGGTGAACGATGAAGGTGTCCCTATAAAGCATGTACAACTCCCAGGTAAATTTTAATATTTTAACTATTTCATGTACTTTATCTAAAACATATTTATCATGATTTTTTATTTTAAATTAATGATAATGTCTTCTTCTTCTTCTTCTTCTTCTTTTCTGTGTAGGAAACAATGAGTTCTACAGGTATCTGGAGAGCCATTCGTTGGTAATTTTTGGCCCAACCATATGCACAGGGTGGAATTCCTAGAGTTCCAACCTGAAAAAAGAACTTCTAGATTATCTAGAAGCCCTTTTTGGGGTCGGCACATTTGACAGAACAACGGTGGCTCGGGTAGCCGGCAAATATTTGAAATATACCAGGGACACCTATAGGACGCAATTGCAATTTAACCCTAGATATGATCGTCCTCTCACAGTTCCAGAGAGTGAGTGGAGAGCACTCATCCATGATGGAAAAGAGAAAAGGGCAAAGAAAGAAGGAAAAATGCCAACTGGACCCACAAGGTAAATTACAACTTTAATTCAATAGCTTGAATTTTCTCTATGTCTAAAATAAAAGTGTGCTACGTCATATCTGACTTTAATCTTTTGATGCTAGGTTTCCTGACACCTCAAAGGCAACCAAAGCTAGGATTGAAAAAAAGGGCCATCACAAGCTAGGCCAGGGCGGCTACTTGAAATTGGCGCAAGAATTGTAATTAAGTAGCTAAACATCTTATAATTAATTGTATCGCCTTCCAACGTTTTTGTAATCCTATCAAATATGATTAAAAATACACAATCATATGTAATGTAGGGTGATGACTTCGGAACATAAACTACAGAGGAAGATAAAAATATCACTTTCCATTTCGGCTATCAAGCCGTAGTTGAACGTCGCAGAAGCTTGGGGCAGGTCCCAAGATCCAGAATGCTTGATAAGGTAAAACATTAACCTTTCAATATGTTTGTTTTCGTCCATAAATTTAATTTCTAACAACTTTGTTTAAATCGGGGGAGCAGCACTACCGACGAGGCAAATAACCCAGTTTTAGAGCCAGATGTAGATGATCCTCACGTGCAACCTGATCATTGTAGTGGGGACCAGGCCGACAATGCTACTATCAGTGAGGGCCGTGATGGTAATTAATTTCCACTTATATTTTTTTCTAATTATACCTTGATGGTTGTCCTTATAACTTTTTTTGTTTAAATGACAGAGAATGTTTCCCTTGAGGATCTTACCACCAGAGAGGAAGACAGGGCAACAGTCCCAACGACGACAACTGGTGCACCAAATAAATAATCTCATTGCAATTTTTTTTATTAATATTACCGAACTAGTTCAATGATATTTAAAAACTGACAATTAAAATTTAATATTATCTGTTTTTGTAGGCGATGCCCCGTCACTGGATGAGACCAGACATTGTGACTACGTAACTAGGTCAGCGGCGACAACTGGTGCACCAGGTAAATAATCTCATTGCAATTTTTTTATTAATATTACCGAACTAGTTCAATGATATTTAAAAACTGACAATTAAAATTTAATATTATCTGTTTTTTTAGGCGATGCCCCGTCACTGGATGAGACCAGACATCGTGACTACGCAACCTAGGTCAGCGGCGACAACTGGTGCACCAGGTAAATAATCTCATTGCAATTTTTTTATTAATATTACCGAACTAGTTCAATGATATTTAAAAACTGGCAATTAAAATTTAATATTATCTGTTTTTGTAGGCGATGCCCCGTCACTGGATGAGACCAGACATCGTGACTACGCAACTAGGTCAGCGACGACAACTGGTGCACCAGGTAAATAATCTCATTGCATTTTTTTTTTATTAATATTACCGAACTAGTTCAATGATATTTAAAAACTGAAAATTAAAATTTAATATTATCTGTTTTTGTAGGCGATGCCTCGTCACTGGATGAGACCAGACATCGTGACTATGCAACTAGGTCAGCGGCGACAACTGGTGCACCAGGTAAATAATCTCATTGCAATTTTTTTTATTAATATTACCGAACTAGTTCAATGATATTTAAAACTGACAATTAAAATTTAATATTATCTGTTTTTGTAGGCGATGCCCCGTCACTGGATGAGACCAGACATCGTGACTACGCAACTAGGTCAGCAGTGCGGGTCGAAAGGCACGAAACAGGAGCATAGCATGATGATATTGATGATGTAATTAGGAGCTTTAGAAATAGGAAGAAGAAAAAGAAAATTTGATAATGTAAAATATTGTATTATTATAAGACAAACGTTACCATACTTGGAACGTTTTTTGCGTTATATAAAAACTCATTTATCATACTATTTTTATGTCAAGCATTAATTGCAATGTTTCCTTGCGTACTTTTTGTTGAATTATTTTTTTATTAGTTATTGAATATTTTTTTTATGCTCATGAAAGTAAAAAATGAAATATAGATTGGGTATTGGGGAATTCAGAGTGATGTGAGGGGGGGGGGGGAGGGGCCATAAGAGCTTCCACCTTCACGTGGTTGGCCCTGTTTAGTAGAGAATAATTTATTGGAGCGATTTAATCTTGGAGCAAACCTCCTTCGATCCAGCGTAGCAACAAAAAAGTCACTGTTGACTTAGTTGCTACTCTTTCAGATCGTGGGAGGCTTGTTCCAAGTTCATGCGACTCCAATAAATTGTTCTTGAAACGAAGAGGAGCTTATTCAAGTATGTTTTGACATTTTCAACATATGTTCTAACATTATCATAAGAATGCATCTTAGAGTAAAAAATAATACATCAATTACTTGTATTTATTGTATATATAATGATGGATTTTGATTGACTTGGCAATGCAGGTACAAATCCTCTTGCATCATGAGCAATACAACTTGTCAACCAGGGTCATGTCCAAGATATTTTTGCTTGTGCGCTTGACCAGGTTCGTAATGTCACATTTTGTAAGTTCCTTTATAGTTCATAATTCAATATTAAAGTAATGCATAAAGCTTTTCACAACAATAAAAGGAAAGGGTTATGGCTGAGTCAAATTTTATTGTTATTGACAGTGTAATGAAATGTATCTCAATGCTATGGTTTTGGCCCTTTTATTGGTTGAATTAGAGGACCCAGTTGAAAATATTGGGGCCAAGTAGGCTGGTTTTCCTTTTTGCTGATGGTTTGGTGTATCTAATTGAATTAGTTGCCTAAGATATTTTTGGTTGCAAACTCCTTTTCATTTTTCATACAGTATTGGCCTTGTGGAATACATTTGATTGTGTGGTCTTGTTAGATCTACAACATTTGTAGTTGTTTAGTCTTATGGCCGAGGTGCACTTTTATTATGGAAATAGTTGATGCAATATTGTCATTTAATCCTTACCGCAGGGTAGCATGTTGAGAAGTTTCTTGTGAAACATTTGGTATTCAAAATGACACTTGATCCTATACAGCATCATGCACTTGACTTCAAAATTCATATTCAAAGTGTGCCAGACAATTCTTGCAAAATTTCAAATATTTATGTTGTTTTAAACCATTATCTTTTTCATGTATTGGATGCTGAAAATGTGAAAAAGACTTTGGTATGAAACCAACTGATGAATAATTTCCAGCACAACAACCACTTCCAAGACATGATTTAGAAGTAGAACAAATGTGCTTATGAAGCATAGAAAGATATCCTTGATGCATTGTCAATGTTTGGCTAAGGTTATTTTTGGAGAAAATAACTCCTTATTCCTAGAATAGTGATCTTCAATACAAGTAAATGCCAGAGAAGAGAGATCATCGTGTGACGCAACAAAACTGAAATTGGACCCCCAAGGAGAGCCGGTGTGTCTACAATCGCTCTGTCAGCATTTTCCCTTGGTGTACCCCGTTCTTTTCCTCCAGCCTGAGTCTTAATTGACTTCTTCTTTCTTCGGGTTTATTTATCAAATTCGTAGAATTTGATAAATAAATACTATCCACAATGGTTGGACTCTAATTTATATTCCCGACTTTATATTATCTCCAAGCCTTATAACCAATGTTTAACTTTCAACACTTTGTATTTATACTCCACGTTTCTTTTTAAATAAATAACTTGTAATGAATTTTCGGCTCTATATTTCACCACCCAGCCTTACAACAATCACGCTCCAAACTTATGCTAATTATCCGCCAATCGTTTAATTAAACAATTTCATTATACTTCGGCCCCACCTATATATATCAATAACCAATCAAACACTCGTATCGTACCTGGCTATCCTCCGCACACCTTAGTTAACCTCCGGGCAAGTTCAACATGCGACCACCGTCCGATGGCCCTTCTCCAAATCAACGACTCTTGGCAATTTCGCTCGGCTTCCAACGTCAGGCTTTAACGTGCGATGGCGTGGGTTAAACGGTGGTTTTCCGGGGGTCACTTCGCCATGTGTCGCATTCCCTATGGAATCGCTCGCGAATAGGAAATACCGCCTACTCCGCAAAAGTGGTGCGATATGGGCAACCCGCTTTTGTGATTCCGCTCGTGGTTTTGGTACAGGGCTTGACCACGGGTGCAAGTCTGGTTCCGCTATCCTTTTGTTTGTTAACTCATGTCCAATCCTAGGGTTAGGTTCCGAAAGCACAACAATATTGTCTCTTTATTAAGCGGGATTTTTATATTTGAACAGTGTTCATGACCCCGGTTCTCTACACAGACCTCGCCTTCGGGTGGGGTGAGTTCACAAGGTTATCCAACAATTTACGGGAATTCAAAGACAGAAGAATGGAATTATCAGTACCCAATCGCCTCACAGTTAAACAATTCTTCACAATTAGCAGTTCGAGATAATTCAATGGCAACTAAGCTTGGAAATCATTTAACTGGAAACAATTGTTCACACACACAGGTTTATTGCAGAAATCCCCTCTCTTCTCTCCTCTTCCCTCTCTACTTTTATTCATCCGAGGAATTACAATTTATATACATAACATATGGCTCTTCTATTCCTCTGAGAAGACCGTTCTAGAAATAAAAAGGTCTAATTATAATAATTCAACTAACTGAAACTGTTCGACTCCTACAACTCTAACTAGTCTAAGTAATACAGTCAGCTGAGGTATTGACACCTAGCTGTTACAACTCAAATGTTTTCGAACCCTCCTAGCCACAACATGTGGAAAAAACCTCCTACATTGCTGGCTAGTGCCTAATGCCCCCGCATCATCGTGTGACATAAACCTATTAACAAAAGTGAACAGGGAATGATTATTAATTATGGCATACTAAGTTGTCAGTGATTTTGACTATTTGTCTTTAACATGTAAAAATGTTAAATTCCAAACTTACATCATCATGGTTTGGCATCATGAGCTTGACTAATTGTCCACCATGCTCATAATTTTATTGTTGTATTCATATCTATAAACAATGTTTCAAATAATAATAAAAAAGTTCTATAAGAAAAATCCAGACCTCCATGCTGCTGCTCCTTGTGAGACAAAGTCAAAATTGCATTACACAATCTGACACATAAGAATCTCCTATATCCCGGTCGTATGTATCCAAACTCTTATAATAGTGTCTTCAATACTTATGTTGACATTGCCAATGAGATATTTAAGCAATGAAAGATGGAGCCTTCTTCATTGTTGTATATGTAACAGTCTTTTATTAATATAAAGATTGATGGTTTTGTCTTTCTGAAAATGAAATGTAAAAATAATTTATTGTGGTCAATTGAAAATTTTTTTTTTAAAGCTTTTCATTATGGAAGGGCGACATAGATATATGCCCTTCTAATTGAAATTCAGACCTGCCCTTCAAATTTGATCACTATGTGGGACCTTAACAAACAATAAAACTATTCCGCCGCGCGTTATATAAAACATATAACAAAACCTTTGTCAAAAATTCAAACGAACCCTTTAGCTGTGGGTATTTCATCACGAATTGATCATTTTACCATGTACCTTCTTCTAGAGGAATATTCTTCCACTTGATTAGGTACTTCATAATGGTTATATGTCAAAGAGATACAGAATGTTTATCTATAACTTTTTGTGGTTCAAGAATCAACTTTCATTCTTCATCTAATTTTGGAAGCTCTATTTACATTGGCATATTTTTTCCCAAAACCTTTTTTAGGCAAGATACATGAAAAACCTTATCAATGCAAGAAGAAGGAAAATATAACTTCTATACCACGTGTGCAATCCTATGAATAATTATTTAGGGCCATAATAGTTATGATTTTTGAGCTAATTCTTTCTTCTTCTTTTTCTTGAATGAAGATTGCTTATAATGCTATAATCTAAAAAATACCCAATTACCCTCCTCAAATTATCTTTCACTTCAATGTTGTTCCCCTTGTTGTTTTATCATGTTTCATGTCATTTGAAGGTTTTCCATAATAATTTTCAAAGTTTCTTTAGTATTTTCCATATGTGACTCTGTTTCCTATACTCTGGACTTATCTTGCAAAAAGTATGAGATACTAGGAGTTGGATATCCATAAAGGGCCTTAAATGGGGAAATTTTAGTAGATGTGTGATAGGTAGTATCATATTACCATTCTTCCTTGATGAACCCACTTCATCCATTAAGATTTCTTTTCTAAAGAGTAACATTTTAGATAACCTTAAAAACATTTGTTAACTATTTTTGTTTGACCATTTGATTGTGTTTGATATGTAGAACTCATGGCAGCTAGTGTTTCTCCACTCATATTAAATAATTATTTCCAAAAGTTTCTTGTTACTATTACTTAGGAAAACCATGAAGACTATGAATTTCTTTCATGGACACTTCTGCCACTTGGCTTGTTGTTTATGTACTTTGAGCTCTACAAAAAAAATCTACAAAATTTGTCTATATAAATGACCACAAAAATGTAATACTTACCTTTATATTTCAGTAACCCCGTAATAAAGTCTATTGATATATCTTCTAGTCTTTGAATATGTATGTGGAATGGTTGAAGTAACCCTAGAGATTTTACTATCTCTCTTTTATTTATTATGCAAACCTAACCTTCTCTTACAAAATTTTGAATATCTTTCTTCATTCCTTCCAAAAATATATTTTTTGATCCTTTGAGATGTTTTAAGGAACCCTGCATCCTACCATCAGAGAGACATGGGACTCCCTAAATATTTGTTTATTCAAATATGCTTGCGTGCATAAAAATATTCTACATTTGCACCAAAGTATATCTCTCTTTCACTCCCAATGCTCCATAGAGTTCATCCCATCCTTTATAAATTTTAGTTTTTGTTTAGTACTATTGCCATTTTTCCATTATGGCAAGCTTCTTCTAGCCACCTAGGAATAGAAAATGTAATTGGATATAAATTTGAGGCCTCTTCTATTTTAGAAAGAGCATCATGTACTAAATTTTCCTTACCCTTTTTGCACATTATCTCAAAATTAAAACTTTGCATTTTTTCTCCTCATTTTTGTTAATCTTCCAATGAAATCCATAGCTTCAAAAAATACTTTATGCTATCATGGTATATCTTGACTTTAAAGTACCTCCCAGTGATATACTATCCCCATTTTTTATTGCATTTAATATTGCTTCCATTTATTTCTCATACGTAGATTTCACCAAATATTTTCTTTGAATTCCTTGCTTTTAAAAGCCAATGATATCCCTTATTGTGTTAATATTACGTAAATTCCTTGCCCTAGTGCCTCACACTCTACTATGAATGTTTTACCAAAAGTAGGTGCAACCGATGTTGGTGTAGAAGACATGGCATCCATTAAAAGAGAGAATGCCAAAGTAGCCTCATCATTCCATATAAATGATATTTTCTTCAAGAGATATGTGAGTGGACTTGAAATGGATGCATAATTCTTAACAAATGATCAATAATATCATGTAAGTCTAAAAAATCTTCTAAGAACCTTGATTTTCTTAGGAATAGGTCATTTTGTAATAGCTTGTCCCTTTTGAGGCTCCAACTTCACTCCTTCCTTTAAAACAATATGAACCAAATACTCGAATTCTTATTTCCCAAAAGCACATTTGGATATTTTTACATAAAAATGATTGTTCTCAATAATTTATATAACTTTTCCACATGTCTACTAGTGTGGTATTCCCATGATTTATTATAAATATGTGTATTATCAATGAAAACCAACACAAATTTTATAAGATGGGATCAAACAAAATTGTTCTTAAGTCGAGCCCGCTGGACTTCAAATGGCGATAAACCATAATTCAAACCAAATTCGTGTTCCAAAATAGCCTGCTAACGTTGGCCAATTTTGTGACGCGAAAACCAAATGAATTCCCCCCTAATCTTTTTCGGGTCCGAAGTTGGGCTGGCATACGAAGCGAGAGTTGTGACACGAATTTCTTATCAAATTTGCCCTAATATTTTTTGGATCCGGATTTCCACTGCGCGAGCGGCCCAAACAAAGTTCCGCTCCTATCCCTCTGTGATGAAACCATCGTACATGCTGATGTCATCAATCAAAAATCACCACCCTTTTGACTTTGTAAATAAAACAAATTGCGTCTGCGTCATTTTCATTGTTCCATGCACTAGCCAGTCTTCCATGCAACAAAATTCAAAAACCAACTGTTAACGCTTGCTGACCGTTACCTTGCTTAAGAGAATTGAAGCCGAGTATTTCAGGGTTCTTCTGTCATAACCAATGCCTGTTTAAACACGTTTCATTTTCCGTAAACAGGTATTTATTCCAATTCCCCGCTAAAATCTGTAAAAAATCCTGGTTTTAGTTTTAATTCTGCACTAAGGTCTGAAAAGAAGTTCAGTTTGGTATTTTTCGTTCCCAGAATTGCAATTATATTAATATATTCCCAAAACAAGTAATTGTGCCCCTTTTCCACAAAAACCCCAAAATTCCATTTCTGAATCCACAAGAACCAGAAATGGAAGTTCCTGTAGCTTTGAATGTTGTGCCCATCAATGCCCCTCGCAAGGACTTGGATTATTTGCCTTTAGCCGATATGGATTTTCAAATTAAGGACTTGCGTCTCAGTGAGAATCCTCTTCGAATATTTTTCCACTGCAGAGATAATTATTTGAATGGTTCTGACATCTTTGGACTTTGGGAATCAGATATTCCTATGTACCTTCTCCCCTCAGTCCATATTTTTCCTGAGTTAATCCATTATTGCTACGCAAATTATGATCCCAACCAACGAGCAGTTTTATCCCCAAGTCAAAATGTCCTTTTCCCAATAACTGCTCAGTCCATAAACGAAATGCTACAATTTCAACCTGGTCAAGCTCTCACTCCCCTGTCCATGGCTGAATTACTTGAGAAATCTACTAAGTTATCCCATGAAGAGTTAAACTACCTATGCCAAACCTTCATGTTACCATAGCATCAGCCTAAAAAACCTCCCCCTTATGGTTATACTTTCTTTACTGATGAGGGTAGACTTATTTTAAACATGATATCTTCCATAATGGGCTTCAATACTAGTGAGTATGTTGATCAGTTAACCCTAGTATTGTTATCCATTTTTACCCCTGGACAACCTCCTGCTGTCAAGTACGATTTTGCATCTTATATTTCTGACAAAATCCATGATCAGTTCATGAGATTTGAGAATGAGAGAGTATTTAAGTATTCTTCTGTCATATATCATCTCATGATTTACTTTCAGTCAGAAATTCCCTTTTTATGTTAAGAAACTTGATGCCAAAGGGAATCCTAGGTCAGCCATCTTTTGGTCTTTCATTACTCACAATTCCTCTGATTCTCCTTATTCCTATAATGAGTTTGTCGACCTTTTTGTTCATCCTGCAACTACCTTGTTGACAGGAGTCTCTCCTCCTAGAATTAACAATGAAATCAAGAAAATCCTTCAGCTCTCAAAGCATTACAAGATAGGTGATTGGTACCTATATCAAAACTACACAGAGATTAGGATATATGGATGTGAATTATGCCCATTCAAACTACCCAAGTATGTCCCAATGAGACTCTTTGCATTATAATATTTCAGGCAGATGAATAATTCAGATATAATTCATTTTTGCAATGCAAAGAAAAAGGCTCAACTCAAGATCAAGAGCCAATTAGGTTCCTTCATTTGTAACTCTAGGGAAGCCAGAAAGGAAGCCGAAAGGATTTTAGAAGACTATCTCAAACTACAAAAGAGTTTCTACTGGGTGCCTTATGATCCAAACAACTTTATCTGTTATAGAAGAATGAAAAATAAACTGTCACCATACATCCATCAAAGAATCCTAGAAATAGAACAATATGCTAATATGGATGAATGGACAGAAGGGACATTGGTTGAAAAAGATAGTGAGCAGGTCAATGTTGAAAATGTAATGAAAGATCTTGAAAAGATACTTGACCTAGAATCTTTTGGACAGGTGCAGGGATCTTCTTCAGCCAAGACTTTACAACAAAATTTGTAGGAGATTAGTACAGTAGCAGTAGAATCTAAAGGAAAAGAAAAGGAGCCTGATATACAAATAATTGAAAAATTCATAATGACAATGCAACCAGAGACTTCTAAAGAACAAGGTCAAGGACAAATTCCTCCTACTCAGATCAGTGAGCCAGAAATTTCTATTTTACAAACTCCTCTGAATATAGAAAAGGGAAAAAAGAGAGAGGCTGAAACAACTACTCCTATTGGTGGCTCTTCTGAACAGCAAGATGTTAAAAGGCAAAAATTAACTCCCCTTCCAGAAGATGAATCATTTCAGGAAATCCCTGACAGCCAGGGAAGAGAAGACAATCAGCAAATAGGTACAGGTAGTGGTACATCCACTAATTTAAAAAAACGGGGAATACAGAGGCAACAAAGTGCAGAAATATCTTCTTTCAAACCTCTAGTAAAAACTTCCTGGGACATCAAAAGAAAATTCATCAATATAAAGGCCAGGAACGATCCACTTAGACTTCAAGTGTACAACCAATTTTTGAAGATGGCTTCGAAAAATCAAGAAAGATTGATGTCAGCTTATGACATCCAACAGGGTAAGATGTTAATGAGCCATTTGAAGCCCAAGGTGCAGCAGCCTCAGACAGCTGTAGATTACGTTAGGACTAATTTTGAAGTCTTAGCAAAGGATATCCATCCTTTAGATCAAATTGAGCTACACAAGCAAACAGGTGAGATGATTTATTCTACTCTGACGGATAAATCAATGATGACCCATAAGTTGCAGGATTCTTTGGATAATACTAATACACAGTTGCAGCTTGAAAAAGCCTCCTCCCAAGCTAAGGATAATAGAATCAAAACTTTAGAGGAAATAATCATTGGTTTGGGTCATAATCCTAAAGATGTGAAAGGTATTGAAGCTTTGGTCAAGAGAAAAGATGATGATATTGCAGCTCTGAGAAAACAATTAAAGTTACCGGCCTCAAGACATCCACAGACTGCAGAAATCATCAAAAAAAATTCTGAGGAAGAACTAATGGATTTGCTCTTAAAATTGAATGAGAAACTTACTGCAACTGAAAAAGAGCTTGAGAATGCATTAAAAGATAAGCAGGCAAATATTCTAGTATCTACAGCAGGAGTAGTGACAGGTACAACAACAACAGGTCAGCCAGCAGAATTGTCACAGAGCAACACCGCAAATTTGAACACTGATGAATTAACAAAGTCAATGGAAGATATGAACATTCAGGCCATAGAGCTTCACAAAACAAAGGAACAATTGGCCACTCTAGAACATAAATATGATCTTTCACAAATGAGTGTTGCTGATAAAACAAGAGAAGTGAACAAATTAGAAAAAATAGTCAAAGCATTGGAAAAGGATCTCACATTGGAGAAACCTTTAAAATAAATAAATGTAATTCTTTACGATCATATCATTCAATCAATCAAGGATGTTTGGTCCTCAATTCAAATAATGGATGAACAGAATAACTTAGTTAAATTTGCTCTGGATGAGATTGAGAGATCAAGACAAGAGTTGGGAAATATGCCAGAAGAGGCCAATAGACTTATACATTTTTTGAATACTCAGACTAAGAATCAACTTGCAGAAATTGGTATTCAGGATAGGACCGGAACAATTCTGGAAATAAAGAGAGTTTTTACTAAAAGAACTCTGGTACAGATTTTAGAACGAAGGTGCTCAGATATGCAAGAAGACATCATTGCCTTCAGAGAAAGATTGAATATTTTGTTAAATAGAGGATTGCCCAGTCCTATAGTTGCAGAAGATAATCTAATGGACCTTGATAGTTATGTTGAAAAAATTGGACAAATATGCTGATAATCAAGCTAGTTCTTCAACCAGTTCATCAACAGCAGCATTGCCTACAGGGAAAAACCTTCATGACAGATTGGAGAATTTATTTTATCTTGAGCATGAAGTAAATCATTTGTTCCCAAATCAGCCTAATTTCTTCAGATATACTGAGGCTGATGAAACACTAAGAAAGTTGCAAAGGACCAGAGTGCCAGAAGTTCAATGGTGGGAAGAAATGATGGAACTTTTGTAAAAAATTATCCTTACACAAATTTTTGCCTATTTACCACAGTATATCTGTTGTTTCCATTTATTCTACATACTGCTATTTCACTTTCTTATAGATGCCTCGGGCATATTTGGATGCTTTCTCAGATTTGTCGATAATCTCCATGTGGACCATTACCGGGTTTTATATCATGTCCCTGTATGTGACATGGGGTATTTTTCTATCATTGTCTGGGGTGGGACTTCCACTTTTCTGGATGGATATTTGGGTTCCAATCTTCAGATGTGAAAATGTAATGACTTCATGGACTGTTTTACTTCATATAATATATTCAAACAACGTTTTTTCTCTTGTGAAAAAAAAATGATTAATGTTTATCACTCTGCCTTCAAAACTAGCGATGTTGGTCTATGTTGCTAGTTTATTGATATGGTCTGATGGTCTTTTAATATTTTGGACATATCACACTCCTCACATGATTAGCGTTTTTCTCTGTTCAAGGATTTTGGGTACTTTAATTTGTATTTGGAACAATGGACGTCGGTACTCTATCTTTTGCTTTACTATTCTACATACTGCTATTTCACTTTCTTATAGATGCCTCGGGCATATTTGGATGCTTTCTCAGATTGTCGATAATCTCCATGTGGACCGTTACTGGGTTTTATATCATGTCCCCGTATGTGACATGGGGTATTTTTCTATCATTGTCTGGGGTGGGACTTCCACTTTTCTGGATGGATATTTGGGTTCCAATCTTCAGATGTGAAAATGTAATGACTTCATGGACTGTTTTACTTCATATAATATATTCAAAATAGCGTTTTTCCTCTTTTAAAGTTTCATTTTTTTTTTTTTTAAATTGAACCTGTCGTCACTATACCGACGCCTTGTAAGCATCGGAATTGCGACAGATTAGAAACGTCGGAAGAGCGACAGCATAAACACGTCAGAAGAGCGACGTTCAAAACGTCGGACCACATTTCGTTGTAATTGTGACATTTTACAGACGTCGGAAGAGCGACGTTCAAAACGTCGGACCACATTTCGTCGGAAGTGCGACAGTTTACAAAGGTCGGAAGTGCGACGGATTGGGAAACGTCGGAAGAGTGACGCTTGTTTGGAAGCGACGGAAAAAGTGTCGATATTGCGACACTTTTTAATTGCGTCGGAACTGCGACGGTATGGTAAACCACGTTTTTCCCGCCCTCGAACTGTCGCTCTTGCGACGACTATGTGTCAGAATAGCGACGAATTGGCCGTCGGAATTTCCACCAAATTTTCTAGTGACCTCCACCCCCACCTCCCCCATTTACCATGGCTCAAGAAGTGAAGGTGCATGTTTTTAAGGGATCAGATGATCCCGAGAATTTTTTTTTTTGTTGCAGAAGCGGTGTGGAGATCACAAAACATCATTGATGAGAATATGAAGAAAGTGCAACTAGTCACAGCGTTGAAAGACATAGCATTGTCTTGGTATGATAAATACTCTGCGACGAACCATAATGCCACATTGGATCAGACAAAGGTTGCGTTCAATGTTGAATTTAAGAACCTGAAGTCGCAATCAAAATGTGTCACGGAGATAAAAGAGATCAAGGAATTGGTCACTGCAACTATATGGGAAGTAGATCAAGGATTCAAGATGTTGTTAAGCCAAATCAGCTTTGAGATACCTGATGAGCAGCACAAGGAATGGTTCATCTCTGCATTGTTACCACATCTTCGATTACCATTATCACAGTAAAAGATCACAAACCAAGCTGAAGCACTGAAGATTGCGATGAAAATAGAAGCTTTGTTGGTAGCGGATACCAATATAGGGGTTCAGCAGATCTAGACCCAATTAGCAAGCTTACATATGGAACTCCAAGGCTTGAATAAGGGAAAATAAGTTCAATCTAACATGCATTCAGAAGTTTGGTGCATAAAATGCAAAGTGGAGGGCCACTATAAGGATTAGTGTAATGTTTGTAGAGAGTACTTGGGCACTGGGATGCCAAGCCTGTTGGAGCCTGGAACAAGTACTAGACCCATTGTGGGACCAAGTGTCTTGTGTAGCCTATGCCAGGTTGTAGGCTAGCACCCCACAAACTACTGTCATTTGGTGCAGAAGTATATCCAGTCACCGAAGCAATTGCTTTTTAAATTATGTAGCTCAGTGGGACATAATGAAAATAATTGTTGAAGCTATGATCTGATGATGCAACAGATTCCTGGGGCATATAGAATGTAATTAGAAAGACGCGAAGATCCAGGTTCGCCAAAAACACACAGAGGTTTCCAAGGCCGAGGGCATGGCTGAGGAGGAGGTGTTGGACGAGGTCGCAGATAGGTTATATGTTATAATGGCGGTCAGCTTGGAAATTTCGCTAGGGATTGTCAGAATCTTGTTGCAATTTCTTGTGAGTATTGTCGAGCATTTGATCATGAGATAGAATATTGTCCCATATAATTGGCTAAAATGTAGGAAAATTGAAATCAGTAGCCTGCCCAGAACATACAGATGATGAGGGTTGAACCGCACGAAGAAGATCTAAGTGTCAATATAGTGACAAGAAGCAGTGTAAATACTAGAGAAGACAAAGCAAAAGGAAAGAAGCATATGGAGAATACATGGGTCGGGAAGGTTGGAGAAAATAATGTTGGTTTAGATGTACAACACGAAAGAGAAACCTTCATGGAAGCAAAGAATAATTTTATGGATATTGGAGCTTCAACATAAACAACGCCGAGACAACTAATTCTGTAGATGCTAGAAGAATAAACCCAAGGAGTTTATTGAAACAAAAGAGGTTGATCCATCCATTCTAAAGTCATTTTTGTAGACTTGTATGAAGTTCATACGGGATCAAAAGGTTGTGGAAGGATTGCAAGTGTTAATTGACAACTGTGATGGCAAAAAATAACCACAACCTAAACAATGCACAATGAATAAGGTATACTGAAATAAGAAGTGAACCGATAGAAAAATGTGGTTAACTACGTAGATAGGCGATTATGAAATGGACCAAGTAATTCTTGATTTGGGATCAGATGAAGATGTTTTTCCAAAACAAACATGGGAATGAATGGGGCAACCAAAGATGCAGTGGTCGTCGATTCAGTTGAGAATGGCCAATCAATAGAAAATTATTCCTATGGGTCGATTGCAAGGCGTTGAAGTCGACGTTGATGGTGCAAGTGTGTTATCAGACTTTGAAGTCATTGAGATTGTTGATGATAGCAATCTGTATCCTACTTTGCTTGGATTCAATTGGGCTTATGATATCGATACCATAATAAATCTGAAAATCAGAAAGATGGTATTCGAGAAGAATGATACTTGGGTCGTTTTTCCTTTGGACTCCTTTGAAGGAGCGAGATATACATAACTAGTCCAGAATGAATATGGTAATGTTGATATTGAGAATATCTATAAGATAATTGCGTAGGATGAAGATTGGATCAATCCTACCGTTGATGGAAGGATAATTTGGAAGCGCAATAGCTCTTGTGTTTTAGACTCTGACAAGGAATTGGAGAATTAACAAAACCGATTGCACGAAGTTTCTACTAAGCGGTGTAATAGAATTACCAGATTGCTTTGTTGTGTTACATTAGAGGTACACAAATTTCCCTATTATGATGGCACTCAGGATGTTGACTTATTTCTTGATGAATTTGAAACGAAGGTGTACGAAGAGCAGTGATATGAAACTTTGGACTTCGCTTTGAGGTCCACCGCAACCAGGTGGTGGGGCGCGCACAGAGAACACTTAGGAGGATGGAAGGAATATCAGATATTGATGAGGCTCAGGTTTGGTTATGCAAACACTAGGCTCGAATAAAATTACAATGGTAAGAATGATCCTCGCGAGAATTTGTCTCGCTGGACTACAGGTTGGGGTGAAGAACCTCAACTTGAATGGGTACACATATTATTTCAGATCTTGGATATAATATCTCAAACGTGGTATCTTGAAACTGAGCTGCACCATGGCAACACATATTGGTACAAGATGACTGAAGAGTTATTATTGATCTATATCTTTGCAGATAGTTGGGCTTGTATTAATGATGCTCTTCTGAAAGCCAGAATAGGAATATTCTGAATTTTCACTGAGCCAACGGCTTCGGTATAACTTGACTGGGTTGCATAGTTGGAACTGGCACGAGTATGTAACAATGTGACTGCAGAAGAAGACGAGGAGGATCTGCGCAACATCAATATTCTTGAATTAGAAGGACAACACAGGGTTGCAGGTCTTGAAGTAGATATTTCTGACATAGCAGAACCTGTCAAGACTCAACAAGTCAACATAGGCTTAGAAGTGTAACCCAAGTTCGTGAAGATTGGAGATTACTGAGATGATAACATGGTGAGAAAGGATTGTTGAATTGTTTCATGAGTCCTAGGATTTGTTTCCGATGAAGTTCTCTATGCTAAAAGGCATTGTAGGAAATTTGGGAGTTATGTGCATTACCTTGAAACCGGATGTGAAGCCGGTCAAACAGTGCCCATATTGGCTAAACCAAAAATATAAAGAGAAAGTAAAGGAGTAATTCGAAAATATTCTTAGTGCTAGAATTATTAAACTAGTAGAAGAATCTGAGTGGGTTATCCCTATGTTAGTCCAAGAGAAAAATACTAAGGGAGAGATAAAAATGTATGTCGATTTCAGAAAGTTGAATGATGCATACATCCATGATCCATTTCTGATACCATTCACTGATGAAATTTTGGAGAATGTTGGAGGGTAGAAAGCCTAATCCTTTATATATGGGTTCGTAGGATACCATCAGACCAGGATCATGCCAGAAGATAGGAACAAGACCACTTTCACTACTGAATGGGGATCATTTCAGTACACAATAATTTCATTCAGATTGAAAAATGCTCCAGCAATATTTTCCAGAGTCATAATCGTGATGTTTAAAGAATATATCCACAAATTTATGGAGGTTTATTTTGATGATTGGACCATCTTCGGATTGTTAAAGAAACATGTTTCTAGTGTTTTCTTAATGTTGGATATTTGCAGGAAGTATCAAATCTCCTTGAATTTGAAGAAATGTATGTTTTTTGTGCCATATGGTATATTATTGGGGCATATAATTTGCAAATAGGGCTTTATGGTAGACCCTGTGAAGATCGCTGCAATTATCAATATAGAGCCACCAAAGAATGTGAAGTAGCTATGCAAGAAACTCAGATATACAGGGTATTATATAAGGTTGATAAAGGCCTAGGCCTAGATCACTTCGCCGATGGAAAAAATCTTGAAGAAGGATGTCAAGTTCTACTAGGATGATGATTGCTAGAAGAGCCTCGATGTGCTAAATGAAAATATGATCACTGCGCCAATTCTATTTTTCCATACAAGAAGAAGGATTTCCATGTGCATGTCTATGCGTCCTACATAGCTTTGGGAGTTGTCTTAGTGCAGACTAGAGAAGGAGATATTGATCATCCAATACCCTTTGCGAGCAGGAAGTTGTATAAAGTGAAAATGAATTATTCCACAATAAAGTGTGAAGGTTTGGTGACGGTATACGTGTTTCATAAATTCAGACATTATTTATTAGGAGCGCACTTCAAAATGTTCACTGGTCATTCTGCGAAAAAATAATTGGTGAACATGCCTGTGTTGGGGGGGAATATTTGCAGATGCCTATTGCTATTCTAGGAATATGATTTTGAAGTGATAGTCAATCTAGGACATTTGAATACATGCCCTGATCATTTTTCCAGGATCGAGACAGGTGAAGAGCCAACAAATATTGACGAAGTGTTACTTGATATAGAGTTGTTCATGATTCGGGTTTCAAATGAGCACTTTTTCGATATCATTCAGTTTCTAAAAATGGGAGTGGCACCTACGAAGTATACTATGCAGCATAAGAAAGATATGGTAGTAAAGGCAACGAATTTTTCTTTGATTGCGACACATTTATCCAAGATGGGGGCTGATGAGATATTGCGAAGATATGTTCCTGAGCATGAGCGGCACAACATTTTGGATGAAGCACATGGCAGAGTTGCGGGAGGGAATTACACAGGGAAAGCCACCAGGAAAAATATTATGAGGGTCAGACTATAGTGGCCCATGGTGCATAAGGGTTTGAAGGAGTATTGTATCGCTTGCGATTTTTGTTAGAGGACAGGGAAACCGTCGCGAAGGGATGAAATGGTGTTGCATCATGAAGTCACTTTACAGGCATTTGATAACTGGGAAATTGATTTTGTGGGACCTATTGATCCCCTAGGGAAGAAAACATGTGTGTGGTACATTATTACTGCGACATTTTACCTCACAAGATGGGTAGAGGCACAACCGGTGAAGAATTGTAGCACATACACGACTACAAAGTTTACTTTTGAAAATATTTTGTCAAGATTTTGTTTCCCAAAGAACTTGATGAGTGATAGAGGTATGCATTTCTTGAACAACACTATTGAAGCATTTTCCATAGAATTCTGAATGCATCACCAAAATATTACGCCATATCACCCACAGGCAAACAGAATGGTGGAAGCTTTTAACAAAATTTTGGAGAACGCTCTGACTAAGGTGTGCAACGTCAAAATGGATGTCTGGGATTTGCAAATTCCTGTAGTTTTATGGGCCTACATGACTGATCTGAAAATTTTCTGGATAACTTGTATGTATTTCAAGAACCTACCACTCAGTTTTAATTAAAATGATCTAGCTTGTACCTGACAATTTTGCGGAATTATTTACTTGAAAGTGGTATATGAATTTTTATTTTTTATGTGTCTTAAGATCATTTGTTCTTGCTAAAATTTAACATGTATATCAGCAACATAATGCAAAAAATAAACATTCAAACACAACAACAACTTTAATCTAGGAGTTCACCCGAAATCTCGTGGGCTACGCCTCCCTTGAGCTTTGTCATCATGAATCTGCTCTTTGGGATTATGGTAAGTTTTTTTACAAGTAAATACTTAATTCCAATGAATAAAAAAATGATCCAAAGGACTGAAAATACCATAAATATCCCTCAATTGGTTGTCCGAACTTTGTAAACAGCTTTAGGCTCTTGTTGACACGATTCCTTCTGTCGGTGCACTAAGCTACTCTGAGCTTCTAAATGGCACAAACTCCCTCAGAATTATGTTTTTGTCACTAAAACCACTACTTCTATATCCAAAACACTTCAGACATCAAATATCAACTGATAAATTTCTCAAATTGAGCACTGCATTCCCCAAATAGGCTATCCTCCACGGTTTGCCCAAGGCTGCCCAGAACTTCACATCAGATTTTCAAGCTCTAGAAGTTATAAAAGTGTCCTGAAAACACTTCCATTGGTTCCAAAATTACTTAAATAGTCAATATATAGTTTTGGTTCATCAAAAATAACCTCGGGCTTCTCCGGTTTCACCTCAATCACCTATCGGCACCCCCTGGCACTAGGGTCAAGGAAAACTTATCTGCTGAGTTTTCGACCTCTAAAAGTATTTAAAACTTGCTAAAACCTCTTTAAATAGATTCATAATGATTTTTTAAGTCAATAATGATCACTTTTTCACTGCAAATGGTCTCAAACAGCTCTTTTTAAGCCCTGCACTGCTGCGAGAAAAAGTTGGCACTAATGACCCCTGGAAATTTACTGAAGCTTTTCAGCCTTCAAACGTTCTTTACAAGCTCTGTAAACCATGTCATCAGATTTATAACATTTTAATTATCCAATTTACCCTATTGGAACTCTGGAAAAGGACTCTAGCTCCCTTGGTTAGGCCTCAAACTAAATTTTACTCATGGTGACCCTGATGGCTCCTTCATCTTCCCTGAAGAAAAATATTCTGAATATCACCTCTGTTCAACTAGGAACCTGTTCCAAACTCTTCATAAGGTCGAAGAGACCCAAAATTGACTAAAATTTCATCTAATTTGGTTCAATAATGAGAGAGTTATGGCAAAAACCAATTTTTCCCAATGTCCCTCAAAAACCTCCCCTAAATGTGGAGGAGCTGGAGTTAGTGTCGAAAAAGTTGGCTAATCGTCGGAAATGGCAGAATCCGCCAAAAAATTAGGGGTAACATTTAATGTGGCATTTTAGTGTTAGTGGGGGTGGTCACATGATGACCGCCGCCCAAACTTCCGCTTTAACTGCCTCCGCCAACTATTTTGAACGTGCCATTTAACATAGCAATAAAGGTGGCCACATGCAATGGTTTGACCGCGCAGTAAGTTTTGGGTAACCGCCGGTCTATTAATGCCTGGATGCTAGCTCTTGGGCATATGTCTTAGCGTTATATGGGGGCTAGCCCCTTTTCCCTCCGGCATGAACCTTTACACACCATAACATAAACCCGTCCGCAACCATTGTTAAGTAGTAACTCTGTGGCACGACGGTTGGAACGCTGCACTGACCTGCGAGAGGTCTATGGTTCAAATCCTGCGGAGTAAAAAAAATTATAATGCGGAAATTTTCACCTCCTTGGGGCCACGTGGTGGCCTCCGGGCTTGCCATGTGGCACCCCTGATTGGTCCAAAATCCAATTAAGTCAAACCATAAACGAATAAGGATATGCCACTTGTCAAACTATTATTCGCTCGAATGGAATATTCTTTTTAAATTTTTCCAAATTGCAAAAGTCAAACTTGGTCAACTGAAAAATGGAGTTTACTAGAGACTTCAAACCTTCATAACTTTCACATACGACCTCGGTTTTGAGAACCATTCACAGTGCCAGAATCGCAGCGACAAGGCATTTCTGGTCGTTTAGGTTTGGTACTCTTTCGAGCACTTTGAATTTTGAGCTATGATTCTGGTCCATGATCCAGTTCTGATCACACCTCCCAAATGAGAAGCTTTTGGACCCCAAAATCTCTCTGGAATACTGAAACTGATCTATACAGTGAATAAGAATACTGCACCCTCTTCTCTTCAGCCTCCAAACACTTTCCTTGCATGGCTAGTGACTTTGAACCACAACTAGAAAGCAATTCACACTTCCCTTCCTCGATGCACTTGTCCTCCTGTCAAGAACTATCTTTATTGCACTCACTCAAAAAATTTCTGGCGAGAAATTTGCAGAAGTAAATTGTACATCACTGCCTTGATCAATGATACAAGGTGGCTCAAACAAACGAGAGATTACAACATAAAATACATGTATACAACCGAAATTTGCATATGTACAAAAATAGTACGTCTTACTGTACCAAGAAGTCCATCCACTTCTTACCAAGCCACTTCCATGGCAAATTTTGTTGTTGCGACTCTTCCTCATGTGAATCTTCCATTTTCACAACGATAATGGAATCCGTAGTTCCACTTGCGCCAATCTTTCTGTCCTCTTGCTGCATGTGCTTTGGACGACTAGTTGGATGCAAAGTCCAACAATGGGAGACAACATGTCCCCTCTTTTGGCAAAATGTGCAAATGTTATGCACCTTCTTTGAAAGTTGTTTTTTCCTCATTTGCTTCATGTATGATTTCTTCATCATCCAGCATCTCGAAACATCATGGTTAAATCGACCACAATATGTACAACAAATCTTACTTCCATTTAAGCATGTAAAATTATCATGCTTTGCAGAAACACAATCAAACTGATCATGAAAAGATTTATACCTCTTGTGATGCTTTGAATGTTCATCCTTTTTGTCTTCGTGAGAAGATGAACTAGTAGAGGCTACAACTTTCATTTGCAGACTAACATCACCATTTTTGTCTTGAAAACTGTATGAAATTGCATGCTCACCATAAGCTGCATGTCTACCCTCTTCTTGCTACAACAAAGGCTTAAAGCAATGGCAATCGTATTTGAAACAAATTTGGCATATTTTCATCTTATAACTTGGAATAAAGGTTCTCTTTGAAATAGCATCACATGCCTTCATGGCTTTGGAGTCTTTGCCATTAAATCTTGGATAACCAAGACCAAGATTCTTGGGTCGTTCCTCAACCGAAATGGGATCAACCATGCCTTATGCATGCTTTCCTAATCCCTTGCCTTCGTGGCCCATTTTAATCATTAGTTTGGACCCTATACCCCTCGTATTTTTTTCGAAAGAACCAACACATCTTTCTAATGAGGAAACTGAAGACAAGTTAGAATGGATTACCTTTTCCTCATGCATTTTCTTGGTCAAAGCCTCTTGGGCTTGATGAAGTTGCCTCTCCATATCATGAAATATTTGAAGAATTTATTCCTTCTCTTCTTTCATGGAAAACAACTATTCACGAAGTTCAGTGCTTTCTTGTTTATCCTCAAAAAAAATCTGCACCATGTCCTTCAATATAATAAATTCACGCTTCATATCATCATCGAAGAATCTTGTGAAGGACGAAACTTCACTTGTAGAAGTTTTCATTATGATGTTAATGAACAAAAGGAACTTTAACAAAGTTCTCAAATATTTTCAAAACAAATGACAAGATTTTTTAAACCAAATGGTTGTAGAGACAAACTCGTATTCAAGCAGCCAAACAACAAACAAACTCCAAAAGCTTCTTAACAAACAATCATCAAGAGGGTTTGTTCGAAAAGTGACCTTGAGGTCCCTTGGGGTAAGGAAGATGCCTTCATGTATTTTCTTCCTTTTTTTCCTCTCCAAGACTTTAGCTAATCAGTAGCTATCCCCAAATCTCAAGCCAACTCAAGCAACAATCAGTTTGCAAATAGTAAAACAGTGAATTTTTTACACTGTTTAAACACCTTTCAAGCTATACAATCAAGCAACCAAGTGCTCTGTCAAGCAAGAAACTATGCTTCGATACCAACCTGATCTGAAAATTGTTTGGATAACTTGTATGTATTTCAAGAACCTACCACTCAGTTTTAATTAAATTATCTAGCTTGTATTTGACAATTTTGCGGAATTATTTACTTGAAAGTGGTGTATGAATTTTTACTGTTTATGTGTCTTAAGATCATTTGTTCTTGCTGAAATTTAACATGTATATCAGCAACATAATTCAGCAAATAAACATTCAAACACAACAACAATTTTAATCTAGGAGTTCACCCGAAATCTCGTGGGCTATGTCTCCTTTGAGCTTTGTCATCATGACTCTGCTCTTTGGGATTATGGTAAGTTTTTTTACAAGTAAATACTTAATTCCAATGAATACAAAAATGATCCAAAGGACTGAAAATACCATAAATATCCCTCAATTGGCTGTCCGAACTTTGTAAACAGCTTTAGGCTCTTGTTGACATGATTCCTTATGTCGATGCACTTAGCTAATCTGAGCTTCTAAATGGCACAAAATCCCTCAAAATTATATTTCTACCACTAAAACCACTACTTCTATATCCAACACACATCATACATCAAATATCAACTGATAAATTTCTCAAATTGAGCACTGCATTCCCCAAATAGGCTATCCTCCACGGTTTTCCCAAGGCTGCCCAGAACTTCACATCAACTTTTAGAGCTCTAGAAGTTCTCAAAATGTTATAAAACCACTTCCATTGGTTCCAAAATTACTGAAATAGTCAATATAGAGTTTTTTTTCATTAAAAATAGCCTCCGGCTGCTCCGGTTTCGCCTCAATCACCTATGGGCACCCCCTGGCACTAGGGTCAAGGACAAATTCTCTGATGAGTTTTCGACCTCTAAAAGTATTTAACACTTTCTGAAACCTCTATAAATATATTCATAATGATTTTTTCAGTTAATAATGACCACTGGTTCATTGAAAATGGTCTCAAAACACTCTTTCTAAGCCCTGCACTGTTGCTGGCAAAAGATGGCACTAATGACCCATGGAAATTTACTGAAGATTTTCGGCCTTCAAAAATTCTCTACAGGCTCTGTAAACCATCTAATCAGATTTAGAACATATGAATTATCCAATTTAGCCTATTTTAACTCTGGAAAAGGACTCTAACTCCCCTGGTTAGGCCTCAAACTGAATTTGCCTCATGGTGGCCCTAATGGTTCCTTCATCTTCCCTGAAGAAAAATCTATTGAAGATCACCTTTGTTCGACCTGAAACATGTTCCAAAATCTCCAAAAGTTCAAAGAGACCCAAAATTGACTAAAAGTTCATCCAATTTGGTTCAATAATGAAGGAGTTATGGCAAAAACCAATTTTTCTCAATTTCCCTCAAAAACCTCCCCTAAATGTGGAGGATCTGGAGTTAGTGTCGATAAAGTTGGCTAACCGTCAGAAATGGTGGAGTCCACCCAAAAATTAGGGGTAACATTTAATGTGGCATTTCAGTGTTAGTGGGGGCGATCACATGATGACCGCCGCCCAAACTGTCGCTTTAACCGCCTCCGCCAACCGTTTTGAACATGGCATTTAACATAGCAATAAAGGTGGGCACATGCAATGGTTTGATCGCACGGTAAGTTTTGGGTAACCGCCAGTCTATTAACGCCTAGACACCGGCTCTTAGGTATATGGCTTAGCGTTATATGGGGGCTAGCCCCTTTTCCCTCCGGCATGAACCTTTACACACCATAACATAAACTCATCTGCAACCATTGTTAAGTAGTAACTTTGTGGCATGACGGTCGGAACACTGCACTGACCTGCGGGAGGTCTACGGTTCAACTCTTGCGGAGAAAAAAATTTTATAACACGGAAATTTTCACCTCCCTGGGGCCATGTGGTGGCCTTCGGGCTTGCCACGTGGCACCCCCGATTGGTTCAAAATCCAATTATGTGAAACCATAAATGAATAAGGATGTGCCACTTGTCAAACTGTTAATCGCCCAAATGGAATATTTCGAGGAATATCATAGGGAATATTCCAAAGAATATTTCCATAATATTCCTTGGAAAATTCTTTTTTTAATTTTTCCAAATTGCAAAAGTCAATTTGGTCAATTGAAAAATGGAGTTTACTGGAGACTTCAAACCTTCATAACTTTCACATAAGACCTCGGTTTTGAGAACTGTTTGCGGCACCAAAATCGCATAGATGAGGAATTTTTAGTCATTTAGGTTTGGCACTCTTCCAAACACTTTTAATTTTGAGCTATCATTCTAGTCCATGATCCAGTTCTGATTAATGACTACCTGTAAAAAATTGATGGGTCAGACTCCATTCATATTAGTGTATGGAAAAGAAGTATTAATGTCGATGGAGTACATCGTGCCTAGTCTCAAACTCGTAGCAGTTACAGGTATGGCAGACAACGATATTATGGAGCAGATATTGGAGCAACTGATCACGCTGGAGGAAGTTCAGTTCATTACTGGATTTCACCAAGAGGTGCAAAAGGAGAGGGAAAAATCCTGTCATGATAGGCATATTAAGCAAAAGACTTTAAAACAAGGTGACTTAGTTCTTTTATATGACAATAAGTTCGCAAAGTTTCAGGGCAAGCTGCAACTGCACTAGTTGGGGCCATATATTGTCAAAAATATTTCGGGGGGGGCACAGTTCAACTCAAAAAACTGAATGGAGAGTTGTTCCCTGGACATACCAATGATAGAAGACTAAAATTTTAAATTGATGACTCCACCCTTGGGGCTTCACATTGAATATATGGCTAGAAAAGAGTCTTAATGCTCCACGCAGTTGAAGGGAGCATGGGGCTACAAATTACTCTTCCAAAGGAAGACTTCTTCAAAGTAGTAGTATTGTGTGGATTGCAGGATCATGGCGAAGTTAGATTGGACTACACCAAAGGAAGCATGACTACACCGTAGAGGTGGGTTTGATGAAGTTAATCTAGAATATGACCATTGGAGCCATAACAATTGATTTGACAAGGAAATGGTCGTTAAAAGGAGTGGGAGGGATGTATTTAATGGACATATCCGGGTGGATCTGTCGCCAAAATTTTTATTTATGAGGCACATCTGAAGGAGACCATGGAGATTGAATTTCAAATTTGTTATAAATCAGGCATCCCATCCACATTTTAACACTTTGTTCTCTGCAGATTAGAATTGAGATTTTGTGCCTGAAAGCTAGTTGAGCATTCCATTACATGTTTGGAAAGAGTTACAAGGAGATTGAGCAAAAATTTCTCAGAAGAGGGCTAGGATACATCATGACAACTATGCCACCAACCAATGTCACAGGGCCAAGGTCCCCCAGGAAACAGACCACCACAAGAGAAGTGTCATCTAAAAAGTAGAAGAATCTAGGGCTTCGAACGTTGCTCAGGAATAAAATTCCAAAAGAAAAATGGTCTAAGGTGACGCAGGATCAATAGAAGTAGCCCATCGAGGTAGAGGAATCAAAAGAAGAAGAATTTATGCCCAAAGGACTTGAATATATTGATGTGAAGGAGGCAGAACTTGTCTCCAAGTTGCCTCCATATATTCCACCATGGAATTCAATAGTTTTGAAGCCCACGAAGGACCCAACTATGGTGAAGTATAAGATATTTACACCCTTTTTGCCTGAAGAAGTACCGGTTGAGGGATATTTGTTGGGAAAAGTGCCATAGCTACATATGGAAGACTAGGATTTAAATGACCGCAACATATATCCTCAATTCGATCCAAGTAGTTATTTGCGCACAATATATTATGAATTTGTTGGAGTGACAAGCGTAGAGCCAATGAAGTGGGTGGCAAGAATTCAGAATGCAGAGCTACTAAACATGTTATATGTTCCGCACTTTGGGCACAATATTATCAATACAATTTGTGTGCACAAAATATTGACCTTGATGCACAATGATAGTCTATGGTTGGGTGAAAGAGACCCCATTCATGCGATGTTGATCAGGAGCATCACTGCACTTCCTTGTCAAGGGTTGGACCCCATCGAAGTGTTTGTGGGAAAAAATCAAGATAAGAATTTGGTTGACAAGATGAAGCAAGATTACGGCCTCACAAAGGGAACCCAGGGATATTATATTAACTCCAAATATGGGCGCTTTCCCGCCCATATTTTAGCAGGAAATATGATGCGGAAGTGTCACGTAGAAGAATTCTTGGAGCTAGTAGTCTCTCTCGTTGCGTAGTGAAAAAAAGGCGTAGTGTACAACTGGCAGGATATTTGTGAAAATAATTCTTGGATGACTATAGAGAAGCTTAGGAGGAAGGAAATAAATTCCACCACGTGTGGGTCTTTCTCTTAATTGTGTTGATGGCATGGAAGGAGCTCTATGGGTCACAGTTCCCTACTGTGGACTTGGACCTCTGTGAGGATGCGAGGTATGCCTTGTTGTGGCATTCAAAGGATCCAACCCAGGTGACGGAGAACAAATTCTTTTGGGTGGGTTTTGAGATGAGTCTGCACCTGGTAATCATCCAGAACCCTAGGCTATTTCCAAGACTTTTTGCAAACTATAACCAGGTCATTGATTTTAAAGCATATTTTTACCATGTGCACATCCACACAAAAAGGACCTTGTAGAGGTTTGGTATGAGCTTTCATGCCTAGTGACCGAGGATGATGTTGCACATGTTGTAAGTGAATGGCCAAGTGATTGGCTAACTTCATCCACTGAAGGAGAGGAGATAGCACTGGCAGGCATGAGTGGCATGAAGGTTGATACCTCGGGTATGTAGACAGGGAATTTGGACACCAGGAAGCATCCCAAGAAGGTCACATTCACGACCGATAAGGAGGCTGAAACAAAAGTAGAGAAAGAGATAGAGAAAGATGCTCGGGATATGGGAGGGGTGATGATCTGGGTGGCGATCATACATTTGTTTATATAGTAGACTCCCCCTCCCCTTACATTCTAAAGAGATGGCAGACACTGCGTGCCAGAGGTGCGCAGAAAAATATGATGTCAGACAGGTCTATCGGCCTAGCATACTTCATCCTCAGTGAGGGGGACTTCAATGAGATTGGTGACATTGTTCAACACATCATCGAGCATATGTGGGGTAATATTGAGGACCAATACAAGAGTGTATTGGTAGAGTTCCAGAAGGGCCTCAAGGATTTATAGGTTCAGATGAGTGTAGTGCAAGCAAGTGTGATTCAAGCAAGCGGGTTTCAAGTGAGAAAGGCACCAATAGGTGTGAGTACATCAGGTCATGAATTGTAAATTACAAGCGACATTCACACAGTGCATATCCTTGCAGGTACCTTATGCTTCGACACTATTGAGAATCATGCGCAAGCGTCACAATGGTAGAACACCTAGCTCAACCTTGTTGCATTCCCTTTGAAGGCATTGCACGAGTTCCACTAGGGTGTCACAAAAGAGTTGTAGATCTAAGATCAGCGTGCCCTGTTAATTTTCTAGTAAGTTAAGAAAGAATGAAAGAAAATGGCTGAGGAAAATTAGCATGCCGTATAGGTGCGAGATGAGGAAGTTGCGCACAAAAAAAATTTGGAGGCAATTTTTATCCAAGATAACACTTAGGTTTATCTTTAAGTCAATTTGGTTAAGTTAGCTAGGGTTTTAATTTTTTCTTCAAAATAATTACATGTATAAATGCCATATTTTTCATAAATCTAGTTTGCGAGGTCATTATGAATTTTAGTGGGTGTCAACATTAAGGTGAAAATAAAAAAATCCATGCGTCTTAAGCTCATTTGGTCATAATTAGCAATTTGACAGTTCAAAAAACTTTCATAGCAACTCCAGTTAGAAAAACAAAGTATTTTCTATGAAAGTTCCTGAAACTTCTGCAACAAATATGCCTTCCTGAACACTGATTTCGTTACGGAAGTTCGTTGTTTTGGTAACGATAAGGAAAAGGTGAATTTTTTTAGAAACAATCAGGGTCAGAGTCATGTGGATCCTAATTACATATCATTTGTCTTATCACTCACTCCAAAAAAACATGTACACCTTATAAATTCATTCCATTTTTCATCCTCATTCCATTTTTGAAATAGTTTGCTATCATTAGCTTGGTTTCCCTCTCATTTGAGCCATTCTTGTTGTCCATTGCTCGGTCTTGTTGTCTTTTGAGCTGGTCTAGTTGTCTTTAGGAAAGGTCTGTAGGTGTCATAGCTTCTCTTGCTTCCTTTTGGGATATTTTTAGTTGTCAATGAAGCAGCTCACTTCGTGTTGAAGGCATGGAAGTTCAGAGGAATCAATATAAAGGAGGATATATCAAAGCAAATGGACTTTTACAATAAGGTTGCATAAAAATCTGGAAAAATGTTTAAAAGGAAACTTCCTTTACATAGAATGATGAAACACCTATGCAAGAGGAACATATGGTTACAAGCTGATAGGAGGAGGTTACAGGGGCAAGTGAGAACTTTAGAAGCACAAGTGGAAATGATACAAGTTGAGCTTTTGAAGAAAGGCCTCAAAATGATTGTTCAAACTGATGACATTCCATGAGTATGGTAAGACCATATATTTTTAATTATACTATGGCTAATCAACAGGTTGGGTAATATATAGGCTTATAAATCCTTTTAGAAGTGTTTGGAAGCGAAAAAATAATGAAAATGCAAAATCTCGGAAACTAGGCACTTTCATAGCAACTCCCAGGCTTGAAGGCATAAATTTGCTACGAAACCATTGTAGCTTTCAATGGAGGCAAATGCTAGTTAAAATTTCATAAATATGAGGGCTCAAGACATGTATTCAACTTTTAAACCTCAGATAAGACCCTGGAACAGTTAGAAAAATCAAATAACTTGCAGAAGGGTGATTTTGGCATTTGCTACTCAAGTTTTCTACCAAACTGCTTGTACTCTGTTTTTTCCAGTGTGATGAAGTTTTGATGATTTTTGGGAAATAAAACAGTGAAGAAATGGATAAACCAAAATTCAAAGGCGTCCACATCATCAACATATAAACTCCTTTCTTTTCAGGGGGGACACTTTGGCAGGTCAACTAAGTCAACCTCCATGTTATTTGCTACCGAATTTCTGGAAATGATTGTTTTAGTAGTAAAATTAAAGCTCACTTTACGACCAAATGGAAAGGAATTTTGGAAATATAAAGGAGGTTTTTCTTTAGAATGATCTCATCTACAAAACGCTCTCTGATTTTTTTCACAACTATCAGGGTTTGGAAAATACACACTTATCTTTGAGGCTTATTTTACAAAAAATTTCCTAGTCAAATTTGTGCAAAAAATTTGAAATTCGACTTGGTGGAGGTCCAGTTCAGCAAGGTCATCATCCACATGGAATGATGACACATCAGAAGTCCAGCACATTCATAAATTCAATTTTTTGTATTCGACAAAGGTTATTAACATAATTTTTGGAGCTATTTAATAGTTGAAGAGTCCTTTTTGTACTCAAACTCTTTTAAAACAAAAATATCCCTAAAAGGACCCCATGAGTTGTAATTCAATTAGAATTAGGACTCTTTAATAGGCATCAAGTTTGGCCCAGGTGGCAGACTATTGTATGGAGGCCTCACTTTATATATGTGTAGCCTTTTCACTTTGAAAAGGTTGATGAATGATTTTTTTTCCAAAGAAAAAAGTAAACTTTCTATTAAGTAAATAAAATGTTACAAAGTATATGCCCCATGGAATTCAATAAAAATGTATGTTTTTTCCCCGAAGAAACAAAAAATACATAGATTTTTCGGGTTGTGAAGAAAAAAAATTAGATGTTTCCCTCCCACCCCATATAGCAATGACATATAATATTGCGCCAAAATCGAATCTCAGGCCTCCTCGACAAGAGGAAAACAACCCAAAACAGGAAACTAGGGAGGCCTAAAAACCCACATGTTTGACCTTCAAAATATATTCGAAGTTTAGACAATAGACAAATAACGAGCCCATAGATGATACCCAAGTTTCCTTCAAAAGAGGAAAACAACCCGAAACAATATCCATATCATATGAGTTTGTTTAGTGCAAATTACCCCATAGCAAGAAAAACCAATAGTTTTATGCAAGACCTGTGCTATAGTGAAAAGAAAGGTTCGAACGGTGAAAAAAAAAAATTAGTTCCAACAGACACAGAAAGGAATGTATGTCCCGAAAACTGAAATATGAAAAAACATGTTAGGGAGCAAAAGGAGGGTGTTCCATGATGTGGATCATTCCTCCTTCAATTTATTTTATGGACCAGATGCCCACAACCTGCTGTACACCCTCCTTAGACAAGAGGTCTGCATCCATGTTCCCTTCCCTGTAGATATGGCATACAAAGAGTTCATTAAAATAATTTTTCAAATTCAAAACTTCTTCTAATAGAGGAAGAAGCATATAATTTTGACATATGAATTATCCATTAAACCATTTGATGATATTCATAGAATCTCCAAAGATCTGTCCCAATCTCACTCCTAGATGGATAAGCCAGCAAAGAAGAAATTTTAGGAATTGAAGTTCAACAAAGTTGTTTGCTCTGGATCCCAGACCCACTGAGGTTTTTAATATGTTTCCGGAATGGAAATAGATTGTGATCCCTACTCCACATCTGTTTTGTGGGTCCAAAGCATCGTCAAAATAAGCCCATGGAATATCTCCTTTGATCTCTATGACCCTAAAGACCTTCTCCTTTTTATTAGTACTTGACATGGGAATATTCTAAAAAATGGAGACCCCTTCCACCGTTAAGAGTTTTGAGGGAAGAAAAATGTCCCCGAAGATGATCCTATTCCTTGCAAGCCAAATTCCCTAGGAGACAATCAACGAAATATTTTTCACTCTATCATCCTTTTCTTCATTCCACCAAGTATGCCATGCTTCATTAATGGATGGCCCTCCCCAGCTCTAAGTGAGATTTAAAATCCTAAAGGATTCTTCCCAAAGTTTTATGTTGAAAGGGAAATTTAGAAAGAGATGGTGTATTGATTCCTCATTTCCCTTACACATAGAGCACCAAGCAGGCCCTATCTTACTTATTTTCTGGAGATTGTCCCATGTTGGGACTTTGTTCATAAAGGTGCACCAGAAGAAGAGCCTAGATTTCGCTGGAATTTTAAGTTTCCATAATAGTTTGTACCACCACTCAGGAGCAACCCGCCCTTTTTGTGACATTCGCCAGTTGTAGCCAAACTTGGGGGAACGTTTACCAGAGGGATATTGTACCCCTCTCAGAGAGTTGAGGTGCTCATGGAGATGAACATTGGATCTCTGCAGTTCCATTATAAACCACCTCTATTCCTCCCACCATTGTTCATCAATTTTTAATTCCTCTCCTAATTTCCACGCCTATCCCCAAAATATATATTGACTTACTTTCTCAATCTGGCATAGTCATTGAATCCCTTTGTTGGAAAGATGGTCGATCAACTCCCTAAAGAGAGAAAAAGCACCGTTGCACCCCACCCAGGGGTCCTTCCCAATTATTACATGTTCTATGTTCCCTACATACCATGCCAATCCTTCTTCAATGATGTTTGCCAATTCCAGCATAGCTTTCCAAACAACCGAGGCTTGAGAGTGTCTTTTGAACAGTGTTATAAGCCATTCTCCAAATGGAGTTGGGTCAATATATTTCCTTTTTACAACCGCAGTCCATAGATTGTCTAGAGATATTAGCCTCCAACCCAGTTTTACAGCTAGGGAGGGGGCGAAATTTGTGAGATCCTTGATGCCCTAACCACCACACTCCTTCGGGCGTGTCACTTTCTCCCAAGCCACCCAAGGGAGTACCGAGTCCTCCTTTGACCCTACCCACAAGAATTTGATGCAGATCCTCCTTAATTTTTGTAGGATTCCTTTAGGCACCCAATTTAGGGCTATCCAGTAAACTGGAATTTCTAGAACAAAAAACTTAATCAAAACAAACCTTCCTGCCCTAGACAACCATTTGAAGCTCCAGTGCTTTATCCTAGATTCAAGCTTCGCCACCAACTAGTGCTAGTATTGAATCCTATAAGAGTCAGGTTTCAGTAAAACCCTGGGTATTTGAAGCAGTCAGACAACTTTTTTACTTCGAATGGGAGCTCTTCTAAAAGCCTTCCTACTTCCACCCTTGAGAAACCTTCAATTGTTACGGAGGATTTTTGACCATTTATACTCAGTCCCGTAGCTTTTAGGAATAGGTATAAAATTGTTAGAAAATTAAATATTACAGAGCAATGAAACACATAAAATATGCGGAAAATACAAGCACACAAAACACATAAAACTAGAGAGACACAGATATAAGTGGTTCACCCAGTTTGGGCTACGTCCACCCCGAACAGCCAGTCCTTCCTTTATATTATCCAACAAAATGAAGAGACAAAACCTACAGCAGCTCCGCTGTAATATCCTCTGTTCTCTCTCACAGTCTCCCTCTCTGTTTCTCGCTCCGAGAATACACTCATCATACATAGCCGCAATACAATGCCCCCATATATACAAGGGGGTTGCCTTCTAGGGCAAAAAACCCTAATCTAAACATAACTTCTACCGTCAGATCATTTGCCTAATGAACGGCCCAGATTGACTAGAAATTACTATACTTTTACAAGGCAATTTTACATCTATTTTTAGCTTCGCTGCCGCCCCCCCCTAGACCCCCCATGGCAGCGATAAAATTTCGGGCGGCGTTGCCGCCCCTTTTAAGGTACAGGGGTCCAATGCTGTGATACAAAGTAAACAAGATAATCAGGCTCCACACCCAACAATCTCCCACTTGGAGACTGATTGTAGCAACTCCTTCGCTGCGTCATTTGCTGGACAATGACTCCTATTTGGACCTGGTTGTTTCTCATCTTCATCGTCATCCTTGAAGACCAATTGAAACTAAGCATGTTCTCAGTTTCTCCCTGGTTACAACTTTTGTTAGCATATCTGCAGGATTCTGGCTAGTGTGTATCTTTTCCAGCTTCAACTCTCCATCTTCCAATACCGACCGTATGAAATGGTACTTGAGATGTATGTGTTTAGTCCTAGAATGAAATGCTGAGTTCTTTGCAAGATGAATAGCACTTTGGCTATCACTGTATAGTGTGCCCATATCATGCTTCTTACCCAATTCATCCATAAACCTTTGTAACCAAATCATTTCTTTACTAGCCTCTGTAGCAGCAACATACTCGGCTTCTATTGTTGAAAGTGCAACAACACTTTGGATTTTTGAAACCCAACTAACAGCTGTTCCACCTACAGTAAATACATATCCTGTAGTGTTCATTATCTCTGTCACCTGCCATATCTGCATCAACATATCCCTGTAGAGAAATGTTTGAACCACCAAAGCATAATGCTTGATTTGTGGTACCTCTCAAATATCTGAGAATCCATTTTACTGCCATCCAATGTTCTTTTCCTAGATTGTTCATATACCTGCTTACAACTCCCACTGCATGTGCAATATCAGGCCTTGTGCAGACCATTGCATACATTAAACTTCCAACTGCTGACGCATATGGAATTTTAGACATATAATCCATGTCTTCTTGGGTCTTTGGGCACATCTCCTTACTAAGTTTGAAATGGCTAGCAAAAGGTGTACTAACTGGTTTTGCATTCTGCATATTAAATCTTTTCAACACCTTTTCTATGTACTCATTCTGAGACAGTGTTAATTTGCGATTTTTCCCGTCTCTAGTTATCCTCATACCAAGGATTTGTTTTGCAGCTCCCAAATCCTTCATTGCAAATGAATTTGCCAATTTTCTTTTGAGCACATTTATTTCCTGCATGTTAGACCCTACAACAAGCATGTCATCTACATACAATAACAATATAATATAGCCGCCATCATTTTGCCTTTTCAGATAAACACAATGATCAGAGTGACATCTAGTATAACCTTGTTCAGACATAAACTTGTCAAATTTTAGATACCACTGCCTTGGGGCCTGTTTTAAGCCATACAATCTCTTCTTTAACCTGCACACCAATTTTTCTTTCCCTTTTACCTCATATCCTTCTGGTTGCTGCATGTATATCTCTTCCTCCAAATCTCCATGGAGAAATGTTGTCTTTACATCTAACTGTTCAAGATTTAAATCTTCCGCTGCTACAAGACTTAAAATAGTTCCGATTGAATTCATTTTAACAACAGGAGAAAATATTTCATCAAAATCAATACCTTTCTTCTGTGCAAACCCCTTCACCACAAGTCTAGCTTTGTACCTCTGTTTTCCTCCATCTTCTTCCTTCAGCCTGTAAACCCATTTATTTTGCAATGTAGTTTTACCTGCAGGCAACCTGACTAAGTCCCAAGTCTGGTTATGCATTAAGGAGTCCATCTCTTCTTCCATGGCTAGCTCCCACTTCTTTCTGCTTTCAACCTGCATTGCTTCTTCATAACATTCAGGTTCACCAGAATCAGTCAGCAATAAATAATATAATGAAGGAGAGTATCGTTCAGGGGGTCTACTTATCTTGGTAGATCTTCTAACACCACTTTCAGGTGTTTGAGGTGCATGTTGCTGTTGTGGTGGTTGTTGCTGCTGTGGTTGTTGATTATTATTATTTTCAGGCACCTTTACTTTTTCAGTTATCTCATCAAGAACCGTGTATTCCTTGCTTTCTTTTTCCTATTTCTTTTCCTGCAGCTGATTCTTATACAAGACCTTTTCATTGAATATTACGTCTCTGCTCCTAATGATTTTTTGATTTTCATAATCATATAAGCGATAACCAAAATCATTAGCACCATATCCAATAAAGGTACATTTCTTTGATTTTGCCTCAAGCTTTGTTCTGTTTTCTTTATTAATATGGACAAAGGCCTCACAACCAAAAGGCTTTAAAAAAGAGTAGTTTACCTTTTTACCTGTCCATGCTTCCTCCGGAATACCACCATCCAAGGAACTTGAAGGCCCTCTATTTATTAGATAAACAGCAGTATCTACAGCATCTGCCCAAAATTGTAAAGGCAATCCTGCATGCAATCTCATGCACCTTGCACGCTCCATGATTGTTCTGTTCATCCTTTCTGACACACCATTTTCTTGTGGTGTTCTTGAAACTGTCTTCTCTCTACGAATTCCATGCTCTGAACAGTACCTATCAAACTCTTTGCTGCAATATTCACCTCCATTGTCTGATCTGAGACACTTCAACTTCTTTCCTGTCTCAATCTCAACCAAAGCTTTCCATTTCTTGAAAGTATCAAATACATCAGATTTATTCCGAATAAAATAAATCGATGTTTTTCTAGTTGCATCATCAATAAAAGTAACATAATAACGAGAGCCACCGAGAGATGATACCTGAGCAGGTCCCCATACATTTGTATGCACAAGCTCCAATTTTTCGCTCTTCTTTTCTTCCCAACTCTGAGAAATCTGACTCTCTTCTGTTTTCCATAAATGCAATTCTCACAGAAATCCAAATCAACATTCTTCAAACCTGGCAACAAATTTCTTGAGTGGAGAATCTTCATTCCCTTCTCACTCATGTGTCCAAGCCTATGATGCCATAATGCTGCATCTACTCCTTTGGAAGTTAAAGCATTAACAGAGTTAGAAATACCATTGCATAAATACAATGTACCAACCTTTTCGCCTTTTGCTATTACCAGGGCTCCTTTGGTGACCTTCCAAGTTTTATCCGTGAAAGTTGTCACACAACCTTCACCGCCTAACTGCCCTGTTGAAATCAGATTTTTCTTCAAATCTGGAACATGCCTTACCTCCTTTAGTAGCCATTGGTTTCCATTCCGTTGTTTTACAAGAACTTTACCCATTCCAACAATTTTACAGGGTTTATCATCACCCAAACGAACTTGTCCAAAATCTCCTTGGACATAGTCATGAAAATATTTCTTATCAGGTGTGGCATGGAATGAAGCCCCTGAATCTACAACCCAAGAATCAGTAACATTTTCGAAAGAAAGAATCAAAGCATCTTGTAACACATCACCCGTCACATTTGCTTCATGATTTTTTTCTTGCTATGTGTCTCCTTCTCTTCCCTTCCGAGATCTACAGTATTTCTTTAGGTGTCCTCTCTTTCTGCAATTCCAGCACACTATTCCTGATCTGGACTTGGATCTACCTTTCCTTGATTTACTGCGATATCCCGAGCTCTTTCCTCTTTCCATTCTTCTTCCCCTAGACTCTGCACTCAAAGCATTACTCGATGTCTCACCGGAGCTTTTCCGTCGCATTTCCTCGCTAAGGATAGCACCGACAACATCATCAAACTTTAAAGTACTAGATCCAGAGACAAAGTTACTAATGGCCATTACTAAACCATTCCAACTCTCTGGCAATGAGCACAAGAATAACAAAGCTCTAACTTCATCATCAAAGTTTACCCCTACAGAACTTAACTGACTGGTAACTGTATTAAATTCATTTAAATGGTTTGCAACAGATCCACCTTCCGACATCTTCATATTAAATAGTCGTTTCATAAGAAATACCTTGTTTGAGGCCGAGGGCTTTTCATACAGTTTCGCCAACGTCTGCATCAAACCCTCTGTTGTTGTTTCCTTCGAAATATTTAAGGCGACTGACGCCACAAGGCACAACCGTATTGTTCCGAGTGCCTTTCTATCGAGAATGTTCCATTCCGCGTCTGTCATGGTCGCCGGCTTCTTTGTTTTTCCGCTCAATGGTAGGTACAGATCTTTCTGATACAGATAATCTTCAATCTGCATCTTCCACAGCGCAAAGTTTTGGCCGTTAAATTTCTCGACCCTAAACTTACCATCATCCGCCATTGCTCCCACTCGAACCAGGAACCCCTTTTTCCTGCGAGTTTATCAGCCAAATATACCTTCGGCTCTGATACCATTTGTTAGAAAAATAAATATAACAGAGCAATGAAACACATAAAATATGCGAAAAAAATACAAGCACACAAAACACATAAAACCAGAGAGACACAGATATACGTGGTTCACCCAGTTTGGGCTACGTCCACCCCGAACAGCCAGTCCTTCCTTTATATTATCCAACAAAATGAAGAGACAAAAACCTACAGCAGATCCGCTGTAATATCCTCTATTCTCTCTCACAGTCTCCCTCTCTGTTTCTCGCTCCGAGAATACACTCATCATACCCAGCCGCAATACAATGCCCCCATATATACAAGGGGGTTGCCTTCTAGGGCAAAAAACCCTAATCTAAACATAACTTCTACCGTCAGATCATTTGCCTAATGAACGGCGCAGATTGAATAGAAATTACTATTCTTTTACAAAGCAATTTTACATCTATTTTTAGCTTCGGGGGCGCTGCCCCCGAACCCCCGCCAAGGGGGGGGCTCCGAAAAGCGCTGCTGCCCCCCCTGGACCCCCCACGGTAGCGATTAAATTTCGGGCGGCGTTGCCGCCCCTTTTAAGGTACAGGGGTCGAATGCTATGATACAAAGTAAACAAGATAATCAGGCTCCACACCCAACTAGTGCTAGTATTGAATCCTATAAGAGTCAGGTTTCAATAAAACCCTAGGTATTTGAAGCAGTCAGACAACTTTTTTACTTTGAATGGGAGCTCTTCTAAAAGCCTTCCTACTTCCACCCTTGAGAAACCTTCAATTGTTACGGAGGATTTTTGACCATTTATACTCAGTCCCGTAGCTTTTAGGAATAGGTATAAAATATCCTTAATTTGTCGGATTTCAAGTCTACTACCAAAACTAAATATTAGGATATCGTCAACGAAAAACATGTGTGTAATATTTATATTGACAACGACTTCAATCCATTTGATGTCTCCTATCCTTTTTGCTTCAAATATCATCTGACTGAGGCCTTCTGCTGCTAAGAGGAAGAGAAGGGGGGAAGAGGATACCCCTGTTGCAGGATACCCGAGGTGGGTCAGGAGCAGACGAAGATAAAGCCAGCTTATGCGGTCGTATGATTTGGATAGATCAATTTTAACAATGAATCCTTTATTCCCCCTCCATTTGAGGCTATGAAGAGTTTCCTGAGCCACTCCAACCGCTTCATGGATCTGTCTTCCAATCAAAAACCCAAACTACTCTTTTGAAATGTTCCTAGATAGGATGGGATTCAGACGAACATCGATCCCCTTTGCTATAACTTTATATATACAGTTACATAGGGAAATGGGTCTAAAGTCCTAAAAAGATATTGGGTCCTCCTTCTTGGGGATAACATCCAATAAGGTTGAATTGAAAGGTTAGTAGATGGAGCCTTTAACCCTTGATTCTTCAACCACCCTTGCCAAATCCTCCCCCAAGGTCTCGAAAATTTTTTGAAAAAATTCCACTATCCACCCATCCGAGCTTGGGCTTTTGTCCTTCTGCATTGACTTCAGGATCCCCTCAAACTCTTCTTTGGACATAATTTTCATAATTTTTTCATTTTCCTCCTCCTCCGCATAGCGAGGGAAAAACTGCACCACTCGAATCACCTTCGCAATAGATGCTTCAGCGGGGCTTTATAGAGATTTTTGAAGTGATTGTTTCCTAGAAGGTCTAGCTCTTCAAAGGTTTTTTCTCTCCTCCCTTCCTCTGAATTCATGCCCCAAATAGTGTTAATATTCCTTCTTCCTTTTGCAAAATTCTGAAATAATTTTGAGTTTTCATCCCCCACTTTCAGCCAGATAGCATGGATTTTAAGTTTCCACTATTATCTCCTCCAATCACCAGGTTCGAGTTCCCCAAAAAGGATTTAGAGAAAAAATTATTCCAGAAAGGAACTCTATCTGTACAGGGGCCATATACATTCACTATCATTAAATATGAACATAGTTCAAGGGAGTAGACCTCCATTCCTAGAGCATGTTCCAATACCCATGTATTTACCTCCTTTAGTATTCCATCTCTGATTTCCATCGCCAAAGCCCCTGACTTTCCTTTTGCATCCAGGGTCTAGAAGAACCACCCCGAAAATAGCTTGGACAAGGCTCCCTTTATCTCTTCTCCAACACCCAATATTTATTGAAGCATTAAAACATTAGGATCATGGGACTTGACTAAGTCCCTTAGGGCTATTTTTTTGGAGCTACTAGCAAACCCTCTATAATTGAAAGACAAAATAATGATTTGAAACCATGGGAGGGGGTCTGCGCTGTGCTAAGCACCCCTAACAGAGAAATTTTTTTCCCATCAGCTATATCAAGTTTGGCTCTTAACTGAGCTTTGGAGAGATTTGACTTCCTACCTCTATAATTCTAAGGACCAATCGATATGGGATGAGGACCTAAACCACCCATTGTATCCCAAGGTGGTATTTTCTTCTCCCTGGGTCTAATATTGTAGTGGAGCTTCTTGGCGGGAAAGGTCAGAAGAGAGGAGCCCTCAGAGTTGGAGGCTACAAGAATGTGAAAGTTTATCTCAAGGATTTCATTTATGATACTATCCAATGCGTCTAAAACAAATCCAACATGAAATAAATCCATAATTTCAGGCCTGGAGGGACCAAGCCTTCGAACAGAGTAAAAAACGAAGAAATCAACTGAGAATTTAGAGAAAGGATAGGGTCCAGGATTGTCTACACCTTCCCGAGGTGGTGGTTGACCCAAACCCTCTGGATGGGGGGGGGTATGCATTGTTGACAATATCATTCTACATGTCCTGAGTTTTTCTGCTTCCTGCTACACTTTTCCCCCTTCCATCCCTTCCATTTCCTCCACTCCCTCCTCTGTGTTATTCTTCTTTTCCTTAATTTTCCTTGCCACCCCTGCCTCCCTTTTTTGCTTCCTTCGTTGCCTGTACCCCAAGGGGCACTCCTTTTCCAGATGCCCATATTTGTGATAGCGGTGACACCTAAAAGGCATATTCTCGTAATAAATCATCTGTGTGTAGGATAAGTCCTTATATTTCAGGTTGATTTCCTCTGCCAGGCCTTCCTTCGGATTTAAGCTAACCAGGATCCTAGCAACACTTTTGTCCATTGTTTGTTGAAAATACATATCAACTTCCTGAAATTGTCCCAGGGTGTTCCTAATGGCCCTAAACACTGACTCTGTCCAGAAAGGGATCAACAAACCTGGAATCTTTACCCAAACTAGAGACTCTTCCACCTTTTCTCGTTGCACATCAAACAAAGGGTTCTATTTTTTGAAGAGAAATAGGCTCTTGCCAAAAATCTAATTGCGCCTCAAAACCCATTCCAGTGATTCATTCTTGCTAAATTTTATCATAAACCAACAACACGCAAGAGTGAATACTTTGACTTGCCGCTATGGAGCCTCTTTCAGGGCTATAGTAAGCCATTCCTTGATGTAATTGGCCAAATATTTTTTCCCCTTAGCTTTTCCCACTAATATGGTTTCATTCACCTCCACTACCAGATCGATCTAAATATCAATGCCTAGCACCAGGCTCGGGTTTGACTCCTTTCTCTTAATTAGCTTAGTTTCCTTTCTCTTTCTTCCTGCAACCCTGTTCCCTCCACCTTCCCTGAGCCTAGGTGTAGCTCCTTTTGCATTGGGGCCTTTTGAAATGAGCGGCCTTGACCACCTTGCCTCCGAGCTTGGAAGCTCTGTGCAAGAGGGTATCGCTCCTACCAAACCCTTCTCGCCCCCAGTACATGTAACACCCACCTCTTCTCGGCGTACACCCATAACCCTTTCATGTTCCTCTACTTGATCTAAAGCCAAAGCCCCTCCAAACTGGTCGCTTCTAGTTCCCCATACTGAACCAAGGTTTTACAGGAACCTCTTATCAGATTCCAACCAAGATTCCACTGCCTCGAAACCGTGGCTTGGGTAAGGAGGCTCATGCAACACCCTTTCCTTCAAATGTGATGGGTTTTTATATGCAATTGTGCAATCCAAACGAAACCCCCTGACTGGTTCTGACTGCCCTTAACACTCGACCAGAAAGGTCTTCCGACCTTCGTTCCCTTTGAACCCACAATTGGCCATAATGTCCTCAAGCCCTCCCGAAAAAACAAGGTTTTTGAGACCACAGGATGAGAGGGTACTTTCCTTTCAATTTCTCCACCACTTTCTCCGATAGCGAGGGTGTGAAAATATGTTGCAGTTCCGGGCTTCTGTCCACAGACAAAGCTCCATAGCTCATACTGAGCAGGCTTTCTTCCAACAGCCCTAACACTTTTCCTTTCCCCCAAACCTTCCCCGAGCCTCGTGACTTACCTCCTGCATGCCCTCTTAGATGGATATACTTCTCAATATTCTGCTCTGAAATGTCCAAACCCCAAACTGTTAGGATGTTTCCTGGCTTGGGATCAAGATCCATAGATTCTCATTCTCTAACCATGGTTATTTGCATTTTTTGCAAGAAATACACTTCTCCAGAAACAGTAAACCCCTACAAATTTTGAGGGCGCGTGCTTTGATCTTCGTAGGATAGCGAGATTAGGGACAACAAAAAAACTAAACACAATTCTCCCGTGGCCTAAACCCCCGATGCCTCCCTCACCATTCTCGATGCCTTCCGTGTGGTATTGTGAGTAGCCCAGGTGTCCGTTGTACCCTGACACCTTTGCCAGGGGCCTCAGGCCTGAAAGCCACCTCGGATTGAAAGTTGTTTGCCCAAGGTGACCTGCATTCGAGTCTAGTCGCCATCATTAGGGTTTTTGACCTTCATCATTGCCATTTTCTCGTCCTCTTGATGGTTTTGAGGGTTGATGAAAGTTATGAGAAGGCTACTGTGTAATTTTTATTTATCAAGCTAATATACACTTTGCAGCAAATTATTTTACAACTTGAGATTCTCCTTGGATTATGTATTTCATCTCCTCACTTTGTGTATTATTATCAGTTTCATGGTAGTGTGATTACTTAGAATTCATGGTTAAATGCTCCAATTTCCTTCATATTAACGTGCATGTTGTAAAATTTTATGTTTTAAGCCAATTTGCCTTAGCTTCCATTAATATGTTTTTTCGTAAATTGAATTTATTTTGATGACGCCATGCCTAATGGTAGCTATCGTACACTATTCCACCTGAAAAAAACCACATAGAGCATAAACAAACTTAGCCATCTACAATTTAAATTTCATATTGAATATCCCATTGTTTTCCTTGAGAGAGTCCTCTCTGATTGGAAGGGTTAAATTCCAGTCAAAAGTGGTTTGAAATAGTTATGCTAGGTTGATGGTTGAACATCCCAACTACTCCAGTCTAGTGATAACAACAAACATCACCAAAGTTTATAGCGAACTGCCTGATCTGTAGATTCAAGCCAAGGCAACACTTGAGGAAAAAGTTTAAAAGCTCGTGATGGCAGTGAAATATTGCAAGGCCGAAGTCGACAAGGTACGACTAGAGCTCCATATGAATATTGTTGAGCTACAATTGAAATTACAACCAGCTACTCCACCAGAGGTCCAAGAGTAGCGCAAAGAAAAGATTAAGTTTGTCACTTCCAATATTGAATCCACAGTCGAGGAGTGCACCCAAGTCTCTAAAGACATTATGGAAAACTAGGCCTCACTACAGGAGGACCCTCATGTGCAGAATATTGAAGTCAAAATCCATGATAAATTCGAACAAATGGACCACATTAAGGTTACAACAAATACTCTAGCACCAGTACAACAGTATGCCCGTCTCCAAGAGGGTAAGTTTTTGCTGGGACAGATTCAGGAGTTGTGTATAAAGGAAAAATTTATTATTGCTATAACGTAGCCATGGGAAGCCAAAGCCAGTGAGCTGTCATATACCACGAAGAAACACTTGAAAGTGTTGCACCCGGCACAAAAGAAAATTGCTAAGAAGATAGTCGAGCCAGTCATAGATAAGTTGTTGATCGAAGTATGAGAAGTCGAGAAGCAGTCCGTCATGACAATTCTGCCACTGAAGGATGTATTGAGCAACATCAAAGTGAATATCAAGGATGCACTATCTGAGTGGCTCGAGATGAGTCACATCTTTGTGTTGGGGGCATGTTAGACAGGGTATCCCTAGATTGAAGTTTTTGTACAAGAATATGCATTTTAAGGAGCGGAGCGCGCAGTTATGATAGAGTCTTATGAGATTTGGGGTGGGTCAAATCCCCTTATTTTGTAAAGGGATGGGATAATTTTGTATACGTTGAGCTCTGCCCATGGTTTTCGGACCATGGTATTGTAAAAAAAAAATACTATATAAGGAGTCTAAGGATATCTAGTGAAGTCATTCATTATCATATAATGCATTTGGATGTAAGGTTGTATTGAGTCTGTATTCTATGTTTTGAATGAAAGGGAAGGCTCCTGCAGTTAAGTGCACGAAGACCTTATAAATTATGCAGCTGAGTACGCATACCCCTGCAGCTGAGTGCACAGGGTGGAAAGTGTTGTATTGGGAAGATATGAAGTAATAAAAGAAGACTTTGAAGACATATATTTATGGTTTACTTATGCATTTTATTTATGTGTTCTTTTGATACTATCTGTGTTCAGTTAGGGTTTTTACATATAATTTCATCACGAAGTCACTTTTATGGTTTTTTATGTTGATTAATGCATGTTAAAGTAGAATCACGCAGTCTCCAAGATAGTTCACTAGACATATTGAACAACGACTGCATAGTTAGCATATTTGTTCTGCGAATCTTTAATAAGTCTTGAATAGAATATAAGCCCTAATGCCACACTCCATAGTCCCTCTGGATGTAGAAACCTAGTTCTAGCATCCCCTAATATTTCCTCGGATGAGACTTCGGTCTGCGCAACAGATCGTTGCCGAAAGGGCCGGTAATAGTGGGTTTTGTTGGTTCACAACCATATCTGAACCTGGGTTTAGGCCCCATCAAGCCAACAGTTGGATACTATTCACTCACTGGAACTTTTTCAGGGGCATCTCCTCCTTCTCAAGCTTCTACTATGCTAATTGGTTTATCAGATTCTACTGACCGAAATTCGATTGCGGACCAATTCATACATATGCTTTCCAGGAGTAACCCTCAAGTTAACCCATCAGGTGGTTACATTCCGCCTGGGGATAGAAACCTCTTCCAGGAGGACAACCTTCCATTGCATATCCTATGGTTGTAGGGCAACCTTTACCCAGTAACTATCCAATTTATGGTCCAATGCCTCAAACTGGTTTTGGTCAACATTTTATGTCACAACCCTTAGTAGGCACTCCTTATCCAAGGATGAATACTATATGGAATCCTGTGTTTTCTCAACAATATTTGAAAATTACCCCACAAATTCCTTTTAATCAACTTGATCAACCAATTGGAAAATTTGGTTTTACTCAAGTCCAACAACATATTCAAGGAATTCCTCAAGTTATCCCAAGGGCATCTGTTCCAAGTTGTCAACAAGTTGGACTGATTACTCTTCATACTCCTATCCAACCTACTATGCAAACATATGTTCAGAAACCCAGTACTCCTCAAACACCTGTTCCGGGAGTACCTCAAGTTTTTTTCATATTACCCCTCAAATGTCAACGCAAGTTGTTATGCAAACTGTTACATAGGCTATCCCTCAAACTATAGTTTATCAAGTCAGACCTACGATCCAGTCTATACCTCAAATGCCTTTGGTACATCCTGGTGTAGCAACTTTGCAACAAACCTTTCAGATTCAACCTTTTCAGGGCCCATTTATTCTAGATTAGATTTTTCAAGGTCAGCTTTATCAAGGACAACTCTTTCAAGCCCAACCTTTGCAAGGCAAACCATTTTAGGGGCAATATCAATTAGGAAAAATGGGACCAAATCCGCCTTTTAGAATCAACCATACCTCGGTCATACATTTCAAATACTGACTCAACCTTAGTTTGGTATGGCTAATCCTAGTTACCCTGGGCGTATGAAAATCCAAACTACTAAGGCCTTTCCCGAATATCCTGGATATCCTCCTCTAGGTACCAGAATCATCCCTCAAGGTTATCAATTTTCATAGAAAGGCTTTAACTGGTGGTTTCCTTTTATAGAAACTTTGGATTTACCAGACTTGTCTTGACTAATAAACAATCCTATTTATTATTTTCCTTTTTGGTCGACAATGCTTAACAAGTTGCCTAGTGACATTTCGAAGTTTGAAGGAAAACCAGGAGAAAACCTTTCAAACCATGTTATGACATGTCATATTTTGTGTGCATCCAACTCATTAATCGATGATTCCATTTGATTAAGACTTTTTCAACGAACCTTGATTGGTTTAGCTGCGAAATATTACATTAAGTTTCCACGAGCTTCTTTCAATAATTTCAACACCTTAGCAACTACTTTCTTAACTAATTTTCATTTACTAGTCCATTATGATATTGGTACCAAAATTTTTAGCTCACTTAAATAGTGTACGACTACCTATATTTCCGATCATAATCACGAATGGAGACGTAGACACTGTTTGGTTCAATTTTTCATTCTAGATAAAATTCCATTTGAATGTTTTATCAATTCTTTACTTCCAATATTACCAAATATGTAGCTAAGGGAGGTGTTGTAAAGGAAGAACAAGTTATCGCTCAAGCCCAATATCTATACCTCGTTTACACACAGTTTGGCACTTTGCATGAAAAAAATTCCAGATTTACCTCGCCCTGGTCAAATAAAAAAAACTAATTTTGGCTCTCATGTCACAGATGGTGTAATCGACATGGTTAATATATCTAAGAGTAAAAAGAAACAATCCAAATCTAACACTTTGATTATAACCTTACCAGATTCACCCAAAGGATACTCTTCTCCCAAAAATAATTCTGAAATTAATGTTGTAGATTCATATACTAGTGAAAGTAAATCAATCGGAGGTAAAAAGAAGGGGAAGGGTAAAGCCAAACAAAACAATCCTTCAAAAGAGAAAATCAATCAAATTGAACCATCTAACGAGAAGAAGAAACCTCATTATCCTTGCTTAATTTTTGATGAAAATCATTACACAAAGGAATTCCCCCATCGCACCGATGAAACTAAATTCGTCAAAGGTTCACCAACACCTATTGTTCTTAAGGATACATTTCCTTCTCAGGAAATTAAAATGGTCTCTCACAATGCATTCTCTTCCAACTCATTGACAGATAACATGATGATGTATTCTCATGTTATGGTTGCTATGAGATCTCAAGATTATGGATCTAAGGGTCATGTAAATAGAACCAATGTTGGTCCATCTAGCCAACCTTCACATCAGTTCCTCCTCCTTCTGAACCATTACAGATCTAGAAACCTAGTTCTGACATGGTAATTAAACCCCCTCCTAAAGGTGTTCTTCGAAAGTCAGCTTTCAACCCACATGTGAGAGTTGCTTGGAATTACAACATTGTTGAAGATCTGGCTATGTCACCTTCAAAAATGTCGGTCCTTAATGTACTGCAAACTTGTCCAGCACAGAGGAAATTAATTTAAACAACTACAGGAGCTATTGACCCTCAGGACTCTAATCTAATTATCTTCGATCTAGAAAATTTTGTACCTAAACTCCCTCATCAAATGGCTTTCCAAATACCCATTTTTGTTAAAACCAAATGAGTTTTTCGCACGATAATTGATGAAGGAGAAACTACATGTATTATTTATATTGCTTGTTGGAAATCCCTAGGTTCTCCAACAATCAATCAATCTCCCACAATTTTAAAATCCTTTGATGGAAGAGGTGTTCACCCATTTGGAATTCTTCAAGAACTTCCTCTAGAGATAAAAGGTAAAATTGTTACAATTGAGGTTGAAGTTGTTGATGCTCAACTCGACTATAACATTTTCCTAGGACGAAGTTTATCGTATGTTATGGAAGCTATAGTTTCATCAGTCTTTCGAGCGATCATGTTCCCTCATAAATGGAAAATTTTCAAATTCGATCAGTTTTCTTACTATACTTTAGATCCTACCTCTACGGGTAGTGTCCCTTATGTCGGAAAGAATATTACTCCTTATGAAGATGTTAGAGTAGGTTTAATCAAAGATTCATCTCTCATTGGAAATTTTTCCATACCTCCTTCAAATTTTCCTCGTAATATTGCCAATGTCAACATGATTACATCAAGCATAATTCCATCGGATGATCCTTGGATTGTGCCTTTAGAATCTGAATTAGACCTACATGCCAGTGAGATTCCTCTAGGCCCATTTAAATTAGCTTATGTGGCAGTTCAATCACTTTCCGACCCATCATCAACTAAAATTGATCATGTGAATGTGATCAATGATGAGTATTCTCCTTTATCAAGTTTAACACTCATATCTTTTTCTGATTATTTCCAACAAACATTTTCAACCGACGAAAGTATTATGGAGATTATGTCATTGTAAAAATTACCATGGGATTATTCTCATCATCGTTCATATTTTCTACCTAACCTTTATAAATTTGAGAATGACTTTTCATCCACATTTTCGACTAAATACATCAAATATCCTCAAAATCCCATTTCAATCCTTCATTTGGATTCAGAAACGAATTTAGGAAACATCTCTTCGATGATACCAATTGACATTTTAGTTAGACCTGGAATTACTGAAAACATTCATATAGGTTCTTCGTGCTTAATGGACGAAATAAACATGTATAAGGCCCTATTTCAAGAATTTCGCAACATTTTTGCCTTTTCCTATGAAGAAATGCTAGGAATCAATCCTAGCATTGTAGTTCATGAAATTAAGACATACCCAGATGCTAAACCTATTATACAAATATTACGTCTAATTCATCCACGAAAAGTTGTTGTTATTAAGGTTGAAGTTGAAAAATTACTCAGAGAAATTTTTATTTATCCTATTCCCTTAACTGATTGGGTATCCAATATTGTTCCAGTAAACAAAAAACAAGGAATTATTCGAGTATGTGTCAATTATAGGGATGTTAATAAGGCTTGTCCAAAATATAATTACTCTATCCCTTACATTTACTGAATTGTTGATGATTGTGCTAGAAATGAAATTTTTTCATTTATGGATGGATTTTCTGGATATAATGAGATAAACATACTCCCTGCCGTTTGTGCCAGTAATGAAATTTTTTCATTTATGGAAATATTTTATGAATATAATCAGATAAACATACTCCCTGCCGATCAACACAAAACCACGTTCATTTTTCCATGAGGAACTTTTGCCTATTGTAAATTACCTTTTGGATTAAAGAACACCATCGTTACTTTTCAAAGGGCCATGTATTATGCATTTCACGATATCAAACATATTTTCAACCCTACCTGGATTACTTACCAACCCATTCTATGAGACGACAAGATCATCCTATGCATTTCAGAGCTATCTTCCTCTAATGTAGCCATTACAATATGCGTTTGAATCCATGCAAGTACATTTTTTGTGTACAATCAGGATGATTGTTGAGCTATATTGTTTCTAGGGAAGGAATTCATGTAGATCCACTTAAGGTCAAGGCTATCATCAATTTACCTCCTCCTTTCACTCTTCGCCAACTCTGATCCGGATTTTATGCAGGAACGCAACAGAATAAACACATAACCATAAATACAGAGATGCAGCGGAAATAACACTTCATTTCATTAATATCAAATAACAGAAAGATGCTTACAGACATAATGGAAATAAAATAGCTGGGGTGCTGGTAGCGAATCTCTGAGAAGAGATGTGGTGGCTACAGACCTCTGAACTATGTTACAATGAGGCTCGAGGGCCTATTTATTGTTGAGAAACAATGTAGAATCCTCAACATCCCAAAAACCTAGCCTAGGAGATGAACGCCAAAACTATGCGCCCGTTTGAACAAATTGGTCATTTCCAACTTCCCGGGGGACGTAAATTTGGCATACTATCTCTGTTTGATGAAAATGATACATCATTATAAAGATCTGTCCGAGGAATACAACTTCTACCAAAAGATATTAATTTCAAAACAAAATCATATGTGTCAGAGGCGCGATGCCCAAAAAACGTTGTTTAGGGCCTCAAAACGGCTTTGGAAGTTCAGGACCCGAAAAACTACTAAAAATAGTAAGTTGTGCTGCAACTTAAACACTAAAATAACTGATGGTGGGGGTTCAAATGGAATAGGTGGGTTTCCAGCAATATCCACCTGGATCATTCACTCCCCTTGAGAAGCAATGGTCCCCATTTGGAATTGAGATCCTCCATGAGATGAGGAAAATTCATAAAGGCAGGTATTAGATGTGTTGAAGATGTCATGGACTGCGGGTGGTTCATCTTTGGATGCGTTTAGTAAATTTGGTTTTCTTTATCGGCCTCATACGGTACATGTTTGGATTACATGTGTGTAGTTGCGGATGTATGGCAACATCAGGTGGTGGTGCATTGGGAGTTAGCTCAATGGAGTGCTTGTCCTGACAGTGTAGAGGAACCTCTATGAGTGAGGAGAAATTGTCATCGTATTCCTCCATGACTTTGTCCATCTGCTGCAGCCGTGAAAGGGAGCCCTGTTTCGAGGTTGTGGCCACAATATTCTTCTTTCCCTGTGAATGAGTCGTAAGGAAAATGAATTTCCTGGTCTGGGAAACAATCTTACTGCGTTGTTTTGCAGTAGTCAAAGAGATGGCAGGAGGCGGTACTACCTCCGGTATCCTGTACAAGTTATTTCCCAAAGTAATAATAACAGCACGAGGCCTAGACTCATACACAGCATGTAGCCTCCATAAGTATGGTTGGCCCAATAATACATCAGCTACATCAAGAGGAGCAACATCACACAATACCTCATCCGTGAATGGCTTGATACTGTATGGAAGTCGGCACTGCTGGCGGATGCGGAGATCTCTCCCTAGGTGGAGCCACCCAATGGTATACGGTTGCGGGTGTGCTATGGTTGGTAGGCCGAGCCGCTTCACGACGTCTGCTGAAATGAGGTTCTTTTGGCTTCCGCTATCGACGAGAAACTGCAGCGGAGAACCCTTCACCCACATCTGCGACTGGAAGAGGCGCTCCCTCTCCTCTGGATCCTCTGGACCCTCCTTCTGGATCTTGGTGGTGGCAACAATGGCACTGGGATCTGCATCAATGATCTGCTTCCCTTTGTCATTACCTTTGTCTGGTTCTAACTCAGGATCAGAAAATGCATCTGATTCGGGTGCCTTTAGTTCAGCCACCAAAGATTGTTTGGCCCGACACTCGTTTGTGCTGTGAGTGGGGCTGTTATGAAATTCACACCACTTCCATGTGTCCTTCTTTGGATTTGTGGTATTGTTCTGAGTCGCATTGCTTTGGCCTTGCCCCTTGTTCTTCGGTTCGGGGGCACCTTTCGGATTCGCAGATCCAAAGTCTCGCTTCTTTTGCTTAAATTTCCGCTCGATCTTGGCGGCATAGCGATATGCCGTGCCAAGCGATGTAATGTCGAGGAACTCCATTTCCTCCTGAATGTGTTTGTGCAGACAGCCGCGGTACTTGAGCACCAAATGTCTCTCTGAATCTTTAATACCCAACTTTGTGCGTAGGGTATGGAACAGATTCGTCAGTTCGTGCACATCTTGATCCTTTTTTTGCCGCAGCGTGGTCCATTGGATGTATTTGTCCTCATAGCTCCCCACAGGGTAATATTGTTCCTTGATGCCGTCTCGGAACGAATTCCAAGTGGGTGTGGTCGAGAACAGAGAGGGTTCCCCTTCGCCCTCTTGCTCACAGTAGGTTTCCCACCAGTCTTTGACATGGGGGGCGGCTTTGAGGAGTGCAAAAATAATCTTTTCTCGGTCAGAGAAGTCATGGACCGAGAAATACCCTTCCAACAAATTTAACCATCTGTCTACAACATCTGCATCTATTTTTTCTTCAAATATAGGAATGTCAAAGTTTACCTGTACCTTGAAGGGAGTGGTGCCTCCAGAGTGGCTGTTGGATGCAGATGCGCCATATGTGGGCAGTCGTTGAAGGATTTGAGCAAAGTTATCCATCATCGCGTTCCTTTGTTTCTCGAGGGCCTCCTCGAGCAGTATTTTGATAAGATCTCCTGCTCCCTCGTCTTTCTTTTCTTCCGCCATGGGAGGTCGTCGGGGTTTGCGAGGCTGATCTTGCAAGGGTTCAACCAGATAAAACCCCAATGTCATCTCACTCCTGGCCATGGGTGGGGACATGCAAGATAAAACGAAAAACGATCCCCTGTGGTACAACGATCCGGATTTTATGCGGAAGCACTGTAGTCAACACATAACCTGCATCTGAAGATGCGGCGAAATAACACTTCATTTCATTAATATCAAATAACGAGAAAAGATGTCTTACGGATTTATAATGGAAATAAAACTAGCTAGGGCACTGGTAGCTATCTTTGAGAAGAGATGTGGTGGCTACAGGCCTCTGAACTGAGTTACAATGAGGCTCGAGGGCCTATTTATTATTGAGAAACAATGGAGAACCCTCAACATCCCAAAAAACCTAACCCTAGGAGATGAAGCGCCAAAACTATGGGCCCTGTTTGGGTAAATTGGTGTTTCAACTTCCCAGGGACGTAACTTTAGCATACTATCTCCGTTTGACGCACATGATACATCATTAGAAAGCTCTATCCGAGGACTACAACTTTTGTGACGATTGCAACAAATTTTCATACCAAAAAACGTCGTTTAGGGCCTCAAAACGGTTCCGGAAGTTCAGGACCCGAAAAACTGCTAAAAATAGTAAGTTATGCCGAAACTGAAAAACTGAAAGAGACAATGGTGGGGGGCCAAGTGGAATAGGTGGGTGGCCACCGATATCCACCTGGATCATTCCTCCCTCCTTAGGAAGCAATGGTCCCCATTGCGTTGAGATCCTCCATGAGATGAGGAAAATTCTATTGAACTGAGTATTAGATGTGTTGAAGATGTCATGGACCTGGGGGTGGACATGCTGGATGCGTTTAGTAAATTTGGTTTCTTTATCAGCCTCATACAGTACATGTTTGGATTCTGTATGTGTAGTTGCAGGATGTATGGCAACATCAGGTGGTGGTGCATTGGGAGTTAGATCAATGGAGTGCTTGTCTTGACAATGTAGAGGAACCTCTATGAGTGAGGAGAAATTGTCATCGTATTTCTCCATGACTTTGTCCGTCTGCTGCAGCCGTGAAAGGGAGCCCTGTTTCGAGGTTGTTGCCACAATATTCTTCTTTCCCTGTGAGCGAGTCGTAAGGAAAATGAATTTCCTGGTCTGGGAAACAACCTTACTGCGTTGTTTTGCAGTAGTCAAAGAGATGGCAGGAGGCGGTACTACCTCCGGTATCCTATACAAGTTATTTCCCAAAGTAATAATAACAACACGAGGCCTAGATTCATACACAGCATGTCGCCTCCATAAGTATGGTTGGCCCAATAATACATCAGCTACATCAAGAGGAGCAACATCACACAATACCTCATCCGTGAATGGCTTGATACTGTATGGAAGTCGACACTGCTGGCGGATGCGGAGATCTCTCCCTAGGTGGAGCCACCTGATGGTATACGGCTGCGGGTGTGCTATGGTTGGTAGGCCGAGCCGCTTCACGACGTCTGTTGAAATGAGGTTCTTTTGGCTTCCGCTATCGACGAGAAACTGCAGCGGAGAACCCTTCACCCACATCTGCGACTGGAAGAGGTGCTCCCCCTCCTCTGGATCCTCTGGACCCTCCTTTTGGATCTTGGTGGTGGCAACAATGGCAGGATGCACGCATCATTGATGCGCGCCCGCGTGTTACCTTTGTGCGGTTCAACTCGAGGTCCCGAAGAAATGCATGCGGTCGGTGCCCCAGTTCGGCCACCAAATATTGTTTGACGGAAACACTCATTTGTCTTTGTGAGTGGGGCTGTTATCAGATTCACACCCACTTCCTGTGTCCTTCTTTGGTTTTGGTGTTGTTGAAGTGCCTTCTTTAAACCCTTGCCCCTTGCTCTTCTTCGGATTGGAGACACCTTAAAGTTCCCGCAGATCCAAAGTCTCGCTTCTTCGCAGAATTTACGCTAGAATACTTGGCGGCATAGCGATATGCGGTGCCAAACGACTGTGTGTCGAGGAACTCCCATTTCCTCTCGAATGTGTTTTGTCTTGGAGCAGTAGCGGTGTGAGCACCAAATGTCTCTATGAATCTTTAATACCCAACTTTGTGCGTAGGGTATGGAACAGATTCGTCAGTTCGTGCACATCTTGATCCTTTTGTTGCCGCAGCGTGGTCCATTGGATGTATTTGTCCTCATAGCTCCCCACAGGGTAATGTTGTTCCTTGATGCCGTCTCGGAACGAATTCCAAGTGGGTGTGGCCGAGAACAGAGAGGGTTCCCCTTCGCCCTCTTGCTCACGGTAGGTTTCCCACCAATCTTTGACATGGGGGGCAGCTTTGAGGAGTGCAAAAATAATCTTTTCTCGGTCAGAGAAGTCATGGACCGAGAAATACCCTTCCAACAAATTTAACCATCTTTCTACAGCGTCTGCATCTATTTTTCCTTCAAATATAGGAATGTCAAAGTTTACCTGTACCTTGAAGGGAGTGGCGCCTCCAGAGTGGCTGTTGGATGCAGATGCGCCATATGTGGGCAGTCATTGAAGGATTTGAGCAAATTTATCCATCATCGCGTTCCTTTGTTTCTCGAGGGCCTCCTCGAGCAGTATTTTGATAGGATCTCCTGCTCCCTCTTCTTTCTTTTCTTCCGCCATGGGAGGTCGTCGGGGTTTGCGAGGCTGATCTTGCAAGGGTTCAACCAGATCGAGCCCTAACTCCTTATACCCTGACCGCGTTGGGGACATGCACAAAAAAACAAAGAAAAACGGATCCCCCTCACAATCTGTGATGGGATTTTATGCAGGAACGCAACAGAATAAACACATAACCATAAATACAGAGATGCAGGGGAAATAACACTTCATTTCATTAATATCAAATAACAGAAAGATGCTTACAGACATAATGGAAATAAAATAGCTAGGGTGCTGGTAGCGAATCTCTGAGAAGAGATGTGGTGGCTACAGACCTCTGAACTGAGTTCCAATGAGGCTCGAGGGCCTATTTATTATTGATAAACAATGGAGAACCCTCAACATCCCAAAAACCTAACCCTAGGAGATGAAGCGCCAAAACTATGGGTCCCGTTTGGGTAAATTGGTGTTTCAACTTCCCAGGGACGTAACTTTGGCATACTATCTCCGTTTGACGCATATGATACATCATTAGAAAGCTCTATCCGAGGACTACAGCTGCCGGGACGAATTTTATCAAAAAATTCGCTGGCGCTTTCGTACCCAAAAACGTCGTTTAGGGCCTCAAAACGGCTCCGGAAGTTCAGGACCCGAAAAACTGCTAAAAATAGTAAGTTATGCCAAAACGGAAAAACTGAAAGAGACAATGGTGGGGGCCCAAGTGGAATAGGCGGGTGGCCACCGATATCCACCTGGATCATTCCTCCCTCCTTAGGAAGCAATGGTCCCCATTGCGTTGAGATCCTCCATGAGATGAGGCAAATTCTGTTGAACTGAGTATTAGATGTGTCATGGACTTGCGGGTGGACATGCTGGATGTGTTTAGTAAATTTGGTTTCTTTATCAGCCTCATACAGTACATGTTTGGATTCTATATGTGTAGTTGCAGGATGTATGGCAACATCAGGTGGTGGTGCATTGGGAGTCAGATCAATGGAGTGCTTGTCTTGACAGTGTAGAGGAACCTCCATGAGTGAGGAGAAATTGTCATCGTATTCCTCCATGACTTTGTCCATCTGCTGTAGCCGTGAAAGGGAGCCCTGTTTCGAGGTTGTGGCCACAATATTCTTCTTTCCCTGTGAGTGAGTCGTAAGGAAAATGAATTTCCTGGTCTGGGAAACAATCTTACTACGTTGTTTTGCAGTAGTCAAAGAGATGGTAGGAGGCGGTATTACCTTTGGTATCCTGTACAAGTTATTTCCCAAAGTAATAATAACAGCACGAGGCCTAGACTCATACACAGCATGTCGCCTCCATAAGTATGGTTGGCCCAATAATACATTAGCTACATCAAGAGGAGCAACATCACACAATACCTCATCCGTGAATGGCTTGATACTGTATGGAAGTCGGCACTGCTGGCGGATGCGGATATCTCTCCCTGGGTGGAGCCACCCAATGGTATATGGCTGCGGGTGTGCTATGGTTGGTAGGCCGAGCCGCTTCACGATGTCTGCTGAAATGAGGTTCTTTTGGCTTCCACTATTGACGAGAAACTGCAGCGGAGAACCCTTCACCCACATCTGCGACTGGAAGAGGCGCTCCCCCTCATCTGGATCCTCTGGACCCTCCTTCTGGATCTTGGTGGTGGCAACAATGGCACTGGGATCTGCATCAATGATCTGCTTCCCTTTGTCATTACCTTTGTCTGGTTCTAACTCAGGATCAGAAAATGCATCTGATTCGGGTGCCTTTAGTTCATCCACCAAAGATTGTTTGGCACGACACTCATTTGTGCTGTGAGTGGGGCTGTTATGAAATTCACACCACTTCCCTGTGTCCTTCTTTGGATTTGTGGTGTTGTTCTGAGTCGCATTTCTTTGGCCTTGCCCCTTGCTCTTCGGTTCGGGGGCACCTTTCGGATTCGCAGATCCAAAGTCTCGCTTCTTCTGCTTAAATTTCTGCTCGATCTTGGCGGCATAGCGATATGTCGTGCCAAGCGATGTAATGTCGAGGAACTCCATTTCCTCCTGAATGTGTTTGTGCAGACAGCCGCGGTACTTGAGCACCAAATGTCTCTCTGAATCTTTAATACCCAACTTTGTGCGTAGGGTATGGAACAGATTCGTCGGTTCGTGCACATCTTGATCCTTTTGTTGCCGCAGCGTGGTCCATTGGATGTATTTGTCCTCATAGCTCCCCACAGGGTAATATTGTTCCTTGATGCCGTCTCGGAACGAATTCCAAGTGGGTGTGGCCGAGAAAAGAGAGGGTTCCCCTTCGCCCTCTTGCTCACGGTAGGTTTCCCACCAGTCTTTGACATGGGGGGCAGCTTTGAGGAGTGCAAAAATAATCTTTTCTCGGTCAGAGAAGTCATGGACCGAGAAATACCCTTCCAGCAAATTTAACCATCTGTCTACGGCATCTGCATCTATTTTTCCTTCAAATATAGGAATGTCAAAGTTTACCTGTACCTTGAAGGGAGTGGCGCCTCCAGAGTGGCTGTTGGATGCAGATGCGCCATATGTGGGCATTCGTTGAAGGATTTGAGCAAAGTTATCCATCATCACGTTCCTTTGCTTCTCGAGAGCCTCCTCGAGCAGTATTTTGATAGGATCTCCTGCTCCCTCGTCTTTCTTTTCTTCCGCCATGGGAGGTCGTCGGGGTTTGCGAGGCTGATCTTGCAAGGGTTCAACCAGATCGAGCCCTAACTCCTTATACCCTGACCGCGTTGGGGACATGCGAAGAAAAACAAAGAACGGTCCCCCTGCGATACCCGCGGCCGATGGGATTTTTGTGGGGCCACAACGGAGACAACACATAACCATAAATACGAATCTGTGAACGGAAATAGCACTTCATTTCATTAATATCAAATAACGAGAAAGATGCTTACGGACATAATGGAAATAAACTAGCTGAGGTCTTTCAGTAGCGAATCTGCGAAGGATGTGGTGGCTACGGACCTCGAGCCCAGGTTCCAATGGCTCGAGCCTATTTATTATTGAGAAACAATGGAGAACCCTAAACATCCAAAAACCTAACCCTAGGAGATGAAGCGCAAAAAATATGGGCCCCGTTTGGGTAAATTGGTGTTTCAACTTCCCAGGGACGTAACTTTGGCATACTATCTACGTTTGACGCTCATGATACATCATTAGAAAGCTCTATCCGAGGACTACAACTTTCGCCATGAATATCATTCCGAAACGAAATGATATTTGCTGGAGGCGCGATGCCCAAAAAATGTCGTTTAGGGCCTCAAAACGGCTCTGGAAGTTCAGGACCCGAAAAACTGCTAAAAATAGTAAGTTATGCCGAAACTGAAAAACTGAAAGAGACAATGGTGGGGGCCCAAGTGGAATGGGCGGGTGGCCACCAATATCCACCTGGATCATTCCTCCCCCCTTAGGAAGCAATGGTCCCCATTGTGTTGAGATCCTCCATGAGATGAGACAAATTCTATTGAACTGAGTATTAGATGTGTTGAAGATGTCAAGGACCTGCGGGTGGACATGCTAGATGCATTTAGTAAATTTGGTTTCTTTATTAGCCTCAGATAGTACATGTTTGGATTCTGTATGTGTAGTTTCAGGATGTATGGCAACATCAGGTGGTGGTGCATTGGGAGTTAGATCAATGGAGTGCTTGTCCTGACAGTGTAGAGGAACCTCTATGAGTGAGGAGAAATTGTCATCGTATTCCTCCATGACTTTGTCCATCTACTGCAGGCGTGAAAGGGAGCCCTGTTTCGAGGTTGTGGCCACAATATTCTTCTTTTCCTATGAGTGAGTTGTAAGGAAAATGAATTTCCTAGTATGGGAAACAATCTTACTGCATTGTTTTGCAGTAGTCAAAGAGATGGCAGGAGGCGGTACTACCTCCGGTATCCTGTACAAGTTATTTCCCAAAGTAATAATAACATCAAGAGGCCTAGACTCATACACAGCATGTCGCCTCCACAAGTATGGTTGTCCCAATAATACACCAGCTACGTCAAGAGGAGCAACATCACACAATACCTCATCCGTGAATGGCTTGATACTGTATGGAAGTCGGCACTGCTGGCGGATGCGGAGATCTCTCCCTAGGTGGAGCCACCCAATGGTATACGGCTGCGGGTGTGCTATAGTTGGTAGGTCGAGCCGCTTCACGACGTCGCCGGGAAATGAGGGTTCTTTTGGCTTCGCTATCGACGCTGCAGGAGAACCCTTTACCCACATGCGGGAGAAGGGCGGCTCCCCCTCCTGCGGATCCTTCAGATCCTCCCTTACGGATCTTGGTGGTGGCAAAAATGGCACTAGGATCTGCATCAATGATCTGCTTCCCTTCTTCATTGCCTTTGTCTGGTTCTAACTCAGGATCAGAAAATGCATCTGATTCAGGTGCCTTTATTTCGGCCACTAAAGACTGTTTGGCCCGACACTCGTTTGTGCTGTGAGTGGGGCTGTTATGAAATTCACATCACTTTCCCATGTCCTTCTTTGGATTTGTGGTGTTGTTCTGAGTCACATTTCTTTGGCCTTGCCCCTTTTTCTTCGGTTCGGGGCACCTTTCGGATTCGCAGATCCAAAGTCTCGCTTCTTCTGCTTAAATTTCTGCTCGATCTTGGCGGCATAGCGGCCATGCGTGCAGCAGGTAATGTCGAGAACTCCATTTCCTCACGAATGTGTTTGTACGACAGTAGCGGTACTTGAGCACCAAATGTCTCTGAAGATCTTTAATACCCAACTTTGTGCGTAGGGTATGGAACGGATTCGTCGAGTTCGTGCACACATCTTGATCCTTTTGTTGCCGCAGCGTGGTCCATTGGATGTATTTGTCCTCATAGCTCCCCACGGGGTAATATTGTTCCTTGATGCCGTCTCGGAACGAATTCCAAGTGGGTGTGGCCGAGAACAGAGAGGGTTCCCCTTTGCCCTCTTGCTCACGGTAGGTTTCCCACTAGTCTTTGACATGGGGGCGGCTTTGAGGAGTGCAAAAATAATCTTTTCTCGGTCAGAGAAGTCATGGACCGAGAAATACCCTTCCAACAAATTTAACCATCTGTCTACAGCGTCTGCATCTATTTTTCCTTCAAATATAGGAATGTCAAAGTTTACCTGTACCTTGAAGGGAGTGGCGCCTCCAGAGTGGCTGTTGGATGCGGATGCGCCATATGTGGGCAGTCGTTGAAGGATTTGAGCAAAGTTATCCATCATCACGTTCCTTTGTTTCTCGAGAGCCTCCTCGAGCAGTATTTTGATAGGATCTCCTGCTCCCTCGTCTTTCTTTTCTTCGCCATGGGAGGTCGTCGGGGTTTGCGGTGATCTTAAGGGTTCGACGAGATCGAGCCTAACTCCTTATACACGGCCAAGCGTTGGGGACATGCAAAGAAAAACAAAGAAAAATGAGTCCCCTACGTACGCGGTCAGGATTTTATGCGAGACGCGACGGAATAAACACATAACCATAAATACGGAGATACAGAGATACGGCGGAAATAACACTTCATTTCATTAATATCGAATAACGGAAATATTGCTTACGGACATAATGGAAATAAAATAGCTAGGGTCTTTGATAGCGAATCTGCGAGAAGAGATGTGGTGGCTACGGAACTTCGTCGATACAATGAGGCTCTCGGGGCTATTTATTATTGAGAAACAATGGAGAACCCTCAACATCCCAAAAACCTAACCCTAGGAGATGAAGCGCAAAACTATGGGCCCAGGTTTGGGTAAATTGGTGTTCAACTACCGGGGACGTAACTGCAACATACTATCTCTGTTTGACGCACATGATACATCATTAGAAAGCTCTATCCGAGGAATACAACTTTTGTGACGATTTGATGATCAAATCGCAGCAAATCTCATACCCAAAAAACGTCGTTTAGGGCCTCAAAACGGCTCCGGAAGTTCAGGACCCGAAAACTGCTTAAAATAGTAAGTTATGCCAAAACTGAAAAACTGAAAGAGACAATGGTGGGGGCCCAAGTGGAATAGGCGGGTGGCCACCAATATCCACCTGGATCATTCCTCCCCCCTTAGGAAGCAATGGTCCCCATTGCGTTGAGATCCTCCATGAGATGAGGAAAATTCTATCGAACTGAGTATTAGATGTGTTGAAGATGTCATGGACCTGCGGGTGGACATGCTGGATGCGTTTAGTAAATTTGGTTTCTTTATCAGCCTCATACAGTACATGTTTTGGAACATGGCAGATTTAAAAGTTGTTTCGTAACATCAGATGGATGATGCTGTGGGATGAATCAATGAGTTTCATGTCCGACAGTGTAGAAGAACTCTGAAGTAGCGGAAGAAAATTGTCATCGTGTTCTCATGAAACTTTGTCATCTGCTGCCAGTGAAAAGGGAGCCTGTTTCGAGGTTGTTGCCACAATATTCTTCTTTCCCTGTGAGCGAGTCGTAAGGAAAATGAATTTCCTGGTCTGGGAAACAACCTTACTGCGTTGTTTTGCAGTAGTCAAAGAGATGGCAGGAGGCGGTACTACCTCCGGTATCCTGTACAAGTTATTTTCCAACGTAATAATAACAGCACGAGGCCTAGACTCATACACAGCATGTCGCCTCCATAAGTATGGTTGGCCCAATAATACATCAGCTACATCAAGAGGAGCAACATCACACAATACCTCATCCGTGAATGGCTTGATATTGTATGGAAGTCGGCACTGCTGGCGGATGCGGAGATCTCTCCCTGGGTGGAGCCACCCAATGGTATATGGCTGCGGGTGTGCTATGGTTGGTAGGCCGAGCCGCTTCACGACGTCTGCTGAAATGAGGTTCTTTTGGCTTCCACTTTTGACGAGAAACTGCAGTGGAGAACCCTTCACCCACATCTGCGACTGGAAGAGGCGCTCCCCCTCCTCTGGATCCTCTGGACCCTCCTTCTGGATCTTGGTGGTGGCAACAATGGCACTGGGATCCGCATCAATGATCTGCTTCCCTTTGTCATTACCTTTGTCTGGTTCTAACTCAGGATCAGAAAATGCATCTGATTCGGGTGCCTTTAGTTTAGCCACCAAAGATTGTTTGGCCCGACAATCATTTGTGCTGTGAGTGGGGCTGTTATGAAATTCACACCACTTCCCTGTGTCCTTCTTTGGATTTGTGGTGTTGTTCTGAGTCGCATTGCTTTGGCCTTGCCCCTTGCTCTTCGGTTCGGGGGCACCTTTCGGATCTTCGGATCAAGGTAAACTATGCAGCAAATTTCTGTCGATCTTGGCGGCATAGCGATGTCTGGTAGCGATGTAATAGAACTCCATTTCCTCCACGAATGTGTTTGTGCGGGAGCCCGGCGCGGTGGCAGGCACCAAATGTTTCTCTGAATCTTTGTCACCCAACTTTCGTAGGGTATGGAGCAGTTCGTCCGAGTTCGTGCACATCTTGATCCTTTTGTTGCCGCAGCGTGGTCCATTGGATGTATTTGTCCTCATAGCTCCCCACGAGGGTAATATTGTTCCTTGATGCGCGTCTGCGGGCAATTCCAAGTGGGTGTGGCGGGAAACGAGAGAGGGTTCCCCTTCGCCACTCTTGCTACGGTAGGTTTCCACCGGTCTTTGACATGGGGGGCAGCTTTTGAGGAGTGCAAAAATAATCTTTTCTCGGTCAGAGAAGTCATGGACCGAGAAATGCCCTTCCAACAAATTTAACCATCTGTCTACAGCATCTGCATCTATTTTTCCTTCAAATATAGGAATGTCAAAGTTTACCTGTACCTTGAAGGGAGTGGCGCCTCCAGAGTGGCTGTTGGATGCAGATGCGCCATATGTGGGTAGTCGTTGAAGGATTTGAGCAAAGTTATCCATCATCGCGTTCCTTTGTTTCTCGAGGGCCTCCTCGAGCAATATTTTGATAGGATCTCCTGCTCCCTCGTCTTTCTTTTCTTCCGCCATGGGAGGTCGTCGGGGTTTTCGAGGCTGATCTTGCAAGGGTTCAACCAGATCGAGCCCTAACTCCTTATACCCTGACCGCGTTGGGGACATGCAAAGAAAAACAAAGAAAGAGCAGTCCCGCTCTGATACCACTGATCCGGATTTTATGCAGGAACGCAAGAGAATAAACACATAACCATAAATACAGAGATGCAGCGGAAATAACACTTCATTTCATTAATATCAAATAACAGAAAGATGCTTACAGACATAATGGAAATAAAATAGCTAGGGTGCTGGTAGCGAATCTCTGAGAAGAGATGTGGTGGCTACGGACCTCTGAACTGCTTTACAATGAGGCGCGAGGGCCTATTTATTATTGAGAAATAATGGAGAGCCCTCAACATCCCAAAAACCTAACCCTAGGAGATGAAGCGCCAAAACTATGCGCCCCGTTTGGGTAAATTGGTGTTTCAACTTCCCAGGGACGTAACTTTGGCATACTATCTCCGTTTGACGCACATGATACATCATTAGAAAGCTCTATCCGAGGACTACAACTTTTGTGACGATTTGATGATCAAATTGCAACAAATCTCATACCCAAAAAAACGTCGTTTAGGGCCTCAAAACGGCTCCGGAAGTTCAGGACCCGAAAACTGCTAAAAATAGTAAGTTATGCCAAAACTGAAAAACTGAAAGAGACAATGGTGGGGGCCCAAGTGGAATGGCGGGTGGCCACCAATATCCACCTGGATCATTCCTCCCCCCTTAGGAAGCAATGGTCCCCATTGCGTTAAGTTCCTCCATGAGATGAGGAAATTTCTATCGGGCGAGTATTAGATGTGTTGAAGAAGATGTCATGGACCTGGGTGGACATCTTTGGATGCATTTAGTAAATTTGGTTTCTTTATCAGCCTCAGACAGTACATGTTTGGATTCTGTATGTGTAGTTGCAGGATGTATGGCAACATCAGGCAGTGGTGCATTGGGAGTCAGATCAATGGAGTGCTTGTCCTGACAGTGTAGTGGAACCTCTATGAGCGAGGAGAAATTGTCATCGTATTTGTCCATCTGCTGCAGCCGTGCAAGGGAGCCATGTTTCAAGGTTGTGGCCACAATATTCTTCTTTCACTGTGAGTGAGTCGTAAGGAAAATGAATTTCCTCGTTTGGGAAACGATCTTACTGTGTTGTTTTGCAGTAGTCAAAGAGATGACAGGAGGCGGTACTACCTCCGGTATCCTATACAAGTTATTTCCCAAAGTAATAATAACAGCACGAGGCCTAGACTCATACACATCATGTCGCCTCCATAAGTATGGTTGGCCCAATAATACATCAGCTACATCGAGGAGAAACATCACACAATACCTCATCGAGTGAATGGCTTGATGCGCGCGGAAGTCGACAACTGTTGAATCACCGGAGGAGATCTCTCCACAGGTGGAACCACCCAAGCTGGTATACGGTACGGGTGTGCTATGGTTGGTAGGCCGAGCCGCTTCACGACGTCTGTTTGAAATGAGGTTCTTTTGGCTCCTGCTATCGACAATAAATTGCAGTCGAGAACCCTTCACCCACATTTGTGAATGGAAGAGGCACTCCCCCTCCTCTGGATGCTCTGGGTCCTCCCTTTGGATCTTGGTGGTGGCAAAAATGGCACTGGGATCCGCATCAATGATCTGCTTCCATTTTTCATTGCCTTTGTCTGGTTTTGACTTAAGATCAGAAAATGCATCTGATTCGGGTGCCTTTAGTTCGGCCACCAATGACTGTTTGGCTCGACACTCGTTTGTGCTGTGAGTGGGGCTGTTATGAAATTCACACCAGTTCCCTGTGTCCTTATTTGGATTTGTGGTGTTGTTATGAGTTGCACTGCTTTAGCCTTTCCCCTTGTTCTTTGGTTTGAGGGCACCTTTCAGATTCGTAGATCCGAAGTCTCGCTTCTTCTGCTTAAATTTCTGCTCGATCTTGGCAGCATAGCGGTATGCCGTGCCAAGCGATGTAATGTCGAGGAACTCCATTTCCTCCTGAATGTGTTTGTGCAGACAACCACGGTACTTGAGCACCAAATGTCTCTCTGAATCTTTAATACCCAACTTTGTGCGCAGGGTATGGAACAGATTCGTCAGTTCGTGCACATCTTGATCCTTTTGTTGCCGTAGTGTGGTCCATTGGATGTATTTGTCTGCATAGCTCCCCACGGGGTAATATTGTTCCTTGATGCCATCTTGGAATTAATTCCAAGTGGGTGCGTCCGAGAATAGAGAGGGTTCCCTCTCGTCCTTTTACTCACAGTAGGTTTCCAACCAGTCTTTGACATGGGGGGCGACGTTTAGGAGTGAAAAAATAATCTTTTCTCGGTTGAAGAAATCATGAGACTAATAAATACCCTTCCAGAAAATTTGACCATCTATCTACGACATTTGGATCCCTCTGACCTTCAAATATAGGAATGTCAAAGTTTACCTGTGCCTTGAAGGGAGTACTGCCTCCAGAGTGGTTTTTGGATAGAGATGCAACGTAGGTGGGAGTCGTTGAAGGATTTGAGCAAAGTTATCCATCACCACGTTCCTTTGTTTCTCAAGGGCCTCCTCAGGAAATATTTTGATAGGGTATCTTGCTCCCTCATATTTTTTTCTTCCACCATGGGAGGTCGTCGAGGTTTGCAAGGCTGATCTTGCAAGGGTTCAACCAGATTGAACCCTAACTCCTTATACCTTGACCGCATTAGGCACATTCAAAGAAAAACAAAGAAAGAACGGGTCCCCCTGCGATACCAACGATCACGGTTTATAAAAAGGCATATGAGAATAAACACATAACCATAAATACGGAGAGATGCGGCGGAAATAACACTTCATTTCATTAATATCAAATAACGAGAAAAGATGCTTACGGACATAATGGAAATAAAATAGCTAGAGGTCTTGGTAGCGAATCTGCGAGAAGAGATGTGGTGGCATACGGACCTGCGGCCCGAGTTCCAATGAGGCGCAAGGGCCTATTTATTATTGATAAACAATGGAGAACCATAAACATCCCAAAAACCTAACCCTAGGAGATGAAGCGCCAAAACTATGGGCCCCGTTTGGGTAAATTGGTGTTTCAACTTCCCAGGGACGTAACTTTGGCATACTATCTCCGTTTGACGCACATGATACATCATTAGAAAGCTCTATCCGAGGAATACAACTTTTGTGACGATTTGATGATCAAATCGTATCAAATTTCATACCCAAAAAACGTCGTTTAGGGCCTCAAAACGGCTCCGGAAGTTCAGGACCCGAAAAACTGCTAAAAATAGTAAGTTATGCCAAAACTGAAAAACTGAAAGAGACAATGGTGGGGGCCCAAGTGGAATAGGCGGGTGGCCACCAATATCCACCTGGATCATTCCTCCCCCCTTAGGAAGCAATGGTCCCCATTGCGTTGAGATCCTCCATGAGATGAGGAAAATTCTATCGAACTGAGTATTAGATGTGTTGAAGATGTCATGGACCTGCGGGTGGACATGCTGGATGCGTTTATTAAATTTGGTTTCTTTATCAGCCTCATACAGTACATGTTTGGATTCTGTATGTGTAGTTGCAGGATGTATGGCAACATCAGGTGGTGGTGCATTGGGAGTCAGATCAATGGAGTGCTTGTCCTGACAGTGTAGAGGAACCTCTATGAGTGAGGAGAAATTGTCGTCGTATTCCTCCATGACTTTGTCCGTCTGCTGCAACTGTGAAAGGGAGCCCTGTTTCGAGGTTGTGGCCACAATATTCTTCTTTCCCTGTGAGCGAGTCGTAAGGAAAATGAATTTCCTGGTGGGAAACAAGGTTACTGCGTTGTTTTGCAGTAGTCAAAGAGATGACAGGAGGCGGTACTACCTTCGGTATCCTGTACAAGTTATTTCCCAAAGTAATAATAACAGCACGAGGCCTAGACTTATACACAGCATGTCGCCTCCATAAGTATGGTTGGCCCAATAATACATCAACTACATCAAGAGGAGCAACATCACACAATACCTCATCCATGAATGGCTTGATACTGTACGGAAGGCAGCACTGTTGGCGAATGCGGAGATCTCTCCCTGGGTGGAGCCACCCGATGGTATACGGTTGCAGGTGTGCTATGGTTGGTAGGCCGAGCCGCTTCACGACGTTTGCTGAAATGAGGTTCTTTTGGCTTCCGCTATCGACGAGAAACTGCAGCGGAGAACCCTTCACCCACATCTGCGACTGGAAGAGGCGCTCCCCCTCCTCTGGATCCTCGGGACCCTCCTTCTGGATCTTGGTGGTGGCAACAATGGCACTGGGATCTGCATCAATGATCTTCTTCCCTTTGTCATTACCTTTGTCTGGTTCTAACTCAGGATCAGAAAATGCATCTGATTCGGGTGCCTTTAGTTCAGCCACCAAAGATTGTTTGGCACGACACTCGTTTGTGCTGTGAGTGGGGCTGTTATGAAATTCACACCACTTCCCTGTGTCCTTCTTTGGATTTGTGGTATTGTTCTGAGTCGCATTGCTTTGGCCTTGCCCCTTGTTCTTCGGTTCGGGGGCACCTTTCGGATTCGCGGATCCAAAGTCTCGCTTCTTTTGCTTAAATTTCTGCTCGATCTTGGCGGCATAGCGATATGCCGTGCCAAGCGATGTAATGTCAAGGAACTCCATTTCCTTCTGAATGTGTTTGTGCAAACAGCCGCGGTACTTGAGCACCAAATGTCTCTCTGAATCTTTAATACCCAACTTTGTGCGCAGGGTATGGAACAGATTCGTTAGTTCGTGCACATCTTGATCCTTTTGTTGCCGCAGCGTGGTCCATTGGATGTATTTGTCCTCATAGCTCCCCACGGGGTAATATTGTTCCTTGATTCCGTCTCGGAACGAATTCCAAGTGGATGTGGTCGAGAACAGAGAGGGTTCCCCTTCGCCCTCTTGCTCACGGTAGGTTTCCCACCAGTCTTTGACATGGGGGGCGGCTTTGAGGAGTGCAAAAATAATCTTTTCTCGGTCAGAGAAGTCATGGACCAAGAAATACCCTTCCAACAAATTTAACCATCTGTCTACAGCGTCTGCATCTATTTTTCCTTCAAATATAGGAATGTCAAAGTTTACCTGTACCTTGAAGGGAGTGGCGCCTCCCGAGTGGCTGTTGGATGCAGATGCGCCATATGTGGGCAGTCGTTGAAGGATTTGAGCAAAGTTATCCATCATCGCGTTCCTTTGTTTCTCGAGGGCCTCCTCGAGCAATATTTTGATAGGATCTCCTGCTCCCTCGTCTTTCTTTTCTTCCGCCATGGGAGGTCATCGGGGTTTGCGAGGCTGATCTTGCAAGGGTTCAACCAGATCGAGCCCTAACTCCTTATACCCTGACCGCGTTGGGGACATGCAAAGAAAAACAAAGAAAGAGCAGTCCCCCTCTGATACCACTGATCCGGATTTTATGCAGGAACGCAACAGAATAAACACATAACCATAAATACAGAGATGCAGCGGAAATAGCACTTCATTTCATTAATATCAAATAACAGAAAGATGCTTACAGACATAATGGAAATAAAATAGCTAGGGTGCTGGTAGCGAATCTGCGAAGGGTCAACGAGTGGCCCTATGAGACCTACGGGCGAGTTCAATGAGGCTCGAGGGGAGCCTGTTGTTATTGAGAAACAATGGAGAACCCTCCAACATCCCAAAAACCTAACCCTGGGAGATGAAGCGCCAAAACTATGGGCCGGTTTGGGTAAATTGGTGTTTCAACTTTCGAGGACGTAACTTTGTGTATATCTCATTAGACGCACATGATACATCATTAGAAAGCTCTATCAAGGGAATACAACTTTTGCAACGGCCCGATTTGGTGATCAAATCGCGACAATCTCCACAAAAAACGTCGTTTGAGGGCCTCAAAACGCTCGGAAGTTGGACCCGAAAGCTGCTAAAAATAGTAAGTTGTACGAAAACTGAAAAGGCGAAAGAAACCGATGGTGGGGGCCCAAGTGGAATAGGTGGGTGGCCACTGATATCTACCTGGATCATTCCTCCCTCCTTAGGAAGCAATGGTCCCCATTGCTTTGAAATCCTCCATGAGATGAGGGAAATTCTGTTGAACTAAGTATGAGATGTGTTGAAGATGTCATGGACCTGCGGGTGGACATGCTGGATGGGTTTAGTAAATTTGGTTTCTTTATCAGCCTCAGACAGCACATGTTTGGATTCTGTGTGTGTAGTTGCAGGATGTATGGCAACATCAGGCGGTGGTGCATTGGGAGTCATATCAATGGAGTGCTTGTCCTGACAATGTAGAGGAACCTCTATGAGTGAGGAGAAATTGTCATCGTATTCCTCCATGACTTTGTCCATCTGCTGCAGCCGTGAAAGGGAGCCCTATTTCGAGGTTGTGGCCACAATATTCTTCTTTCCATGTGAGTGAGTCATAAGGAAAATGAATTTCCTGGTCTGGGAAACAATCTTACTGCGTTGTTTTGCAGTAGTTAAAGAGATGGCAGGAGGCAGTACTACCTCCGGTATCCTGTACAAGTTATTTCCCAAAGTAATAATAACAGCACGAGGCCTAGACTCATACACAGCATGTCGCCTCCACAAGTATGGTTGGCCCAATAATACATGGCGGCTTGTGAGAGGAGAAACATCACACGATACCTCGTGGTGAATGGAGCACTACGTATGGAAGTCGACAACACAAACGGATGCGGAGATCTCTCCCTGGGTGGAGCCACCCAATGGTATGTTTAATGTTTGCGGGTGTGCTATGGTTGAGGGGCAAGCCGGAAACCGCTTCACGACGTGCTGCTTTGAAATAGGGGTCTTTTGGCTTAAGCTATCGACGAAGCTGCGGCGGGAGAACCCTTTACCCACATCTGTGGCCCGGAAGGCGCTCCCCTCCTACGGATCCTCTGGACCCTCCTTACGGATCTTGGTGGTGGCAACTTAGTAGCCTTGGGATGCCATCAATGATCTTCTTCCCTTTTTCATTGCCTTTGTCTGGTTCTAACTCAGGATCACAAAATGCATCTGATTCGGGTGCCTTTAGTTCGGCCACCAAAAACTGTTTGGCCCGACACTCGTTTGTGCTGTGACTGGGACTGTTATGAAATTCACACCACTTCCTTGTGTCCTTCTTTGGATTTTTGGTGTTGTTCTAAGTCGCATTGCTTTGGCCTTGCCCCTTGTTCTTCGGTTGGGGGGCACCTTTCGGATTTGCAGATCCAAAGTCTCGCTTATTCTGCTTAAATTTCTGCTCGATCTTGGCGGCATAGCGATATGCTGTGCCAAGCGATGTAATGCGAGAACTCCATTTCCTCCTGAATGTGTTTGTGTAGAGAACTGCGGTACTTGAACACCAAATGCCTCTTTGAATCTTTAATTCCCAAATTTATGTGCAGGGTATGGAACAAATTCGTCATTTTGTGCACATCTTGATCCCTTTTCTTCCGCAACATGATCCATTGGATGTATTTGTCCTCATAGCTCCCCACAGGGTAATATTGTTCCTTGATGTCGTCTCGGAACGAATTCTAAGTGGGTGTGGTGAAGAACAAATAGGTTTCCCCTTCGTCCTCATGCTCACAGTAGGTTTCCCACCAGTCTTTGACACGGGGAACAACTTTGAGGAGTGCAAAAATAATCTTTTCTCGGTCGGAGAAATCATGGATCGAGAAATACCCTTCCAGCAAATTTAACCATCTATTTACGATGTTTGCATCTATCTGTCCTTCAAATATAGGAATGTCAAGGTTTACCTGTACCTTGAAGGGAGCTTGTGGCGCCTTGAGTGGTACATTGGATACGAATCATCGCCCTTAATGAAGGCGATCGTTGAAGGATCTGAACAAAGTTATCCATCATCACGTTCCTTTGTTTTTCGAGGGCCTCCTCGAGCAATATTCTGATAGGATCTCCTGCTCCCTCATCTTTCTTTTCGTCCCCCATGGGCGTCCGTCGAGGTTTGCGAGGCTGATCTTGCAAAGGTTCCACCAGATCAAGCCCTAGCTCCTTATACCACGACCTCGTTGGGGACATGCAAAGAAGGATCGAGAAAAAGCAGACCGCTCTGATACCACTGATCCGGATTTATGCAGGAACGCAACAGAATAAACACATAACCATAAATACGAGAATGCGTGAAATAACACTTCATTTCATTAATATCAAATAACAGAAAGATGCTTACGAGACATAATGAAATAAAAATAATTAAGTCTTTGGTATCATGTTTGCGAGAAGAGATGTGGTGGCTACGGACACCTGAATTGTGTTCGATGAGGCCTGGGGCCTATGGTGTTCGAAACAATGGAGAAACCTCAACATCCCAAAAAACCTAACCTAGGAGATGAAGCGCCAAAACTATGGGCCCCGTTTGGGTAAATTGGTGTTTCAACTTCCCAGGGACGTAACTTTGGCATACTATCTCTGTTTGACGCACATGATACATCATTAAAAAGCTCTATCCGAGGACTACAACTTTTGTGACGATTTGATAATCAAATCGCAACAAATCTCATACCCAAAAAACGTCGTTTAGGGCCTCAAAACGGCTCCGAAAGTTCAGGACCCGAAAACTGCTAAAAATAGTAAGTTATGCCAAAACTGAAAAACTGAAAGAGACAATGGTGGGGGCCCAAGTGGAATAGGCGGGTGGCCACCAATATCCACCTGGATCAAACTCTAAAGTTTGCAAGGGAAATAATTTTTTTACGTAGATTTATCTCTAACTATGTTGAGATAACTAAAGGTTTTACTTGACTTTTGAAAAAAATCATTCTATTCATTTGGGACGAACTTGCTGACAAAACTTTTAATGCATTGAAACACGCGTTGACCCATGCACCATTATTGCATCCACCTGATTATCATCGAGATTACTTTTTGTATTTATTTGTGTCCATTTCTACCATAAGAATGGTATTAGTTCAAGAAAATGAATCTGCCGTGAACATGTGATATATTATTTGAGTAGGAATATTACACCTACTGAGATTAAATACACACATGTGGAGAAATTGGCCCTAGCAAATATCCAGGTTGTCCAATTATTTCGTCCCTACATACTTTTTCGCAAAACAACCATGGTCTTTGATTGCAATGCTATGATTTATATTTTGAATAAACAACTACTATAGGGAAAATACTCTAAATGAATTTTTATCCTGCAAGAGTTTGATTTGTAATTTGAAAATAGAAATCTAAGAAATCATTGGTATTTGTTGAATTATTATGGGACTTTCCCTATACTGAATTCGAAACCATGGCAGAGGATCATCTTCCCAATGAATCCCTATTTCTCATCAGTTTTCTGGATCCTTCGTATGGAGATATCATTATATATATTCAAACTCAAAATTTTCGGCCCAAATTGTCACGATGTGATCGTCATAGAATCCGATACCAATCCCATCAATATAATATTCTTGGCGATACAATCTATCGTTGTGGTGCCAATTCTATTTTTTGACATTTTTTAACACATGAAGAAGCTAAGAAGGAATTAATTGATTTCCATTCTAGAGCATGTGGTGGTCATATGTCAGGGTTTTCCACTACCCAAAAAATATTGTGCGCTGGCTATTTTTTATCGTCACTCTTTAAAGATTACATAATTGCGGTTAGAAAATGTGACAATTTCCAAAATTTTGATCAAAATATGCGTGCACCTCCCACTCCTCTTCACCCAATCATAGCTCTCGGTCCATTTGCAAAATGGGGCATTGATTTCGTTACAAGTAGCTCTCATTCGGTCGAGGGGCATGGGTATATTATTCTTGTTGTGGATTATTTTACAAAATGGGCTAAGGCAATGCCTACATTCAAGAATGATGGTGAAACTGCAACTATTTTCATATTCAACAATGTGATTGCTAGGTTTTTACGTACCCCAAGCCATCGTTACAGACCATGGTAGCCACTTTCAAAACTTTATGATGACTGAAATTTTCAATCAACGCGGCTTACGCCATGACAATTCTAAACCTTATTATCCACAGGAAAATGGTCAATTTTAGGCTGTAAACAAAGTTTTGACTAATATGGTTAAGAAAATTGTCAGCATTCATAAAACTAATTGTCATACCATGCCTTTTTCAGCATTGTGGGGATATTTTACTTCTACAAAAACATTTACTGGTTTTACTCCTTTCCAACTCATTTACATTTTGGAAGTCGTTTTACCAATTGAATGTGAAATTCCATCACTAAAAATAGCCATTGAATTATTACCAAATACCTCTACAGAGGAAGAACGCCTTTTATACTTAGCATAGTTAGATGAAACTCACTACAACGCTGCACTAGCCAGCGAGGCTCATAAAAAACATGTTAATGCTCAATATGGTCGAAGTGTTAATCCCCATGTCTATTCAGAAGGTGACCTAGTTTTAGTCAACGACCAAGCACAGATAAGCTAGGTGATGGTAAGTTCGAACCTATGTTGTTGGGAAAAATACTGAGAGGGGGGGGGGGGTGAATCAGTATTTAGAGTTTACTCAAAACTTTTACTTTTTCCTTACAAAATTATATATGCAACTTTAATTAACCCAACTCACGTATATACGCAGATATCTTTAAGCAAAAATTCGTATGTCCAGAGATCTTAATATGCAGATAATTCTTTACTTAGATCAATGCATTATTTATTCATCATATGTTTAGTAAGCAGCAAGCATGTGCAGTAAGACTAGAATAAATCACCACACATAAGCAACACATATGAACACCAGGATTTAAGGTGGAAACCCAATTCGGGAGAAAACCACTGCTGTCGTCATCTCTGTCTTCAATATTTATTATAAAGAAAACTTCTTAAAACCATGTACGGGCGCAGACTCATACCAGCATGCAGACACCCACCTACAGAAGGCTAAAACCTTCTCTCGTTCTCCAGCTACTACTGGAAGGGAGCTTCAACCCCCTGATCCCGTTTACCAGTCACTCCTGGAAGGGAGCTACTACTCCCTAATCTCATTTACCATCCAGTCCTAGAAGGGAGCTACTACCCCCTGATCTTGTTTACCAGATACAACTGGAAGAGAGCTACAACCCCCTCACTGAAGGCTTCGACCCTCAGCACCACCATGGACCACGTTTCATCAATTTTCATACTGGATCCAACAACTTCCACACAACACACCTTTTAGGCCTCTTTTCATCAAATTTTCAGACTGGACCCACTCCACACATTTAAGCTCAAAGAACATACATCAAACTGAAACTTATAACCCATTCAATTCATTCATTGAATCAACAACCAATCAACCAACCAACCTCTGATCTTTAATCATAATAAACTAGCAAAATAATCAGTATTCAAACAACTCAGATCTGTATGAAGACATCTTGACAGACAATAGTAATACAACAAAATAGATCAGAGATTTCCTTCTGCACAATTCAACAAAACCCTATATTCCATACGCGCTTTTACTTCACTGAACCTTCATATATACGCACTTTCACAAAGACAAACATGCGTATATATCTGTAACTATTTCAAAACTAATCTTAGATTCCATACACGCTTTCACTGAAACTAATTCGCATATATACGCGCTTTTGCTGCGACGAACCTGCGTATAGATCTACAAACATTGTAGGGATACGCAACTCTTCAGAACAGATAAACAACTCCGATCTTACCCTTCACTCCAGAAAATATTTCGCCTCATCTCAAATCTAAACATTCCATAAACAGATCTAGAAGATACATAGTCATTTCAGGTCAAGAGATCTTCACCCATCATTGTATTCATAGGTGCATTATTTATTCAGATCTATTAATGAACTGCAACCCATTCCATGCAGATATACTTCAGAGTGAAGTATTCATTCAATACCTAGACACATGCACACCTTGCACTATGATCTTCTTCTCCTTAAATATATTTAGCCTTTATCAATACCATGAGCCAAACCACACAACTTTCGATGGTATTCTTGGACGGAATCAAATAGACAATGCATCGCTCAATACTGTGTGCCAATACCATGGTAATTCCCCTTGGTATTATAATTTTGGAGCACAAATAGGCATACACGACTTGGAACGTACTTATCAGCATGCATACGCGACTTGGCCTTTACAAACCCACGTATACATTGCGACATATTATATTTATCATTTCTCTGACACTTGTTGGAATTATTTTCTCTGTCACATGTGAACTGATCTGTAGATACATCATTCTTACATCTTTAACACATAGGTTGCTTATCATGGGAAACTTATCAAGCAGGTTTCCATCAAGGACAACTTCATCAAGTAGGTTGCCATCAAGGACAACACATTACATCATATTGCCAACAATCTCCCCTTTTGGACTTGATGGCAACCATGATGATGTTTGATCACCACAACTAATATAACCATCATTCAAACACCATGATACTCTCCCCCTTTGACATCAAGGGCAAAGGGCGGATCAAAACCAAAACAAGGTTTCTCTTCCCTTGTAGAGAGATGAGCTCTGTAGATCTAAAGTGCATTAAATTTACCATGCTCCCCCTGAGTTCATGTTGAATCTTTAGACATATTTTTCAATGAAGTACATGAATTTATAAATCAACCAAATATGACCATTCATATCACCAATGACTCATACTTACATCAATTATCCAACCTAGTGGATTTACATATTTGACTCAAGTACCCAACCAAGTGGGTTTACAAATTTTGACTCAACTACCCAATCAAGTGGGTTTACAAACAAGTCCTTACATCACTGAATATGAAAATTTTACATCATAGGTCTCAACATAACCTTTTCATCAAATTAGATATATGAATTTTTATAACCAAAACCAAAAATAACTCAAGAGAGAGATCATATTTCAGAACCATCATAATGCCAACAATGCATTACTCTCAGCAAGGCTAATTCTCCCCCTGAAACTGTGCTCCTATTCTTGAGCTGTCTCACTGTTTTTCTTATCAGAAAACATACGCTACTGTCTCCAATGGAACTTGCGTGTATACGCGGCTTTAGTTCATGAAACCTGTGTATATAAAGTGAAGTACATAAAAATTCATAACTCCATCTCCCCCTGAACTTATACCACCTGTACCTGTCTTCATTAGAAATAAACATAACCAGAATTACCAAACCAACCATGGGAATCACCATATATTGCTCCCCCTCTGATAATACATTACTGATTCCTCTAATTTATCTCACATCACTCTTGCAGTCATTATGTGAAGTAAGCTTTAGAAGCGGATGACTGCAGTAGGGTCAATATTCCCTATGTTTTTGACCAGTGCTTCTTCTTTTTCTAGCTTTGCTTGAAATTTCTTATTGTGTGCTAGAACTTCTCCAATTTTTCAGATCTTTTTATCATACTTAACCTGCAATCAGTGTCCTTATGCCCAAATGAGTTACAATCGAAGCAACATCCATGAAAACATCCTTTCTTTCTTGATCTATGCAATTCTTCAATAACCGGATCCCTTTCTTTTGGGAAATTATCATCATCCATGGTACATGCCATGAGCACTTGCAGATCTTGGTCAGAATCTTCTTCATCCTCATTTGACAATCCATTATTATCTTCATTTGTATAATAAATCCTTCCTTTTTCAAACTGCTTTCCTTTATCATGATTTTCTGTATAAGGACATTTAGCAGCATAATGACCAACTCTACCACAAGCAAAACACTTGAAGGAAAGCTTACCTCTGAATATTCCAGTACCTGGTTGAAGTCTTGTCACAAAATTTTCTTCTTCTACTTCTAATATATAGTTTGATTCCTTGAGAACTTCTTTTTCCTTTCCTTTTGCACAAACCTTAAAAGCATCTTCTTTGACTTGTGAAAGACCTCCTTTTCTCATTTCAAAAGCAGTTAGGATGCCATGCAGTTGAATAACAGTAAGATTTTGCAGATCCTACTTTTCTTCAATAGCTGACACTTTTGACTCGAATTTTGAAGTTAGAGATCTCAATACATTTTCAACTAAAGTTGAGTCCTTTATATCTTCACCCATATTCCTCATAGAATTCACAATCTCATCTAATCTCAGGAATAAACTTGCAATACTTTCATCATCATACATTCTGAAATTTTCATATTGTATTCTAAGAGTTTGAATTTTGGCACTTTTTACCTTTGCATCACCTTCATAGCTCTGAATGATCTTGTCCCATATTTCCTTTGCTGAATTTAGCGGCATCACTTTAACAAATTATGTTTCTGACAGGCTTCCTACTAAAGCATTGACAACTTTGGCATTGATTTCATATTTCTTCCTTTCTGCTGCATCTATAGGAACACTTGCTAGATACTAATAGCCTCCTTCCACGATTCCCCATACGTCTGCTCCAAGACTTTGAAAATATGCTCTTGTTTGTATCTTCTATAATAATAGATTACTTCCATTGAATAGTGGTGGCCTTATAGAAAATACTCCTTCATGACTTCCCATTGCGACGAATCTCCTTCAAGCGATCAAGCTTATTCAGAAGAACCTAGCTCTAATACCAATTGTTGGAAAAAATACTGAGAGGGGGGGTGAATCAGTATTTAGAGCTTACTCAAAACTTTTACTTTTTCCTTACAGAAATTTATACGCGACTTTAATCAACCCAACTCGCGTATATACGCAGATATCTTTAAGCAAACTTGCGTATGTCCAAAGATCTTAATATGCAGATAATTCTTTACTTAGATCAGTGCATTATTTATTCATCATATGTTTATTAAGTAGTAAGAATGTGCAGTAAGACCAGAGTAAATCGTCACACATAAGCAACACACATGAACACCAGGATTTAAGGTGGAAACCCAATTCGGGAGAAAACCACCACTGTCGTCATCTCTTTCTTCAATATTTATTGTAAAGAAAACTTCTTACAACCATGTACTGACGCAGACTCATACCAGCATGCAGGCACCCACCTGTAGAAGGCTGCAACCTTCTCTCATTCTCCAGCTACTACTGGAAGGGAGCTTCAACCCCCTGATCTCGTTTACCAGCCGCTCCTAGAAGGGAGCTACTACCCCCTGATCTCGTTTACCAGCCACTCCTAGAAGGGAGATACTACCCCCTGATCTTGTTTACCAGCTACCACTGGAAGGGAGCTACAACCCCCTCACTGAAGGCTTTGACCCTCAGCACCACCATGGACCACGTTTCATCAATTTTCATACTTGATCCAACAGCTTCCACACAACACACCTTGTAGGCCTCTTTTCATTAGATTTTCAAACTGGACCCACTCCACACATTTAAGCTCAAAGAACATACATCAAACTGAAACTTATAACCCATTCAATTCATTCATTGAATCATCAACCAATCAACCAACCAACCGCTGATCTTTAATCATAATAAACTAGCAGCATAATCAGTATTCAAACAACTTAGATCTGTATGAAGACATCTTGACAGACAACAGGAATACAACAAAATAGATCAGATATTTCCTTCTGCACAATTCAACAAAACCCTAGATTCCATACGCGCTTTTACTTCACTGAACCTGCGTATATACGCGCTTTCACAGAGACAAACCTACGTATATATCTGCAACTATTTCAGAACTGACCTTAGATTCCATACGCGCTTTCATTGAAACTAACCCGCGTATATACGCGCTTTCGCTGCGACGAACCTGCGTATAGATCTGCAAACATTGCAGGGCTGCGCAACTCTTCAGAACAGATAAATAGCTCAGATCTTACCCTTCACTCCAGAAAATATTTCGCCTCATCTCAGATCGAAACATTCCATAAACAGATCTAGAAGATACATAGTCATTTCAGGTCAAGAGATCTTCATCCATCATTGTATTCATAGGTTCATTATTTATTCATATCTATTAATGAATTGTAACCCATTCCATGAAGATATACTTCAGAGTGAAGTATTCATTCAATACCCAGACACATGCACACCTTGCACTATGATATTCTTCTCCTTAAATAGATTTAGCCTTTATCAATACCATGAGCCAAAACCACACAACTTCCGATGGTATTCTTGGACGGAATCAAATAGACAATGCATCACTCAATACTGTGTGCCAATACCATGGTAATGCTCCTTGGTATTATAATTTTGGAGCACAAATAGGCATACGCGACTTGGGACGTACTTATCCGGGTGCATACGCGACTTGGCCTTTACAAACCCACGTATACATCGTGAAATATTATATTTATCATTTCTCTGACACTTGCTGGAATTATTTTTTCTATCACATCTAAACTGATTTGTAGATACATCATTCTTACATATTAAACACATAGGTTTCTTATCATAGGCAACTTATCAAGTAGGTTTCCATCAAGGACAAATTCATCAAGTAGGTTGCCATCAAGGACAACACATTACATCATATTGCCAACATATGTGGCATGGCCCTTACATTATTAAACATGTACTTGCAAAAGGGGCCTATGAATTAGTTTATTATCACAATGTCTCTTTAGGAGAACCCATAAATGGTATCTATCTGAAGAGATATTATGCGTGATTTACCCTGTGGAGATAGTTATTGTACATTACTTATACTTTTTATTAGTGTGTGCCGTAGATTAGTTATTTTTCTTACAAGTTTCTACTACTTCTCCTGCTTATCTTGATTACTCTTGATCTGCATATGTTTATGTTCCCTCAAACTTACAATGGATTTTCTGACAACGCTTGTCGTGGTACTCTGAATTTATCTTCTGAAGTTTATGTCATATATTCTACCACTCATGAGTTAGTTTCTATTCATGGGATATGCCTTGGTCAAACAATGAACAACATAACATAGTATAGTGTAGTCATTGAGCTATTATCTGATGTCATTTCCTTTGGCATTCGACGTTTTATTGTTAGGTTAGATTCACAAATCATTGTATTACATTTAAACGATGTCTATACAGTTAGAAGTTTGTCAATGTTAAGATTGTTTTTAAGGGTTCATCTCTTGGAAAGAGAACTTGATTACATCGAATATCAACACATTTCAAGAAATTAAAACCCTTTAGCTGATGCATTGCCTAATCAAGTGTTAAATAGACATTTTCAACATTGAATTAAATCAAAACACTATTTCATCCATATTGAATAAGATACTCGGAAAATAAAAGTAGTAGTCATCATTAGATTAAAAAATATTATGTCAAAATGTGTCAAAAAATAAACATCCTCCAAGGACATAGGCTTCTGAAGCCTTTACTGTCCGAATATGTTGATCCAAAAAGAAAAAAATGTAGCCCTAGAATGACTATCATCTATCCATGATGATGATCATGGTAGTAGACTATAGCACGTGCCACACGTCGCAACAATCGCCTCAATGGACTTGGAACCCCAACCACGTGCCTCTGGTACCGAAGAGGCAAGTCATCAGTCCCAGTCTCTGGGATATCTACGGTAAGCCTCTCCAATATGTGCTACAACTCGTTCAAGGCTTCTATTGTGTTAGGTTGTGGTGGCATAACTGCTATGGGCTGGTCTCTTCGTTGGTCAAATTGTTGCAGTCCTGCTAGTCAGATTGGACCTACATCTACATTAACATTTTGACAATTAGCATTGAATGATTAAAAAAAAAAACACACAAAAATTCAAAATGAGACATTTTTTACCTGTGTCCTCCCACTGCATCCCAGCTGGGAGTGCCATGTTTGGCTCGCCCCTGTAATCCATCCTAGCTTATGGGAATTCCTCTATCATGAAGATTTGGCTTCTCAACCAAATGAAAAACTAAGGTGTATATCTCACAATTGGGCCACCATAGCCACCATGGTGAGCCATCAACGAAACCCACCACAACATACGATGATCTCTAGGTCTTGTCATATCCACCAATTGTTGTTGTGCTATGAGGAGTGGAATCCTCTCGAGAGAAAACAATATAATGATGGCACCACAGCCGAAATTATTCTACTTACCCTCCTTAGCTCTAGTTATTTGGCCCTTCATGTTGACAACCACTCCCTCACACCTGTTAAAGACAGTTCCCTCTAAACACTCGACCGCGGTCTGCATTTGGGCCTTTGTAGCCATAAGAGGAGCTGTACTATCGGACAATTTTGTAATTGTGAAAGCGATGATATTCAAATCAAGTCACTGCATAGTTTTGATATCTATACGACCATATTTGAGCTCTGAATTGGGAGCAAAATATCGCCTCAGGTAGGATACGATAGATCCCCCACCTAGCCTCACTCAAAACAAATAAATATCACGCCCTCTATGAGATCCAGTGAGAAAATGAATATCCTCTAATTCAATAACAAGCTAGTGATTGCTAATAACAAAGCATTATTCCTAGATATCGCAGGCCCTCGCTAGCCAACTCATTAGATCCACTTGAGCTTTCATCCCTAGAATGGACCAAAATTTAAATATCGCAATTCCTGAGAGCTTGCAAGGTTGTTGGGCTATCCATGGCTTCCACATCATGTGTTTCGTGCTCTCGTTCTCCCCACTCTAGCATGATTGGTTCAAAAACCCTGGAAAATTAGGAATATTAGAACCTTGAGTGAGAAAGTTTGATGATTTTTTGTGGTTGGATTTTTGTATTCTACAAAGCTCATGGTGCTTGTGCAACTTTTTCTTACAGACAGTGCATTTTTGTGCAGTTTTTTGGCCGAAAAACTGTGCATCTAACGTATTTCTGTCTGTAACCCTGATGAGTAAAAATTGCGTAGACTCGTGGGTGATTTCTAAAACCATAAACCTACCCAAAAAATTATTTAAAAGCCTAAAAACGAAATTTAAATGGTTGAAATGCAAGATATGGAAGAGATCTATTACCTGGAAAATGCGGTTCATCTAATGGTTTACTGGTTTTCTCGATATCAACTTCGAAGTTATGTGGTAAAAGCCCCTTTTACTCCTCTCAAACTATTTTAAAACTCAAATGGTGAAAATAACTTACCTTTGTTAACTTTTATCATTCTTGGTGAATAAAATATTATTATTTTATGCCTTTAACCTATTAGAAGTCAAATTTTCAATATTTTTGCTATAATGAAGAGCATTTATCATGATTTATTGAGTTTTTAGGTGCATAGAACATGTTGTGATAAAAAATGAATCATTTTGATTATGAATAAACTTTCATCACTTTTTTGAACTCTTGAAAAACATGGAAAAGAGAAACCTTGGAGTCATTTTTTAAGCCCTTTTCGGACTTCCTAAACATGAAAATATTCTTGAGTACTTGACTTTTCAAACTCGCTAAAATAAATGAAGAGTTGTCTATTCAGAATAAGTTTACCCCTTTTCCAGACCGAACTATACTATTTACGAAAAATGTATACATTGACTAAGCATGGTCAATAGAGTTCTCTCCTGCATTATTTTATCCTTTTTCGGGATTGAGGGACTAAATTACGAAAAATAACACCATGGATTTTACTTATGTTTTTCTCTTGACTCCCTAAAACTGAAAAACATGGAGTTTCAATTTCTCCGAGCTCATTAAAAATCTACGTTGAAAGAACTGATTGAGTTTTCTTTTTCGTGTCTTTTCAAACTCTTTAAACATGAAAAACACCAAGCCACTCCTTCCGAAGGTTCATTAAAAATTATTCGAAGGAATCATCTGAAGGATGAGCTTATATGACAAGAAAATGTTATCCTCCTTAAGCTTGACAAAAATAAATATGTACTTGCCAGTAATGGTGGGGGGGAATTTGGGAAAAGTATTCATCTTTGTATTCATTTTAAAAGCAACATGTCACTCTTGAACATGACACACCATCACACTTGTGTCTGGGTTGGGTAATCCATTTGTCTTACTGTTAATCGAAACTCATTAAAATTCTTCAACTGGTTTTGGGTATTATCATCAAGTCAAAAGTTGTCGAGTCAATGGTTGTGTCATTATGTGTTCAAGAGAAGTTCAACCTCAGTTCATATACCTTTGAAAATATCAACCTCCATTTGCGTTGGCCATCCCTGATTCAATCCTTGCTAAAAACATTTCTTAAACTTGACATAAAAGTTTCGTGTCGTAGGCCCTCCTACGATATTTCACTTCCTATCGGCTTCAGCTCATTGTCTATGAAGTTTATCCAAGAACCTTATCAGTACCTTGAAATATGCATGCCTTAATGGCATTTTTCTCGCCTTCAATGTCAGGTTTTCATCATTGACCTTTGATCGAGCTACTCTATGAGTGTTCGACTACATATCATTTAATGACACTTCATAGATTGTATTGAAGCACCTTAAGAGCCATTGACATTATTGGTGGTTTCTCTCGCACTTGTTAATGGTTTTCATCATTGATCGATAATCAAGTGGTTTCTACCATGCTCGACTTTGACACATTCAATCAAATTGTTAGATTCGTACTAATTGAGAGATGAAGATCAAGACCCAAGATCTAGTTTCATCTATCCAAGCTGCAAGGAGTTATGCATTCATGATTATGTAGAAAAATTCATAAATATGACTCCATCCATACTGTGTCTACTATTGATATGATTCTAGGCTATTTTTGTACCAGTACAAAGAGTTAGTTTTTCTGAGTATGGGAATGCCTACCTCGGTGAAGAATATATATGTTTTCATTGTAATCCATGAATGTTCGTTGCAAGTTTCCAACTGATGTCTCTGATCCAATCTTTGGTATGATAAAGCACTTCAATCTTTTAAATGACTTTCCATACTTCGCACTTTTGGGGGCAATCTGTTACATGCCATTTTGTCACCATGACACTTGAAAAATAAATTGGATCTATTGCCATCAGTACTTATGTTCTGCTATACTCCTTTGCAATTCAAACATTCATATTACTTTAATAAATCATTAATTTTTGGGTAAAATGTATCTTTGACCTCTTAAAGATGAATTGTGCACTTTTTCTAGTCAATTGTCACACATGTGTTTTTATTGCCATAAATTCCTGTGTAGTTATGCACTCTGTTTTCCATTAAAAACTATGCAACTGACTCAAATTAAAGTAAAAAATAAAGTTCTAGAAGAATATTTGGGCACATATATCCCAACTAGAAGCCTATGAGTCATATTGTTTCGAGCCAAACCCCTCTAAACATGGAGCTAATTCCCTTGGATCATGGAAACCTAATCCCACTATTTGTGGATCTCATCCATATTTTGTGGATCTAAAACCTCCTCCATTTCTCCTATAAATTGAGCCAAGACTTCAGCGTTAGGAGAGTTCACTTATGGTATTCTTATGCTGGTAATTTTGTATTAGGAAGGTTATCATCCAAGGAGGAATATTAGAGACATTTGGGAGGAACCTTCATGACATCAAGGTTTGGTTGTCACGATTCTCTTTTATCCATGAATAATGCATTTGGATACTTTTTCTCATTGTGTTGTTTTATTGGAATTGTGAATGGTTTATGCTCACGTATTCATTAAAAAAAATTCAATTCCTAATCTCCTTGATCATTAGGTTAAGCTGATTTTGGATTATTATGCTGCATATGCCTTTAATCCTTTGTATGTTTGTGTTTGTAGATTTCTTTTAAGAATTAAGGAGCTACATCAGGAGAGAATGTGGGATCTTCATCAGGCATTTCGTTAAAGAGGTTAGAGCATCATCCTCTTCCTTTAAGTTTTAATAATCTGAATGGAATTAGCTTAGGGAAAGAGATATTCTAATGTCTGTTTGTTTCGAGTTATCCTTTAGGATTCTAGGGAGATCACTCTTAACTGCAAGAGGTATTTATCCGTATAATAAATAGATAAGCAAGAACAAAGCCCTAAAGGATTTTTTGGTCCTGTTTTGAACCCAAAGACTCTACCTCTCCTCAAAACATTGACCAATCCACAAGCATTCAGGACCTAAAAAATAAGAAATATAATCTATATCTAGCATATTAATGGACAGTCCCCAAAAAGTTATTCAATTGATTTTCCATCTAACTTACAAAGAATACACCAACTCAAAAAAATATCATAGCGATGCTCGATATTATCCGAATTAGAAACCTTTTTAGCAAGAATACACCACATAAAGAGGCAGTATTTCATCAGACACTTTACTTTCCAAACACCGTTCTGCCACCAAACCTCCTCTACCTCAGTAGCAACCAAATTCAGATGAAGGTAACCCCTTTTGGATATATAGATGCCCATCTAGGAGTGGGTCCAAACCGGTTCATATTTAGAAAGAGTTAACTTGATGTGGGTTGTATGCAAGGCCTCCAAATACCAATTCAATACATTATGAAATTCTAGCCGAATTTGTAGAGCCCCAAGCAATAACCACCCCTGATGCCAAATTGTATTTATGGAAGGATTTTTAATGTGTGCAAGATGAGAGAACTCTCTATCTCTGAGAAAGTCAATCAAAGGCTCAAGAAAAAGATGGGAGAGCCCGTAACCTAACCAATTATCATGCCCCAATCAAACCTTAGACCTGTTACCAGTCTTCTAAGCAAGACCAAAATCGATAATTTTAAAGGAGGTGAGAATAACTCACCAAATAATAGATGTCTTAACCTTAGGTTTTCCCCTTAGCCTAAGCCAATATTCCAAAGAAAATGGATATATGTACTTCTAATATTCCACATGATTCCATAAATTGTTCACAGTTAAGAGCCTCCACCCACACTTAACAACTAGAGCATGTGAGAACAAAAAAATACTCTTTAGGCCCCACCTACCCAACGCTTTGGGTATGGCAATTATATCCCAATGAACCCAAGAGAGAAAAAATTGATCATGGGTACCAGCCCATAAGAACTTGAAACATAGTCTATGAATTTTTTCGAGAGTACCATGGGTATTCCAGGAAACCAACATCCAAAAGGCTAGAATATCCTCCAAAATTGATTTAACTAGCAAGCTTTCTCCTAGTTATGGACAACCACCTAAGACTCCAACTTTTAAATCTTTTTTCGACCTTGGAAATAAGCCATGAACAATTTTGGAAATATTGAGACGAAGGTGAATCAATATTTCACTTAAAATTATTAAATTTTTCCTTTTCATAGCATTAATTAATTTCAACATCAAATTAAAAGCATAAATAAATATTGCATAGAATCAAAAAGATAGTAGACACTAAATTTTTAGGTGGAAACCCTTATGGGAGAAAAACTATCGAACACTTCTCTAATAATTTAATGAGTACATCAATGCTTCAGCTCCAACTGAAAAAGGAAGCCCCAAATCCCTATTACTCTAGAAAAGCGTTGAATTTCCCAGGTCCAACTGGAACGATGCTCCAATGCCATGATGATATCTATTGTTACTGATGGTATGCTCCAAAACCCCTGCAAGATCCAACTTGCCCTAACACCACCTTGACACCCTGAAGTATTTTTAGGCTGCCCCTTGAAGCTGACTTCAACCACCTGCCCTTAATACCACCCAACCACCCTGAAATCGTGATAAGTAGACCAACTATTTTGGGCTCTTGTAATAGGGATAATGGTCCACCTACAATGACCAAACAATTACAAGTGATATAACACTAAAGATAAAAACAATGATACCCTTTCCTGAAAAAAATGTTACTACATATAAAATGGGGACACATAACCCTTACTGCCTTTCAATGTTGGACTCCTTCCATAGACGATTAGCCTTCTTCAAAATGCATTGTAGAATCTTACACCAAGTACACACAACTACTCTTGAACCTTACAGCTGCAAAAATATGTCAATGATGAAACTTCCTTATTTATGCAATAATACGTCAATGATGAAACTGCCTTATTATTGCAAGAATATGTCAATGATGAAACTACCTTACTACTGCAAGATGATGAGACATCCTTTCCAACTACCATAAGTTATAAGACAATGGAATTTAACTTAACAATGACAAATATTATAGTCTTTAATACATAAGAGTTATTGTTGAGATTCAACAAGATGATGAGCTTAGTGAAAAGAGTCGCCTTCACTAAGTGGGCCCGTAGGCTATTTTTGGCGCAGGTCTATTTTTAGACTATGTCTATTTTTAGACATGATGATCATATTTCAGAAGTTGCGGGATGTTATTTGTGGATGGTTGATGAAGTTGGAAAAATAGATGAAATTCTATTTTTAGAATATTGGGTGAAGTCTATTTATATATCATCAATCTAAAAATAGATGCATGTCGATTATTATTAGCTCTTAATAATAATCAGACTCTAAACAACAACTTATTCTCTTGGATCACTTCAGTTCAGTGCACAGATGTGACAGATCAACTGACAGAAGGAATTACGCTATTCCTGAGGGTTTACTGTATCTCATGCATGGAGGACTCAGTTAGAACTCAAGTGGCAGAGTTATGACACAGTTGGAAGAAGTAGTTATGGAGTTGTATTCAGTTTAACTCAGTTAGACTCAGTTGAGCTAGTTGTATCTAGTCTAACTGATTGATACACTAGTGATAGTGGAGTGATTTAATTAGTTAATTAATTCATAAATAATAACTCATTAATCAAATTAAGAATACATCACTTAACTATAGTGCATGGCAGTTTCACTGGAGTAATTCGAATTCATTCAGAGCCATTCTTCAGCAGAGATTGGGCAGTGGAGGCAGGCTAACAGGTGGCAAAGATCGGTGCATGGATTTGCAAGATTAGGCCTGATTAGTGTATGAAGATTGTACTATATTGAGAGCTTGTGATAAGATTTTTATGTTTGTATGAGATTGTCATATGATCTCCATGTTACATAATATATAGTTGGGTTTTTCAGCTTCAGGCTTTCCCGGTTAAAAATTGTGTTATGTGCGATTGAATATTTTTGTGTATACTTCACATATGTGTGCAATTAATTTTTCTGCAAAAGATTAACAAGTGGAATAGATTCAGTATCTTGCATAAAGTTAAATAGTGTGAGATCAGGTGGATCTTGGACAAATTCATGCTTAGTGCATATAATTTCTACATGGTATCAGAGCATTGTTGATTGAAGATTGCAATTGTGAAGTGATTTTGTGCTGGTGGACAATTCGAATTTGCTACAAAAGATTCTTGGTGCAGAAATCGAGTATAAATTGAAATGTCTTTCAATGGGTTGAGATTGGAGCATGCCCTTGATGGGAGCTCTAATTACATAGCCTAGAAGGACAGGATGGAGGTGGTGCTAGAGGATAATGCGCTGAAGGAGTTCATTGATAGCGATGTTCCTAAGCCGGGATCTAGCGATGCTACATTACTTGATGCATGGAAAAAGAAGACTGCAAAGATGAGGAGAATTCTATTGGAAGGTGTGAAGGACCATATTGTGTCGAGCCTTCATAGGAAAGCCACTCTATTCTTAATGTGAAAATATTTGATAGACTTTTTCCAAAGCAGAAGTGACCAGAGGAAGTTGGCGCTTAAAGACAAGCTCAGAAAAATAAAAATGGAGAAAGGCGAAAGTATTCCAAAATACCTCATGAAGTTTTTCCACTGCAAGGATGATATGGGAAGTGTGGGGGTTACTGTTGATGAAGAAGACTAGGTGAGCTTGTCTCTCCTTGGGCTTTCTAAGAGTTGGCATAGCTACAAAGACTCTGTCAATGGACGGGAGAAACTACCAGGATGGGAGCGACTTTGGTCGGATCTTGTGCAGGAGGAGATAAGGTGTGGTACCAAGGATGGATCTTCATCGAAGAATGAAGATGAAGAGAATTTCTCTTTTGGCTACCAAAGCAAGGAAAGAGAAGGGGAATAAAAATCCTTCTAAATTCGGTGCGAAAGGTAAGAAGTAGGACTTGTCCAAAGTGAAGTGTTTTCACTGTCACGAGCATGGACATTTCGCCACTAACTTTCCACAAAAGAAGAAGAATAAGCAGGCTGCTGGATCTACAGCTGGAGATGCCTTAGCCTCGCAATTTGAGCTAGATTTTTCCTTGATCGCAGGCCTGGTTTCAAGCTGCATGGGATCGGTGTGGTATCTTGACAGTGGTGCGTCTTTCCATATGACGAAAGATAAAGAGTTGTTTAGTGACTTGGAGGAGAAGGACCTCCAGATGCATATAGAGATGGGCAATGATGCTCGGTATAGTGCGACATTCATTGGGACCATTACCTTTGAGAGGGAGTCTAGTAATCCATTCTTGTTGAAGAATTTCATGCATGTTCCAGGTCTGAAGAAGAACTTGGTCTCAGTCGCAATGTTGGAAGACAGGGGTTATGATGTTGTTTTTAGTGAGGGAAAAGCCTTTCTTCAACATAAAACAATGGGTCAAACCAAGAAGATAGGGGTTCAAATTAAGAATCTATACAAGCTAGAGGTAGATGGTTGCGCTGCAATGGTGGGCAAAGCAGAAGAAGTGGTGAGCCGGGATGAGGGCGAGTTATGGCAAAGGAGATTGGGCCATCTTCACCATGGTGCTTTGAAAATTTTGCAGCAAATTTCTACTATAATTCCCATGGGTACTCTTGCGCAGTCAGATCAGTGCAAAGGATGTACAATGGGTAAGTTTGTGAAGACCGCCTTTCATGAGAAGAAGAACCATGCTTCAGTGATCCTGGAGAGAATTAACACAGACGTGTGTGGACCATTCTCGGTTGCTTCAACAGTGAAACTCAGGTATTATGTGATATTTGTTGATGAATTTTCTTGTAGATGTTGGATCTTCTTCATGCAGAAGAAGAGTGAAACGTTCTCAAAGTTCTGTGAGTTCAAGGCATTGGTAGAGAAGGAGTCGGGGAAGCAGGTTAAAGCTCTAAGGAGCGATAATGGTGGTGAATACATCTCTGGCGAATTCAAAGACTTCTGTAGCAAAGAAGGAATTCGAAGATAACTCATAGCGCCTCATAACCCACAACAGAATGGGGTCGTGGAGAGAAAGAACAGAACGATCGTGGGTGTTGCACAAGCGATGCTGCATGACCAGGGCCTACCGATGCACTTATGGGCAGAAGCATGCAACACTTCGGTTTATGTGCAAAACCGTTGTCCTTATAGAGTACTTGGCATGAGTACACCCGAGGAAGCTTTTACCGGTAAGAAGCCTGATATTTATCATTTGAAGATTTTTGGCTCACCCGTTTACATTCATGTGACAAAGGATGCCAAGAAGAAGTTGGAGCCGACTGCAGAAGTTGGGATATTTGTGGGGTACACAGAAACACCCCATAACTATCGTGTGTATTTGTCAAACAGTCAGATGACTATTATGTGACGGGATATAAAATTCAATGAGGTGAAAGCCATGAAGTTGTCGCTTGAGAGGGAGCTACACTTGCATGTGGAGGAGGAACTTCTTGTTCCCAAAGATGAGCCTCTGGATGTGGATCAGCCACAGGAGGAGATTCATGGAGTGGAGGAGTCCACTCATGAAGAACCAAACATCAAACAAGGTAGAAAGTGTACCATAGACGCTGAGAGACTGAAGGTGGATGTGGCACATAATGTAGGAGTTCCTACATCACAGCGTAGACAGAGACAGTCACCTGACCGATATACTGGATACATGGCTCTTATGAGTAAGTGTATTGTGACAGAGCCATCTTCTTTTGAAGAAGCAGCGCAGGAGCCCACATGGGTAGATGCCATGGTGGAGGAATATGACTCCATTGTCATAAAAAATGCTATGGATATTGTTCCAAGGCCAGTGGTAAAATTAGTTGTGGAATCAAGATGGATCTACAAGGTAAAGCAAGCTACTGATGGGAGCGTCGAGAAGTATAAGACAAGATTTGTTGCCCGAGGCTTCTCACAGATTGAGGGGATTGACTATGAAGAAACCTTTGCACCTGTCACACGGTATTCTTCCATACGGACCATCCTTGCTCTCTCAGCGCAGATGGGTTGGCACATTCATCAGATGGATGTGAAGACTGTGTTCCTTAATGGGATCATTAAGGAAGAGGTGTACATTGAGCAGCCTGAAGGATTTGAGATCTTCAGCAGCGAGTCGCATGTGTGCAGGCTGAAAGGAGCGTTGTATGGGCTGAAACAAGCAACCCGTGCTTGGTATGCTCGGATCGACAGCTATTTCATTAGACTTGGCTTCACCAAGAGTGAGGCGGATGCAAACCTGTACCAGATTATGGTTGAGGGTAAGCTTTTAATCATTGTACTTTATGTTGATGATTTGATACTAACAGGTGATGAGCAGTTGATACACTCATGCAACATTGATCTTGCAAAGGAGTTTGAGATGAAGGATTTGGGCCTCCTTCATTATTTCCTTGGATTGGAAATATGGTAGCGGGAAGGTGAAGAGTTTGTGCCTGGGAGATACTGGAGAAGTTTCACATGCAAGGCTGCTATTCTATCGACACTCCTCTTCCAGGAAATTGGAAGAAAGAGGACACTACATCGGCAGAGGTAGTGGATGCTACTGTTTATCGACAGTTGGTGGGTTCGCTCATGTATTTAGTCAATACAAGACCGGAAATATGCTATGCGGTGAACCAGCTTTCACAAGCGATGGTTAAGCCTACCAAGATCTTTTGGAAGGCGGGAAAGCATGTCCTGAGATATCTTATGGGCACATCTGAGTATGGTTTATGTTACAGACAGAAGGATGAGGTGAAGTTGCATTGCTTCACGGATGCAGATTGGGCAAGAAGCCCAACAGACAGAAAGAGCACATCAGGAGGGATTTTCAGTATCGGATCTACGGCAGTTTCTTGGTACAACAGGAAAAAAATATCTGCGGCACTCAGTTCAACGGAAGCAGAATACATGGCAGCAAGTTTAGCTGCATGTGAGGCTATCTGGATGAGGAAGATTCTGGTTGGTTCGTTCGGTTCACATTTAGATCCCACGGTGAATCATTGTGATAATCAGAGTTGCATTAAACTCTCGGTTAATCCTGTGTTTCAAGATAGATCTAAACATATTGATAACTGGTATCATCATATCAGAGATTGTGTGCAGCGGAAGATCATGTTGCTTCAGTACATTCCCACAGAGGATCAGGATGCAGATATTATGACGAAGGCGCTCACCAGGAGCAAATTCGAATACCATAGAGGCAGGATCGGGGTGAAGGATAGTCCCTATCTTGTTGAAAGGGATTTTTGAGATTCAAAAAGATGATGAGCTTAGTGAAAAGAGACGCCTTCACTAAGTGGGCCCGCAGGCTATTTTTGGCGCAAGTCTATTTTTAGACATGATGATCATATTTCAGAAGTTGCAGGATGCTATTTGAGGATGGTTGATCAAGTTGGAAAAATAGATGAAATTCTATTTTTATAATATTGGGCGAAGTCTATTTATAGATCGTCAATCTAAAAATAGATGCATGTCGATTATTATTAGCTCTTAATAATAATCAGACTCTAAACATCAACTTATTCTCTTGGAGCACTTCAATTCAGTGCATAGATGTGACACATCAGCTGACAGAAGGAATTATGCTATTCCTAAGGGTTTATTGGAGCTAATGCATGGAGGACTTAGTTAGAACTCAAGTGGCAGAGTTATGACACATTTGGAAGAAGTAGTTATGGAGTTGTATTCAGTTTAACTCAGTTAGACTCAGTTGAGCTAGTTGTATCTAGTTTAACTGATTGATACACTAGTGAGAGTGGAGTGAATTAATTAGTTAATTAATTCATAAATAATAACTCATTAATCAACTAAAAAATACATCAGTTAACTACAGTGCATGGCAGTTTCAGTGGAGAGATAGGTGAAAGGGCAAGATAGACTATCTGTTGTGACTATAGTGATGCATTGATTGCATCAAACACTCAGTGGAGATGCCAATTAGGATTGCACAGTCAAGGATGGAGTAATTTGAATTCATTCAGAGCCATTCTTCAGCAGAGATTGCGCAGTGGAGGCAGGCTAGCAGGTGGCAAAGATCAGTGCATGGATTTGCAAGATTATGCCTGATTAGTGTATGACGATTGTACTGTACTGAGAGCTTGTGATAAGCTTTGTATTTTTGTATGAGATTGTCATATGATCTCCATGTTACATAATATATAGTTGGGGTTTTCAGCTTCAGGCTTTCCCGGTTAAAAACTATGTTATGTGCAATTGAATATTTTTGTTTATACTTCACATGTGTGTGCAATTAATTTTTCCGCAAAAGATTAACAAGTGGAATAGATTCAGTATCTTGCATAAAGTTAAATAGTGTGAGATCAGGTGGATCTTGGACATATGCATTCTTAGTGCATATAATTTCTACAGTTATACTTCATATCATCATTACAAAGATTATATTTTTCACAGGGATTATAGACTTTGTAATGCCCCACTTGATCCCATAAGGCAAATTTTGATTAGTGTTTAATTAATCTGTAAATGATGAGTTATAATTTTTGAGTAATATCTACACTTGTGAAATTGTAATTTTATTTTATTTTTACTGGTATGACTTTTATTATTTATTTCATTTCTAATATGTCTTCTCAAATCAAATCTTAGATAAGGTATGGCCTTCCCTCATTTATTTCTAAAAAAAATCAAATATCTAGATTTTGTACACTCAATATGTCATCTCAAATATACATGTTAGTATTCTCCCATTTATTTTTTAATAAAATATCTATATATAGTAAGAAATTCAAGGTTAATAAATTATAAGGTTGAGGGGGTAGTCATGAAATTACTATCACAGCTCACTGTATATTGGGGCCATTTGTACCTCATTCCTGCACAAATTTGTAATAAGATCAACGCTATTGTGTCCCATTTTATATGGTCTGGTGTGGGAACCCAAAACAAATTCCACCTATGCAAAATGTCGGAGATCTGTTGTCCTAAGGAGTTGGGTGGATGGGGGCTGCTGGATTTGCGGACCTTCACACTCTCATTATTGGCCAAATCGTTGTGGAGGGCCTTGTCGGGTATCGGCATTTGGTCGAACATCATGATGGACAAATATGCGGGTTGTAGGTCTCTGGAGCGTTACATCTTGGGGCCAATGATATCACATAAGAGTGCCTCAATGATATGGAGGAGTTTATCTAAAAGCCTTGTGATTATCAAGAAGAATGTGCGGTGGAAGTTTGGGAATGGGAGGCGGATCCCCATTCCATGCTGCAACATACTGGGCATTACTTCTGATCCTGATATTGACCCGAATTTCTGCCACAGGCTGACTCATAGAGGGCTCTTGTACATATCTGATCTCATTACACATTGGGAAAATGGTATACCGGTCTGGAAGTCTTTTGAGTCACTCGGTATACTGGATGATGACAGGGACACTTGGCAGATTCTCATCAGTACTTATCAAGGGGCTAGCTTCTTTTTTCAACCTACAGGTGACCAGATTGTATGGGGTGGGTCTCACAAGGGCCCCAACATCTATGTAAAGGACTTGTATCGGAACATATCTGCTAAAGGCTTCACTTCCCATATTATTCTTGGTTTTTCTGTGGCGTGGAAATGGAGGATTCCCCACAAGATCACTCTTTTCAATTGGCTCCTCAGGAAAGGTAGGATTCTCACATGGGAGAACCTACAAAAAATAGGGATGAGCAGTCCAGGACGCTGCACTATGTGCAAAGCAGAGCTGGAATCAGTCTCCCACATTTTTTTTGCATGCAAGGCGATACTTGGCCTTTGGGAAATGATCTCACACTGGGCTGGAACCCCAGCTTGGAGACCGTTGTCACAGGACCATGCTTATGATTTCTGGGCATCAAAGGAGGATGGGATCAAGGCTTTTCCCTTCTATGTATGCTGGGAGATTTGGCTTACTAGGAACAGCATGTTGTTCGATGAGGGACTGTGGGACACCTACAGGATATACAAGCGGACTCTGGAATGGCTACAACCTCTTTCTGCTCCGGATGAGGTAGTAAAGGACATGTCCATCAGGTATAGACCTCACAAGATTCATATTTCGGCTCTCTTTTTCGATGGAGCACAACAGGAGGGTATCTATGGCTGCGGGGCCTGGCTAAAATTGGATGGTGGGGAACGCTATCACATCTTTTGGAACGGTGGCCCTGGATCAAATAATAAAGCTGAGACCTTGGCCCTCTGGAGCGGGCTCTTAGTGGCTCACCTGTTGAAGATTCCTTGCATTGATATATATGGAGATTCCAGGATTATAGTAGATGGTTTCTCGGGCAGGGCTGCTCTCAATTGTACACATCTCAGTGGATGGATCGATAGAATTTCCCATATTCTCTCACAATTTTAGAGAGCTTCCCTCCACCGTATATACAGAGAATTGAACGGAAGGGCGGATAGGCTGTCAAAATTAGGACTGGAACAGGTATTTGGATACATTACAGTCATCATCTTCATCGAAAACAGGGAAGAGGCCTCCTTCACTATCCCACTGTAGGCCATTCTTCTTTTCGATCTCGGTATGTATCTTCCTCTGTTTATTTTGTGTACTGGTATTATGGGCGCATAGCAAATGTGTTTTTGGTACTAGACCCTTCCAATTCTGGGCAGTCACTCACGGATCTTGTTTCTGGACCTTATCATCGTACCGGGACTTCATCTGATGGTTGTATTTTCACTGGTGATATGAGGTATTCGGGGCTACATCTGGTAATGAACTGATGTTGTATTGGTTTATGTCATTTGACAATTGACCTACAGCGTGCCTGGGCTCTTATGCTCTTTATGAATGCTGCATTTGGATTGCTTTTAGGCGTGGCTGCATTGTGCTAGGTGCCTTGCTGCATCCTTGCTCTGCTCAGGATTATATGATATTGAACATGCTGGATGCTTATGATGGTCAGTTTTTTGTGGCTGGATCTCATACCCTCTTCGGTCCTTGAACATGATTGGATGCTCTGTCTCCTCTGTTTCTTTTATGTATCTTGTTTTGACTCACATATTTCTCCATGTTTAGTATCCACCTGGGCCCTTGGGATCCATCATTGGGTACAGGCTAGTTTGGATCCTTGCTGGTTTTTCTGACTTATCAATGAAGGCTCTCCCCTTCAGTTTCATATGTAACGATTGATGGACTGTTTTTTCTGATATATAATCAAAACAGCGTTTTTTCTCGCGTTGAAAAAAAAAAAAAATTCCAGAAACCAAAAAGCAACTAGATTAAGAAGCCACATTTTTTTACCATTTTCACGTGAACAAAATCTTGTGATGGTGAATCATATGCTTCCAATTGCAATCCAAGCCCATAGAAATGGCTAGAGAACTATGACCAGGATTGAAAGAACCACATAAATCTTTGTTGGTGACCTAGATCCAATCCCATTCCTTTTAAAAACAATTCTTACTGCGAGGAAAAAGAAGTTGTAAATACAAAATACAGGAGGAGGAGCATTGAGATTGGAATACCCATAGGCTAATTCATCATTAATTCCAATGTAATCGAAGCCTCCAACATCTGAATTCAGCGATGAATCTAAGGGTTTGGCTAATCTGTGAGAGTTAAGAATAAGACGATTCCCGTGGCTAAATTTCTTGAAAACTGAAGGAGAATCTCCCTGAATGAATTACTCCATTTGCTTTCTATGCAGCCTGTATGTTGGTAGGCGTTTTCAGCTGTGGGCTAACACACACTAGCCTCACTACCCTTGATCTCCTCAAATGAAACATGCAGATTTTCGGCCATTGGATATCCCATGAAAGCTTCGGGATGGACTAGGGCCATCATTTCTGAAGATTGTTACATGAAGAAGTAAACTAGAAGGAATGTAATGTTGTGTAAGTGTGAGAATGGCTGCTATCATTGGAACAGGAAAAATGATATCGACAACCAGAGAGGCAGGAGTTGTTGTATAATTATATGACCTCTATACATAGTTTTTTATTTGAGTTTCACTGATCACCACCAGCATACTGGTTGCTTCGCTAGAGTCATTGGGACAGATTTGCGATAATTTGGATATATTTTATTTGATTAGGACCCTTCTTACCTTGGTAGATACTATATGGTGATAGGGGAAAATGGCTTTGTGATTCCATGGATAAAACCAGTAGCACTCCACATTGAAGACAGGGTCTCGTTAAATCTTCTGGTTTTTCGATGCCGTATTAATTTTATGGCGAAGTCCTGAAAATTCAAATTGCTCGGTGGAGCGGGATCGGTTTACTAAGGTACAACAACAGCTCACATAGGACAGTCCCATGATGGGAAGGATGAGAACTACCTGTACTAACGTGTTTAATCCTGGATCTGGGTAGTGGGACTTTATTGTACAACTACTGGCTGGAGGACGTATATTGATACACAGGTGGCTAAAGGTATTAATAACATGACGTCAAATATATGAGGGTTGTCAGAAAATCGTACTTGAGTGGCTCATACAGCGATGGGAGTAATTGTATCTGACATTGATTTCTGGGGGAAAACATCAAGACATAACTAATAAATTTTTCCGTAATGAAGGAGTTAGAGGAGTTTATTTCTAGATGTGACAAGGACATATATGATGTGTCGTTTCTTCAAGCGGTTGGGGTGGTAGATAGTGGAGAGGTGGCGAGGTATAGTATTCCCGAGGAACCACAAAAAATGTTATCACTTCCTGCAAATTTTGGTGAAGAACCATAGGACCTGTCTCCTATGCTACCCAAGTGTAGTGGTCCTGCAAACCCCACAACACTGAAGACCAAAAAGGGTGTTTCTTCGAATCATTTCCGTGAGAATGTGGATTGTCGTCTGTTAAGTTTCGGATGTGATGTTATGTGGGAGCGCATCGAAAACTTAACAAACAGAGCTTTGATTAGGAGGTGGAAGTTCGTAAGCCATGGGAAGGTAGACTTAATGGAGTGGCTGCTTGGAGTTTTGGAGAAATTATTGGGATTCAAGCCAATAGTAAGCAAACTGGAATAGGGGTGGTATTTTTTCCACCTAAATAAGAATGAATATGTTGTTGAAATACTGTGCAGAACTTGGGTCAGTGGCAGAAATTTCCTGGCATTACACCGTTGGGATGCAGGTTTTCACCCGCGCTTAAATGCTTCTGTAAACCATTTGATATGGGTCAAATTATTTGGGCTTCCACTACATTTCTGGAGCATGAAGGTACTGGAGGCAATAGGTGATAGCATTGGAAGGTGTAAATATGTGGATCCAAAATGTTTTGGATCATATGACAAACGGGTCACCTGGGTGCTGGTGGAGGCGCCATTTGCTGGAGGGTTGCCAACACACATTCACCTAGCCTGGGATAGGGTAATCCATAGACAGGACATTGACTATTGGATGATGCCTTTTCGATGTCAACTATGTCATTCACCTGGGCACTTGATGAATAATTGTATGAGGTGGTAGGATAATGTGAAGGGAACAAGCTATGTGGGTGGCACGAAACATGCACCATCTATTTTGCGCTCTTGTCATCCTTCCAAATCTGGAATTGAAGAAACTACAAAGAATCTGGGTAAGATTCCTGTCCACAGTCTTTCTCTTTCAGTTTATAGTGATACCAATCATATGAATGTGAGATTTTATGATAATCTTGGCTCAACGTTGTCTATTACCCCTTTAACCTTGGGGGATGGGAGTCACTTGGGGGGTCTTTCGCCTTTTATTCTTAAGGTTAGGAGACCTATTTTGATACCGAGTGATACATAAGGAGTGGTTAATAACAAGGACCTCCCTGAGAAATATTACATGGACTCACACTCTCTTTCACCTCCTTCCGTGATGTCTATGGATAAAAACAACAGTGGGGTCAACTTGACACCGGAACTAGGATCCCCTATTATGGTCTCTGCGGACACCTCATCCCTGAGAAACTCCATAGGGAGCGATCTTGAATTATTGATGATGGATCACGATAATATGTTGAAACCGTTGATGGTCGACACGAACAGACCATCGTCACCAACAATTGTAATCAGTCCATCATCTAGATCTAATGTCATAACGATAAGGGCTAAGGATAAGCCTAAAAGGAAGAAAAAGATGACACATATCTCTTCTATACAGGATATTATACCGGATGGAACCTTTAGGGATGTACCGGTCTCCCTAGCTATTGGTTGGGTCCTTAGAGCATTGAACCCTGAGTCTGAGAACCCATTATGAAGCTTGTCTCACTAAATATGCGGATTCTGGGGGGTTTGGGGGGTCGGGACAAGTATTTATCTGTCATTTAATTTTTTATTTTTTTGCAAACTTTCTATTATATTTATACAGGAATCTATGAACTCTGCTGATTTTTCTATTCCATATCTCTATGCAATGAAACCAGATTGGCATTTGGTTGCCTTAGATGTTGAGGGGTGCTCAGGAGGGCTGGTGGCTTTATGGGATCCCGGATGGGCATCCTTGAGGGCCTTCAGTTTCTTTGGTGGCACCCTCTTAACTGGAAACTTCTGTGGTTTTCGACACAGGATTCATTTAATCAATGTCTATGCTCCATACTCGGATAGATTGGCTTTCTAGAAGAAGTTGGAGGACTGTGGCATCCTCCTCCTTCAAAATCTTCTAATCTCAGGTGATTTCAATTGCACGTTGTGTGATAATGAAATATGGGGGAGGAAAGGCAGAACAGATCCATTGGCGGATGAGATACTTGAGATATTATCAAGTGATGTACTAAGTGACTATTCCTTCTCTGAAAACTTCCCGACATGGATAAATGGAAGAAAAGGTGATGAATTTATCGGGAAAAAGATTAATAGGATAGTGATAAACAATGAGCTGAGAACAAAAATGAAGAACTCAATGGCTTAGGTAGAGGACTTGACAGTATCGAATCATAGACCTATATCGATTAAGCTGGGATTTTGAAGGAAGGAAAGAAGGTAACCCATTTAAATTTAATAGAAACTGGCTGGAAATTGAATCATTTAATGTGTTGATAAAGGATTATCTAAAAGAACACAAAAGGATGGAAGGTATCTCGGCCATGACCTACTTAAAAAACACATTGAGAAGTCTGAAGAAAGTGGTCAGAAAATGGGAAAAGGGACATAAAACAAAAATGAAAGACATTATTAAAGCCATAAGGATGGAAAGATCATTGATATTAAGGAATATAAAGGAAAGAAAGAAATCATCTTATTACTGGGAAAAATTAAAATCCTTGGAAGATGAATACAGAAAATATCTTCCAATTGATGAGCAGTCCTGGAGACTGAAAATTAGAGCCACATGGCTACAATGTGGAGATGAAAACACAAATTTTTTCCACAAATTTTCATCTAGAAGAAGGAGCAATAATGCAATATGGAACATTGAGGTTAATGGAGAGTATATTTGTACAACGGAGAGCATTAAGAGGGAGGCAGTGAATGTCTTTGGAGACTTATATGGCCAGCAGGAGGATGTGGACATTACGGTGCAGATCAAATTCCTACAGGAATACCCGGTAATGTTTACAGAGGAGGATTTCTCTAATTTGAAAAAAAGGTAAGCTCAGAGGAGATCAAGAATGTACTAAAATCATTCGCAGTGGACAAGAGTCCGGGTCCGGATGGATGGACCCCGAACTTTTTCCTCCATTTCATTGAGGAATTTATCACTGAGATCACAGAGATGGCAGAAGAGGTCAGGCTAACAGGGAGAATACATGGGGCAATAAACTCAAATTTTCTTGCATTGATTCCAAAGAGGAAAGGTAAGAAAACATTTGATGACTATAGACCAATTTCCTTATGCAATACATTATATAAGATAAATTCTAAAATCATTGTAGAAAGAATGAAGGGGATATTGTCCAAGTTCATCACAAGGGAGCAGGCTGGTTTTCTCAAGGATAGGAGCATCAATGATGTTGTGGCAATAACCCAAGAGGTTTTACACTCCATTTAGGCAAAGAAATTGAACGCAACGGTAATGAAAATTGACCTTAACAAGGCCTACGATAGAGTGAATTGGAACTTTTTAAGATTGGTTATGTATAAGATAGGTCTGGACAGGGAGGTTGTTACATGGATTATGGGTTGCATCACCCATACATATATGGCAGTATTAATTAATGAAACTGCATCTCGTTTTTTCATCCGGGGCGAGGCTTGAGACAGGGTTGTGCCTTATCTCCCCTTCTATTTATACTGATTATGGACACACTAAGCATGAAGATAAACCGAGTAGTGGAGGTGGGAAGATTTAGAGGTGTTGAAGTTTGCAGGAGAAAGGTCGTAACACACAGTCTTTTTTTCGATGACATTATGATTTTTGGGTTAATGGAGAAAAGCAGCTGGGAGGAGCTAAAAAAATCCTAAATGGATTTAGCAAGGTATCTGGTATGTTGATTAGTATTGGAAAATCTTGTATATACTATGCGGAGGGAGAAGTGGAGGATTTTATTGAACTGGGGGCCTATTTCAATTTCAGTATTGCACCACTCATGGAGGGACTGACTTATCTGGGCTTCAGGATGAAGCCAACCAAGTACATGGTGGAAGATTAGAAATGGCTTGTTGACAAATATCAAAAGAAAATCTACAATTGGTAAAATATATTTTTATCGGGGGGGGACTCATATTGACTCAAGTAGTATTACAACAGTATATTGTATACTGGGCACATCTATTTTTAATCCCAAACAAGGCTATGAATGAGATTAAAAAGGTTATTGCCATATTCATTTGGAACGGAGGAAAAGAGGGGAAAACCATTCATTTGGCTCGCTTGGAGTGTATTACAATGCCAACAGAGAAGGGAGGATGGGGTATATTAGAGCTTAAAACTTTTGGAATTTTACTCATTTTCAAATCCATATGGAGGTGCTTAACCACAGATGGGATATGGAAGGATATTATAAGACAAAAATATCTCGCTCAGAAGGATATAGAGGATATCTTTATCATGGGATGGGAAGAAGCGAATAACAGATCAAACATATGGAATGGATTTAGTAAATGCTGGCCCATATTCAAAGAGTACCTTAAATGTTCTTTTAAAAATGACAAAAAAATACTAATCAGAAGTCAGCAGATTCTTGGAAGTGGACGGAACAACACTCTGAGCAAAGAGATCACTGAAAAAATTAATCATAGAGGCTTTTTCTTCATGAATCATATATTAAAGGAATGGAATGATAAAATTCCGAGATAGATGACATACAAGGATTTGGGATTGGAGGAAAACAGAAAGGAGGAATGGAATCATTACATAACCTCTATAAAACACCTAGGATGGCGTAGGGGTGACGAAGGAGATAGAATTACTTGGGAAGGAAAAGAAGAGAAGAAGCAGATCAGTACAAAGGAAGCCTATAAATTGCTAATGGACAGAGTATTGGGAGATGCACCAGATATTTGGTTCAAAATAATGTGGAATGTAAAGGTCCAGGTTAAAATGATTATTCTAACATGGTTGATATGGAAAAATAAAAATCTAACATGGAGAACCCTTCAAAGGAAAGGGTATCATGGCCTAGGACTATATTTATTATGTAGAGAACAGGAGGAATATAACAACCATATATTTTACAGTTGTATCTTTGCTCTAGAGGTACTCAACAATATTATGCACCTATCTGAAGCTACCAACCCCATAGTACAGGACTACGGTGGACTATATCTGGTGGTGGGTTAGTAAGGGAAATCACTTAAGAGCCATTCCAAAATTATTTCACTGGTACATATGGTGCGGAAGGAATAGTATGTTAATTGAAGGCCAGCCTTGCACCCCACATAATATATGTGTTAATTCAATTAGCTTATTGGAAATGTTGAAGTTGAAGCAGAAACAACCATGTGATGCCTCAAAGAGGTTGAGGCCCTTTGAAATACACAATCCAGCTGGATTTTTTGATGGCGCTCCACAAGGTCAGAGTTGTGGGTGTGGTGCCTGGCTCATGATCTCGTCGGACTGCCATTATAAAATCTATTGGAACGGAGGAAGAGGAAAAAATATGAGAGCTGAAATCATAGCATTATGGGGTTTTTTATGGTTCGCTAATCAACTCTATCTGGAGGAGCTTTGGACATTTGGAGATTTAAAAGTCTTTATAGATCATATGATAAAGGGAACTAATTTAAATCTGGGCTACCTTACTCACTGGTTGGATAGGATCCATGATTTGAAGCGAAAATTTACCTCTATAACTTTCAACCATGTATATAGAGAAAAAACAAAGAAGAGATAGGCTATCCAAAAGAGGACTGACTGGCAGATTTGGGGAGACGCATTACGAATTATTCAACACTTCTGGACCTAGGGCAGTAGGTATGGTAAATTTTAGTTAAGAATCATAATGTTTCTTTTTGTAACAGGAACAGGGAGAAAAAACAACAATAGCCAGGGGAATACACAATTGAAAAGTTTTGTGATGGACCAGATATAAAATGTATTTCTCAGGCAGTGTTTTTTTTAGACCCATTGTGGAAAACAAAGATGAGAGTGTCTTCTCAGCATGTATTTTTCAGATAATGTCCTTTTTATGATCCATTTTCGAGTAGAAAAATGAGAGTGTCTTCTCAGCTTTCTAAATTTAAAGATAAAGAACTCTGATTTTGAGGTTGATAACAATGTAATAGGTGAAAATGCATGTGCAAAAATTGCAAATGCTTAGATTTCTATAAGTAATATGCCTTGGTACATTATATAAACCAGAGAGTATTTTTCTTGCTGAAAAAAGAGAGTTAAGAATAAGACTTTCATCTTACAACTCTAAGAAAATGAATGACCTGTTTTTCATTCTCTTCTCCTCTCCGCAACTTGCTACAAATTTTGTTGTTGGAAGACCTTCTGTCCATTTTTTTGAAGTTTCCAGCTTGTGCGTCTCCTGGTTTCTAAAGTCCAATGTTTCTATTCATAAAAATTGATTATGAATAATTGAGTTAGTTTATTTTAATTCTTACACATAAATGCGTATAAATAAATGTTGGTAAAATCCATTCAACTATTACCAATAAAATTGAATGACTTTGTTTATTTTACTACGTAAAAATAAATGTTGATAAAATCCATTCATGACTTCGTTTATTTTACTGCGTACAAATAAATGTGGGTAAAATCCACGTTTATTTTACTGAGTACAAATAAATGTGGGTAAAATCCACGTTGGTAAAGTCCATTCAACCATTACTAACAACAAGCAAACCAATAAAATTTATGATATTGTGTTAAGGATTTTAAAAAAAACTTTGGTGATATATTTATTACAGTATGTAATTTTAGTTTTGAGTGAGATTGGTAAAATATTATTATAATATGATATATTATTAGAGTTTGTAATTTTGGTTTTGTGTGATTATTATAGTAGGTAACTCCACTTTTGAGTGAGACTGATAGTTTTGTGTGTAATAATTCCAATATTTTAATTTTTTTAGTTTTCTCAACTATAATTAAATAGTTTTTTTTTTTAGGAATTTGAGGAAAATCCATTTGGATCAAAGTAATATATTTGAATCAATGTATAAATGGATGTGCATAAATGGAATTAATGATTCTTTATCACTAGATCCACGAGATATAGAAGGCTAGTTGTCGTTCATGCTTGGTACTTATAGATCTCGACCTACCTAAATAAAAATTGTGCTAGAATGACCACATTTTTCCACAAAAATAATGAGAAATTAATAAATAGTATATATATATATATATAAAGTTTTATTAAGAAAAATAAATAAATGACAAGATAGTAGGAATGCATATTTAAGACATGAATATATTTATTGAAAAATATATGGTAAAATACTTGTAAAGAGATTTTGTTTCCCAGACTCCCACTTACAAGGTATGGTCTACATGAGAGCCAACTACATATTTTCTTTTTAATTTATTATTACACTTTTCTTTTCTTTTTCAATTATAATTTTACTTTATAATATATATATATATATTACATGAGAGGCAACTGTATACTTTTTTTTTTTTAATTTATTATAACACTTTTCTTATTTTGTTTTCAATTATAATTTTACTTTATTATATATATATATATATATATATATATTATTTTTATTTTTTCCTATAAAAAATTTATAAATAAACTTAAATGATTAATTATTACAGTATGTTCCTTCTAATTATGCCTCACCTAGCTTATGCATATTGTATATTGTATTTGTAGCCTCTCATGGTCCATTTGGAAAGGAATATTCAACATTATGTTCACATGCAATGTGTAGTCTAACTTTTTGTATATTTATATCTTGTCATAATTTCCAAAATTATATATACTTGAACCATAAAATTTGATACAAGTTGAGTTTATTTATACAAATTTATGCAAGTTGTGGTAAAAAAAATTCAGATAGAAGAATTATTGACATTGTCATCAAAGAAAACCCAATTATTTTTCCAAGGAGATTGTAATATTTTATAGAGTTAAGTGCATATTAAATGAAAAAAGAAAGAAAGAAAGATCTTGAAACAAGATTTACTAATACTTAAGACATTTGCACTAACCTTTGTGATTTTTATTTATTTTTATTTTATCACTTCATCATTAACAAACTTTAGTGATCACATGTTGAAGTAGGTTACATTTAAGTCATTGGTACAACACATTCTACTAAATTATATATATATATATATATATATATATATATATATATGTATGTATGTATATTCAACATGCAATGTGTAGTTACCTAGAAAGGTACAAGTCTAACTTTTTTTATATTTATATCTTGTCATAATTTCCAAAATTATATATGCTTGAACCATAAAATTTGATACAAGTTGAGTTTATTTATACAAATTTATGCAAGTTGTGGTAAAAAAAAATTCAGATAGACAAATTATTGACATTGTCTTCAAAGAAAACCCAATTATTTTTCCAAGGAGATTGTAATATTTTATAGGGTTAAGTGCATATTAAATGAAAAAAGAAAGAAAGAAAGATCTTGAAACAAGATTTACTAATACTTAAGACATTTGCACTAACCTTTGTGATTTTTATTTTATTTTTATTTTATCACTTCATCATTAACAAACTTTAGTGATTACATGTTCAAGTAGGTTACATTTAAGTCATTGGTACAACACATTCTACTAAATGATATATATATATATATATAATGAAAGGTAAATTGAAAATGAAGTATATGATATTTAAATATACAATCTATCAATAATTTAAACATATTATATTGGCAACAACATTATGTTATCAATAAATGAGAAGTTTAGATAGAAAGGTCTCATTAAGAAAATAAGAAAATCATTCTATTATAATATATTAAGGGATAAAAAATAAAAAATAAAGGTTAGGGAAGGAACCTCTTATGGTTGATTAAGGGAAGATATATATATATATAATTCAATGAAAATCACTCCTTGATTTAAAACATGGTTACTTGATAAAGTCTAAAAGGGAATGAAATTTGTGATTGATTAAATTAGAGAAACTAGAAAAATGGAAAAATGGTGTATTAGTATAATCAATGAATGCGAAGTTGTGGACATGAAAGCATAGATTTAGGTTAGAATCTAAGTCTTCATACAATATTAATAACATTTCTTTGACCAAAAAGTTCAATCTAGGATAGATGACATGAACAAAGTTTTAAAACTTTTCAAAATAACTATCAACATCTTATAATAATAAGCATGAGTGTGACAATTATGTGGAACATTCTAGGACAATAATAATCACTTTAGATAAGAAGGAATGTGTAATGAAATGTACTAAGATAGAAAAAAAAAATGACAATCTATATGAATAAGTATGAGGATCATGAATAAAAGATAATACTTCGAAAAAAAAGAAAAAAACCAACAACAACAACAACAACAATGTGTGATCCTAATTAGGATTATGTATAAGAAGGTGGGTAGCATTTATACAAAACAAGAATCTAAAATAAATTTTAATAAAATGGATTAGAGATGGATTATTTATGGGAAAAAAAAAATTTGAATATGTGATCATAAGTTCATTAGTAAATTATAAAGTCTTTGAAAGACAAGATGAAATAAAGTAAGAGAATCATGACCTTTTAAAGGAAACATTAATGAAGGGAAATAGTACAAATGAAATGAAATAAAACAAGCTAATTGAATCAAATAAATATGCTAGAAGACAAATAAACTTATTGATAATATGTGATGCCACAATCAACCCACAATGTGTGGAATTGACTTGAAAACAACAATAAATCGTTAGCAAGGGTAAAAGAAGCAAGTCAGAACAAGGAATGGTAGACATAAGTGATCTACTGAATTATGCACTTCACCCTTCTCACTTCATAGCCTAACTTGGAGGTGGTGTTTATGTTAGAAAACGATGGTTGAGTGGTGAATAACTCCAATTCAAACAATTACTATAGATAATCTTGAATAAGAGTTCTTACTATTTACATAGTTGTGTTCAACCATGCTATGTTATTTCCTTAGGTTATTCCCAATTCATGTGTGTATAATGGCTACTTAATTTCCATTCCTATGAACATTATTGTTTGTTTAAGATAATCCTATATAAATTACATAAGGAATCATTGCAAAAGGAAACTAACTGTGTTACATGCATATTTGCATATTGGGTTGTCCATGTGATATAGTTGTGAAAATGATATTGTGAAACTAATAAGCCTCATAAAGAATGTTGAGAAAAAGGTTCCATATTGCACCAAAGTGGTTGTGTTTGTGGAGTTAACAATCATTGTTTAGAGAAAAAATGAAGCTAAAAAAATAATAATACATGTTCGCACGATTATTAATAGCAAGTGGAAGAAATTTCTACCTAAGTCTAGTTCGCTTATTAGATGTTAGAAATAGTAATATCCACCTCATCTAGACAACAAAACTAAATAAGGCCACAATGTGTCCATGTCCATTGTATGCACAAATATTTTAGTGGAATCCTTGAGAAATCGTGTTTTAAGATTGAAATTGAATTAAGGCATGCATCACATTTTAACCAAAATGATATCAAATAAACGTTAAAGCACCAATAGAAGACAATGTTAAGTGTGTGTGTGTGTGTGTGTGTGTGTGTGTGTGTGTATATATATATATATATATCTAGAGAGAGAGAGAGATGAAATTGTTGTTCAAGATGGATGGAGTGAGAAGATAAGACAATCCATCCAGAGTATTGGTAGTTACTATTCTGACAAGATTCGAATGATGCCAATTATTACAAGAATCAATGCACATGATTGATGGTCAATACAAATGATTTATGGAAATTAAATGAAAATGGGAACTCTATAAAACCCAAAATTAAAATATTAAAAAAGAGAATTCACAAACTATTACAATCATGTAAATTCATGAATATTATTTTCATAGTTCACATCCTAGTCTCTAATTACGATTTGCTTCACAAACATTACAAGGGTATGCTTTAACAATATTAGAAATTTATTTACAGAGTGTTTAATTATGATTCAATAAGTCTTTAAATGTGGTTTGTATAATATTACAAGTCCATGGACAGGATCTATCACTTTTCAAAGTTCAATTGTGCTTCACTTCTCTATCTCCAGTTGCATTTTGCATAAATTTTTTACTTATTAAATCTAAGAAAACACTCAACTTCTTAACCCAGTAGCAATTTAGAAAGTGATAATCTAATCTATGAATGTGTAAATAGATACCTTTGTGGTACTCTCATTCAAACTAGCTCGACTTTTCAAGATTTATATATCCAAGATTTAACAGAATATTTTACATATATAATATTTCTCAAACAATCATATTGTGACTTTGTGAATGAAGTTTGCATGCAAAAAATATCTGGGCCCAAAACACATGATGATGTCTTTTAATATGGGAATTGAACAACCTAGTCATAAATAAAATCCCCATCACATAATATAAATTCTGTATAATACCATGCAAAGTACTCATAAGATATTGTTAAACACGCACATGGTGGATGAGAAAGTAAACACACACATAGGAAAGATAGGCGTGAGTTATCTTATTGTTAACCATAGATGTAATTTTATAGTACATTAGGTGTGACCCTTGGATTCCGCATTCCAAGGTCACTTGGACTCCTTTTGTGACTGTTTGCCTTCCACACCTACCGATAGAGGATTAGGTGTCCAACATTCCCCCCCTTAATCCGAAGGGGTATGTGTGAGTCCAAGAAAAGTGTTGTAATACAAATTTGCAAATTATGCATGGCAGCACTTAGGCTGAATCAACTCTCTGAAATGTTGGCATAAAGAGGTAGTTTAAGGATGACCACCAACACTGGAACGCAATGCTTATTGCAGTTCCCGGAACTCTTCCAAATCTGGCAAGAAGCTTAGGGCTTCTGCTAGAGGAAGTGTCCCTCATATTTGAAGAGGGAGACCTTCAACCTAGAAGAAGGGAGGTCTACAACCTGTGATGGTTTAAGGATGACCACAAACACTAGAATGCTTGATGCATTTCCTGGAACTCTACCAAGGCTGGCAAGAAGCTGAAGTACTTTGCTAGAGGAAGTGCTCCAAATTCTTTGAAGAGGAAGAATATCAACCTCACATGAATGGTTTAAGGTTGTCCACCAACCAAAGGCATGCTCATGGGCATTCGTGTCTCTGGCTACAACTCTGAATCTGGAAAGACAAATTTTGGCTCAGGCTCGCTTGAGCTGCTATGTCTCTGGCTACAACTCTGAATCTGGAATGACAGGTTGTGGCTTAGGCTCGCTTGATGTGGCTTCGAAGCTTGTATATGAGCACCATTTTCCCCCCTGTCAGGTACAAGGTGATATGATGGCGAAAACTCAACTGCGAGATTGTTCAATATTCTAGAACAAGTTCTGACATGCGACTTAAACATCTTCTTGGTTGTTGATGCCCATTGCCAAGAAGCTATCCATCAAAGATGAATATTTGTTCTTGCAGGAGGCTTGTTTCTGAAGCATTTGTGTGAAGAATGGGTGTGCCAACCACAGTGCTTGCATGGGTGAAGATCAAAACAATGATCTTTCATATGGCCAACTCGATCACAATGTTGGAATTTCACAATCTGTTGTTGCTGTTGTGGAAAAGGAGTAGGATTTGGAACAGCTGAAGGTGAACTGTCATGAAGAAATCTGGCACTCTGAAATTTGATGGGCTTGGAGTAGTCTAGAATTTGAAAGGATAACTCCTTGTCATATCCAAGACCAGTTCTTTGCTTGTTGTGGACAAGCTCTTCCCAAGGTCTAATGATGGGCTTGGGAGGTACTGGCTGAATTTTTTCTTCTTTCTGCAAATTTCTGCTTAAAATGGGTACTGCATCTACAATTTCTTGTTGCTGATGGGAGTCTGTCACAATGTTCTGAACAAGAAAAAGTTCAGAATGATGACTCCACTGTTGTAATTCTACTCGCTGAAGCTTTGACTCAAGCTGCAAAAATTCAATCTTCTCATGTGCATTTTGCAGACAGACTTTAATGTCGAAAAGAGTGTCTTTACTGATTTGGACTGTATTATGAACAATAGAGAGAATTAGAGTGTTTAATAACTCTAAAAAAGCATCAAGTCTCGCCATCTCAACAAATAAAGGGTGATGGCTTTGACCATAAATGAACTTGTAAAGACAGATAGATCTAATTGTTATAGCACTGCAATTGAGTAGCGTGATATGAAAAAACTAGTGAAAAGTTCTCTCAATGGAGAATTAAGTGACTTTCAGAAGCTGCTCCCAACACTTATACCATAAAAGAAATGGGCCACTTGGGACTTGTATCCTTTCTCTATACATTCAAAGAAAAATCAGTATGATCGAATGGTTCTTATATAACAAGTAATTCAAAAACATTTCAACTTGGCATATATTTAAGCTCTAAATTGCATCAATTTGAGCTCAATCATTGTTTCTCAAAACAATGTTAGTATAAATCTCTTCAATTCATACCCAATGTATCAACCACTGAACAAAATTCATGTACCAATGATATTTAGTCTTCACTTCACCACATTTTATGGCTTCATCACATGGATACTCAAGCGTAGATAAACTGGATTACATGCAACATTTCCTCCCATGCATTGAAAAAAAATCTACACAACAAGAACAACATCATATGTCAGATTCGTGGTCTCATAATGACTAACTACATCACCAGCATTAACAAATATGGAGCGGCGGACAGTGGGAGCAGAGACGGATCAATTGCATATGGAGAGGATCACGCGCTACGTATACAGGGAACAACATATGGAGGGGAGCGTTGGCGATGGAGGGAGGCCTGAGCAGTATGGAGGGGAGCGTAGGCCAAGGAACTGTGCATAGGTCGAGAGAGAAGTGTGTAAATGTTGGTAGAGAGTAGATGGGAGGCTGATGGTGTGGAGGCCAAGCAGATGGAATGCGGAGAGTCACTGTAATGAAGGGATTGGAACGATTGAGAAGCGAGACACCTATCTCCTCATCCATTACTCTCTTCATCTGCTTTTTACTCTCTGCAACCTTCGACAAATTCATCTGTATTTTTCTTTTTATTGAAACTAATGAACATTGTAAGTGAAGGGAGGTCAGAGCATTTGGGCCTTTGTTTAAGACATTTAGATACTTGTTGAAACCATTTGGGCACCTGGTAGGAAATCTTCTCTGCGGAAGCCGAATAGATGGTATGCGACAAAGCACTTGAATTTTTCAGGAAAATTACTCGACGAAATGTTTGTGCTACGATTTACCTATATTTAACGGATTCCGGAGAAGCTTACAAATCCAATTACAGCTCCTCGTCCATCAAACAAAGATCTCCAAAGAGACCCTGTAGAATATTTTGTTTTGTCTCGCTTTGATCTGATAACCCATCATCGGTCCCAATAGAGGCAACCTATCACCAAAGGGATGAGGAGACAGGGTCTCTGGTAATTTCTACCTGCAGGTACACTTCAATCTCGGTGGAGTTATAATATACCTGTTGTATAGAAGCAGGTATAGGAGCACGGTGTTTGAGAACCGGTGGTAGGATATATGATTGTGACAATGGTTATATGAAGGGATTGTGAAGCGGTGTATGGTGTTATATATGGACCGGGCAGTGTATATACTACTCTGACGCCACGCAACCACAATGGTAACTGTGTGAGGAGATAGGAGGTGTTATAACTGTCGGTAGGGAGGAGCGATACCGCAACAGTTTGGTGGAATACGGTGTACCAATAGTCGAATGGACAGTCCCATGAGATACGAAGAGAGAGCGATGATGGGTAGGGGAGTTTTCGTATGGTTGTGCCAATACGATGGAACAGGGAATCCAAGCATAAAACCCTGGAGAGATAGACAAAGATGTAGAATTGTCTCTGGTAGGGTAGGAAAATGAAAAAATACTATTTCTGGCAGGAAACCAACAAACAGTGTGACAGGCAGAGATATCTAGTAGCAGGACAAAGAAATAATTGTTGAATGAATGCAGGACCGAAGTGACAGATTCGAGAGAGGCAGAATTGATCGATTCCTCAGAGTGGTGCACGTGTAGAATCTCACAAATTTTAAAACGGTCTGGTGTAGGTCTGCAGCTTGAAAAACAAGGATGGTAGAACTGACATTTATAGAGTCCACAAGACAAGTTTCTCAAATTAGAGCATGGCCAGAATTCTCCTACAGCTCTGATACCATGTTAAACACACGCATGGTGGATGAGAAAGTAAACACACACATAGGAAAGATAGGCGTGAGTTATCTATTATTAACCATAGATGCTCTTTTATAGTACATTAGGTGTGACCCTTGGATTCCGCATTCCAAGATCAGTTGGACTCCTTTTTTGATTGTTTTCCTTCCACACCTACCCATAGAGGATTAGGTGTCCAACAGGTATAACCTAGGATCTGTTACTCCGGAGGATGCGAAGATTATAAACCTTAACTACCCCTCACTTTTCGAGCATCTGCGATGTCCATTTTGACTTAGATAACTACCTATGCTAAGACTCTATTTATAGTTCCATGTAATTTTATGGACGCTATGTAATATTGTTGCATTTTAGTTGGACAAATGAAACTACTTATAAAAATCAATAGATATATTAGGTATTTTTTATTGAAATATGTTAGGTCCCTATATTACTAGTATAGTCCCTTATTGTTGTTAGTGTAACCCCCTTATTGTTATTATTGTACCCTTGTAACCCCCATTTTGTTATTATTGTGCCCTTAAATTATTATTGTTAGGTCGGCTGGGATTACATTATGGCCCACTAGGATTACATTATGGCCCCATGGACTCCTATATATAGAAAGGAGGTTTTGTAAATTGTATCATCCAAGAATTGTTCATTTTATGTAATGTATTGGAGGTTGCCCCCTCGAAGTGGCTTATTTCTAAGGCGTTCATATCTCTTTTCTTCTATTTTTGGAGCTGGTTACACAACATTTGGTATCGGAGCTTTGGGATTCTAGGGTTTCGCTGCTCCAAACAGGTCATCGTGGAATTTTCGCTATAACTTTTTTTCTACGAAGCTTCAGAAGCTGAAATTTCTAGGGTGCGAAGCTGAAATCTTGAGGAAGGTTGTCTAAAAATTTCAGATCTTGGTTCGCAATATTTGAGGAGATATCATCTGTGGAAGTTAAGTATTTTTTCAGGCTCATAAACAGGTCATCGTGGCAATTGCGCTATAAAGTTTTTTGTACGAAGTTTCAGAGTCTGAAATTCATATGGTGCGAAGCTGAAATCCTGAGGAAAGTCGTCAAAAAATTTCAGAGCTTGGTTCGCAATATTTTTGGAGATATGATCTGTGGAAGGTAGTGCTTTTTCAGGCTCCTGAATTTCATCTCAAAGAGGTGATCGTGGGAAAAGTTCAATAACTCTCTCTCTGGGCATCGGATTGGAGTGCCATAAACATTGGTCGCAAGTACATAGACTGTAGTTTATTGGCTATCAATTTCAGAGACAAAGGATGAAACGGTGACACGTGGCAAGTAGTACAAGTTCGCTCTACTGAACCAGTCCATAATTAGGTCATTGTGGGAGATTGGAGACAACTTTGTCTTGGAGAATCCAAATCAGGTCATACCTGTGGCATTCAAAAGAAACTTCAGAGGGCTACTATAGTGATGAATTTCAGATATTGAAGATCTACAATCACAGAGATAATACAATTTCAATATCGAGCTCCTCAAAGCAAGAAAAATGTGTGTATTTTTTTCAAATTGCACAAGTCTTGTTTGAATAATCAAGTTAAATTGATCCCAAGGGCATATTGTAGAATAGATATCAGTATTGGATTCTAAAATGGCCCCTAAGAAGAATTCAACACCCATTAAGCCTTCAGAAGGCTCTACTATGACTCATGAAGATGAAGAATGGCAACATGACATATCAAAATTACAAGAGCAAATTTCGCTCGCGCAAAGAACAACAAAAAATGAAATGGAAGTTTTGAAGAAAGGCGTGGAAACTAAGATGGATGGTTTGAAGAAAGGCGTGGAAGCTAAGATGATTGGTTTGGAAGCTAAGATGGATGGCATGGAAGTGGGCATGGAAGCTAATATTGATGACATGGAAGCTAAGATCGATGAGAAAATGGAAAACATGAAGAATTTTCTAAAAGCAGACATGGAATGTTTGACAAAGTTTATACAAGAAAGGTTTCCTAATGGTGAAAAGATAGTAGAAGAACCTCATGATGAGAACAAAATAAATGTTAATTGTGATTTCATAAACTCTAATGTTGGCGGGAAGAACCACCATATTCCAAAGATGGATATGAGGAAGTTTTATGGAAAGGATCCTGTAACATGGATACTACGGATGGAGCAATATTTTGATCTCCATAACGTGCAAAACACACAAAAGGTACGCATTGCAACTTTACATTTAGAACAAAATACATTTGTATGGTATCGATGGCTTTGCTCCCGTAAAAAAATTGTCACTTGTTCAATTTTTACAGAGGAAATGATAGCACATTATGAGGATACAAAGAGCAACACCTTCTTTAGCCAATTGATAAATCTCAAACAAAAGGTTTTAGTGGGGCAGCACATTGAGGACTTCCAAAAATTGAATATAAGGGTAACTAATATTCCAAAGGAACACAGGATTGATCTCTTCTTAGGTACTCTAAAGGATAACATCCAACATGAAGTTCGTGTTTTGGAACCTGATTCATTGGAGAAGGCATTCGGGTTGGCAAGAAAAGTTGAATGTAAAATTATGGCGACAAGGAAGCCTACCACTCAATTCTATAAAGAAGGAAGTGTTTCTACGCCTAGATTTCCACAACCTACAAGGTTGACATCACAACAATTGGAAGAAAAAAGAGCAAAAGGGCTTTGCTACAGTTGTGATAGAAAATACACTAAAGGTCATAAGTGTGCTGAGAAGAAATTATTTTACATAGATTGTGAAGAGGAAGAAGAAAATGAACAAGAAGAGGATATACACCAGGAACCAGCTCTAGAAGAGGAAGAAATGAATCCGACCATATCTTGTAATGCACTAGCAGGAATTACCACTCCTCAAACTCTCAAGATAGAAGGAAATATCAAGAAGAAAAAGGTAATAGTGTTGATTGATTCGGGTAGCACCCATAATTTTATTCATTGTAAGGTAGCCAAGGAATTAAATTGTTTCCTATACCCAGCACCAGAATGTCAAGTGATGGTTGCAAATGGAGGAACTATAAATTGCTCTGGAAAATGCCATAATATCAAGCTAACCATGGGGGAATATGTATTGATTAGTCCAATGCTTTCCATTTCTATGGGAGGTGTTGATGTTGTACTAGGAGTACAATGGTTACAATCTTTGGGGACGGTAGCTTTTAATTTTCAAGAACTTTTCTTGAAATTTTTTTCAGAAGGAAAGGAAGTCGAATTACGGGGTATTGAAGGGAAGCAGGGAAGGATAATAAGCTCTAATGTCATGACAAAGCTTCTAAAGAAAGAACAACGAGGCGTAATTGCACAATTATGCTCACTAGAAGTTCCGACATCAAAATCATCTATTTCTGGAGATCTCCAACAAGTCTTGGACAATCATTCCAAGGTGTTTGAAACTCCCAAAGGACTCCCACCTATTCGTGATCATGATCGTGCTATTCATTTGATTCCAGGAAGTGTTCCTCCAAACATCAGGCCTTATAGATATCCTTACTTCCAAAAGAGCGAAATTGAACGTATGATTGCAGAAATGTTAGAGGCGGGTATAATTCAGCCTAGTCAAAGTTCTTTCTCTGCTCCTGTATTTTTGGTACACAAGAAGGATGGATCATGGCGAATGTGTCCGGATTATAGGGAGCTCAATAAGCTCACCATTAAAGACAAATTTCCCATTCCTGTGATTGATGAATTATTGGATGAATTACATGGAGCAATTTATTTTACCAAGTTGGATCTTCGTTCGGGATATCATCAAATTAGAATGAAGACTGAAGATATTCCAAAAACAGCGTTTCGAACTCATGAGGGTCATTATGAATTTTTGGTCATGCCTTTTGGCCTTACCAATGCACCTTCTACATTTCAAGGGTTGATGAATTCCATTTTCAAACCCTTCCTTAGAAAATTTGTGCTAGTATTTTTTGATGATATACTAATCTACAGAAGGTCTTGGAAGGATCATGTTGAACATGTTGACAGGGTGCTCAAACTATTGCAGGAGAAACAATTATATGCAAATACATCCAAATGTTTCTTTGGAGTACAATAAGTGGAATATCTGGGTCATATTATATCTCACGAGGGTGTTAAAGTAGACCCTAACAAAACTAAAGCCATTAAGGAATGGAAAGTCCCCAAGACAATAAAGCAGTTGCGAGGATTTCTCGGGTTAACACGCTATTATCGCAAGTTTGTTAAGAATTATGGGAGAATAGCAGCACCTCTAACAACATTATTGAAGAAAGATGCATTTTCATGGACTCCTGAAGCAACTAAGGCCTTTGAACATCTCAAAGAGGCAATGTGCCTAGCACCGGTCTTAGCTACGCCAGACTTCACAAAAACCTTTATTGTGGAATGTGATGCCTCAGGAAATGGAATTGGTGCAGTTTTAATGCAGGAAGGAAGACCCATTGCTTTTGAAAGTCGTCGAATCAAAGGAAAGTATTTACAGAAACCTATTTATGAGAAGGAAATGTTATCAATACTGCATGCGCTAAAGAAATGGTGAACTTACCTAATGGGAAGACACTTCAAGGTAAAAATTGATCATGATAGTCTTAAACACTTTTTGGAACAAAGACTATCCTTAGAAGAGCAGCAAAAATGGGTCACAAAGATGTTGGGTTATGACTTTGAAATAATCTACAAAAAAGGAAAGCTTAATGTTGTTGCAGATGCACTCTCAAGAAAGAATGAAGAGTTGGAAGCATTGCTTTGTGCCATTTCTATTATCCAACCAGATTGGATAACTGAAGCAAGAGATGAATGGAAGAAGGACAAAGATGTATGGACACTCATTCAAAAGTTGCGGCAAGATCCTAGTACATCTGATACATTTAGTTGGAAAAATGATTCCTTATGGTACAAAGATCGCTTATATCTTTGTAAGAATTCCCAACTAAACAAAAGATTCTTCTGGAATTGCACACTTCTCCTTTAGGAGGACACTCAGGATTTTTAAAAACTTACCACAGGGTGAAGAAAGAATTTTTTTGGGATGGCCTTAAATCTGATATTCAAAAGTTTGTGGCGGAATGTTTGGTTTGCCAGCAGAATAAAGTGGAGACAATTAAGACCCCGGGACTTCTACAACCTTTATCCATTCCAAGTCAACGTTGGGAGGAGATTTCAATGGATTTTATCACAGGTTTACCGAAGTCAGAAGGCAAGAATGTCATCATGGTGGTAGTTGATAGACTTACCAAGTATGCACACTTTTGTGCATTATCTCATCCATTTAAAGCAAGTACAGTTGCTACTACACTTGTGGACAGAATTCAAAAGCCACATGGAAGCCCAAGGGTTATTGTGAGCGACAGAGATCCCATTTTTACGGGAAATTTTTGGACGGAGTTATTTTCTTGTTTGGGTACTCAATTAGCTCATAGCTCATCTTATCATCCTCAATCGGATGGTCAAACAGAGATAGTAAATAAATGTTTGGAAGGATATCTTCGTTGTTTTGTATCTGATAAACAAACACAATGGGTCAAGTGGTTACCTCTCGATGAATGGTGGTATAACACTTCCTTCCATACTGCAGCAAAAATGACCCCATTTATGGCACTTTATGGATATCATCCACCATCGATTACATCATCTTTAAGGGAAAATTCGAAGGTTCAAGCAGTCAAAGATCACATCGAGCATCGGCAAGAAGTTCTCCAACTCTTAAAGGATAACCTTAATTTGGCACAAAATCGAATGAAACAACAGGCAGATCAACATCGCAGCGAGAGAAGTTTTGATGTAGGAGATTGGGTATTTTTACGGCTACAACCATATAAACAAATGTCCCTCAAGCAAGCTAAGAAGGATAATAAATTATCGCCAAAGTACTATGGTCCTTACAGGTGTTGCAAAAGATTGGTACTATGGCATACAAATTGGAGCTTCCTTCTTCTTCGCGAGTACATCCAGTTTTCCATGTTTCATGCTTAAAGAAGGTTATAGGTGAAAATATTCCAGTTCAAACAATATTGCCAGAACTTGATGAGGAAGGAAAATTCATATTGGAACCTGAAGCAGTCACGGAAACAAGAACTCGACAACTACGGAATCGATCAATTTCAGAGTATCTCATCAAGTGGAAGAACTTACCCACTGAAGATTCTACATTGGAGGATGAGAATTTTATACAGAAGCACCCAGAGCTACTCAAGCATTGAGGACAACACTTTTTTGAAGGAGAGGGGCATGTTAGGTCCCTATATTACTAGTATAGTCCCTTATTGTTGTTAGTGTAACCCCCTTATTGTTATTATTGTACCCTTGTAACCCACATTTTGTTATTATTGTGCCCTTAAATTATTATTGTTAGGTCGGCTAGGATTACATTGTGGCCCACTAGGATTACATTATGGCCCCATGGACTCCTATATATAGAAGGGAGGTTTTGTAAATTATATCATCCAAGAATTGTTCATTTATGTAATGTATTGGAGGTTGCCCCCTCGAAGTGGCTTATTTCTAAGGCGTTCATATCTCTTTTCTTCTATTTTTGGAGCTGGTTACACAACAAAATATTTGATGTATGACTTATTTGATGTAAGATTTACTCGATGTACGACTTACTTGGTTATGATTTATCTAGTGTATGACTTCTCAGAGTTATTGTTGTTTGACATATGACTTAAGGGGATATGATTTATCTAATGAATGACTTATCAAAATTGTGATTTATCTAATGGAAGATTTATTTCCAGTATGTTTTTATGAAGTACAAAATTGAGACATGGATGTTGGACTCAATAACATGAGGATTAAGATCAATTATATGTATATGTTTTTGGTTGTTATGTATATGCATGAATGAGAACTAACATGCATATTGGAAAGAACTATATGATAACCAAGATCTATGCTTCCGATGGGAAATGTTGACATATATGACAAGGAATGGTATGATGTACATTGTTCTATTACCTTTTGTATCTACCTAATATGCACTATTATGACATGGGTAAAGTGTAAATGATACAGGCGACAAGACTACCTGACTGGATTATTCGATGAAGTATCCAACCAACATTGTAGTGTGTTCCATATTAGGGTGTTGACCTTAATTATGAGGAGGGGTGGAGGCATTTCCCACCATGTAACCTCCAAGCCTGGAATCATGGGAGGGTAGTGATGGACACGCTCTCCTAGATGTGTGATGATGATTGCCAGCTGCCTGTTAGGGAAGTTAGGTCGATATAGTCGATGCTTCCACCATATTGGTTTTATTAGTGGTTAGATTGGTATAGTCTATGCCATAGTATATTGCAACAGAGGACGGATAGGATGGGAGCGGAAGTAGGTTAGGAAGTATAGGAGGTTATAAGTTAGATTGGAGACTCTTGATGGGAGGTGGTATCATTTCTTGACTTAATTTGACTACTATATCTATCTCTATTTTGTTATGCCTTATTTTCAAAATACTTGTGTCATTTTCACTCTAACTTCAGGACGAAGTTTTCTAAAGGAGGGCCGTATGTAATGCCCCACTTGATCCCATAAGACAAATTTTGATTAGTGTTTAATTAATCTGTAAATGATGAGTTATAATTTTTGAGTAATATCTACACTTGTGAAATTGTAATTTTATTTTATTTGTACTGTTATGAATTTTATTATTTATTTCATTTCTAATATGTCTTCTCAAATCAAATCTTAGATAAGGTATGGTCTTCCCTCATTTATTTCTAAAAAAATCAAATATCTAGATTTTGTACACCCAATATGTCTTCTCAATTCAACTTGTAGATAATGTATGGTCTTCTCTCATTTATTTCTAAAATCAAATATCTAGATTTTGTACATCTAATATGTCTTCTCAATTCAGCTTGTAGATAAGGTATGGATTTCCCTCATTTATTTCTAAAATCAAATATCTAGATTTTGTACACCCAATATGTCTTCTCAAATCTACATTTTGGTATTCTCCCATTTTTTTGAATAAAATAACTATATATGGTAAGAAAGTCAAGGTTAATAAATTAGAAGGATGAGGGGGTAGTCATGAAATTAATGTAAGTAGTTGAAGTGGATGAGAGGAAAATATATAAAAGGGAAGGTGTATGAGAGGAAGTAGAGGAGATTCTTGGTCTTGTTTGGCATGGGAGGAGATTCTTGGTCTTGTTTGGCATTGGAAATGAGAACCTTGGTCTTGTTTGGCATTGGAGAGGAAAACCTTGGTCTTGTTTGGAATTGGAAAGGATCCTTGGTCTTTGATTGGTATTGTAGGGTGTTGATTCCAACTTGGACACACTACAGCTGGTTGGACTAGGGCTCAGAGAGCTAGGGAGCCTATGGAGGGTCCGTGGGCTAGAAAATCAATCCTAGTTGGCTGGGAGGTAAATCTAGTCAGGTAGCCCAACAAGAGTGTCTCAATAGAATCAGGAGCATCTTAACCAAACTATTGATACAGGTACTCTTTGATTGTTGATTACTTTTGTAAATTGCTAAAATGAAATTTCATACTTGTTTAATATGCTGAAAATGAATTTTACTTTATCATCAAATAAATGTTGAGCTAGAAATAGACTATTTTCCTTCTTATTATGTTTAATTGAAATGATAATTCTAGGTTAGTTAAATGACCTAGTTAAATCCTCACAAACTTTGCATCACAAAAATGTAGTCTCCTTCAAATTACAGAGGTAGTGCCTTCGCATTATAGAGATTGGGAATTTGCATCACAAAAATTCATATAGAGGTTCTTCTATCACAAATAAAAGAGGCTCCCCCACATCACAAAGATTCAACCTTCTTCAAATCATAGAGGTAGGAGACATGATAATTCGTCCAATCCACATAGAGTATATTCCCATAAAAATGTGAGTTCGAACCATGGATATTATATGCCTATAAGGATGTGAGTTCGTATCTTCAATGTTTCTCGCATTTTATAGAATTGAATATTTTGACCTTCAAGCATAGGGGGAAAAAAATACCAAATCCATGGATAGACTCAAAATATTTCGGGCTTATTACAAATATTATCCTTAATAAAAATTCTAAGATGATTTGTGACAAAACTTAGAAAAAACAAAAAAATGTGCCACAGATCATGCAGAATAAGAAAGAAAATCAGATTAGTTACAAAGATGAAGTGCTTTAGGAAACTTATAGACGTTAAATACTTCGTTGATCTGTAAGAAAAGAGCCACAGGGATGAAGGAATATAGACCCACGAAATCCTCAAGAGAAAAACATAAACCAAACACCCCTTCAAAAACTCACTCTCGTTAGATACAACAATACTCCACAGGACCAAAAAGTCCGAAGCTCATACACTTTGATGTTTGTTCAATGTATGCTCAAGGATGGCTAACAAATTCCCTTATATAGCTTTTGGAGGGAATAAATTAAAGGATCCAACTTGAAAATACTTAGGAGGGAAAACTTCATTTCAAAATTTAAAATTTAAAATTTAATAATGGAGCCAAAATTTTAATCCCTTTGCCACTTTGGAATTTAAATCCAAATTTAAATTCTAATGCCCTCAAATATAAATATAATTTAATTCCTAATGAGAATTCATTTTAACATCATGAGTTTTTGATCCAGATCTTTTACTTCATGGATGTATACATAATTGCATATAAAAGAGTGTACAACCAAGTAACTTAAACACATGAAAAGAAGCGGAAATCATAAGCAAACATGAGATCAAAGACATAATACAATTTGATTACGGAGTTCATCCAATGTGGGCTACGTCTCCGAGCCCTGCTCAATGTGGAGAGGCCTCTTTCATTAAATGGCAACAAAACAATGAATTACAAGAAATTTACAAAAATTACACCTTATACCTCCACTTTTGGTGATGGTCTGAAAATGGAGACCACGACTAGATAAACGGGTTGCACTGTTGTATTCCAGGTGAAAAATCATGTAAAACTGACTATAAACTTGTCTTGTTCTGACACTGGCACTTCTAGACCCCAAATGAATCTTTTCAGCATCAACAAAGATACCATGTTAAAGGATTCCACCCCTGAATCGCTCTTAGTTCCGCACTGTACCCCACCTGTTTTTCCATCATTCGATCGAATGGCGAGTTCGGGTTTTTATGTAGGTTCATGGGTGAACCTTCCAACAAAGGCCTAACGACTTGTTGGTTGGCGACATTAAAATAGAACGTTGTTGGTTGGGAGGTCCCGGGTTCCAAACCGCGAGCTTCCCATTTTGGTACCTTCGTATTATGTTTGGCATGAGAGTTTGGAAAACGATTTTACGTTACAATTTTTGGAGTTTGTTTGAATATTGTCGTTGGCGTCTATTAATTTTTGGGGCCACTCGTTGGCGGGTCGGCCCACATGGGCCATGCGGGTTCGAACCCCATCAACCTCCCAATACGTGGTGCCATTGTGTTAAGGGGTTGGGCAGGTCAGCCAGTGGGTGGCCCACCCACTGTATTATCTTCAATATATATATATGTGTGTGTGTGTGTGTGTGTGTGTGTGTGTCGTTGGGATCGTTTGGTGGGTTGGCGAGGTTGGTGGCCTGCCATCCCAAAATTTAATTTTAATTTTAATTTTTATTATATATAGGCCCAACTATTCAAAAATTTCCCGCCAAGTTTTAAGAATCACTGGGAAAATTAATAAGACGAAAAATTCTCTTGTTCCGGTGGCCGGATTCAGTGCGCCGAGACTCTACCAAATTCTTACCTCATTAGTGACTGTCACTTGGCCTAGTTTGACCATAACTTTGACCGGCGATAACTTGAGCATACGAACTCGAATTTCAGTGTCATTCGCGTCGTTGGAATTAGGACAAAGAACACTATGGTATGATCCTATTTTCACTTAAATCCGATCACTTTAATTTTTGAGCTATTTCAAGGCCGCTTCTATTTCTAGAGCTACCCAGATCATTCCTCCCCACTAATGAGCTTTTGGGCCACCAAAATTTTTATCAGTCAATTAACAAGTGAGGGAATTTCTCCCTCACTTTATCATTTTCAATCCATCGAGCCTTACTTGGATGCACTCCCTTGAAACCAATGTGGAGGTACTCCACGTCTCCCCGCTGTGAGGTCTTAGTCTTCTTGTCAAGAATGATGTCCTCAGATAGCTTTTCCAAGTATTCATGTGCAAAGTCGTCCATTGTAGGAGCCTCTCCAACCTCTTCGGTATCCATGATCAAAGGAGGCTCATAAAGCTTCAAGTTTTCAACGTTCACCACTGAGTACATCTGCATGTATGCTGGAAAATCGAGACAAAAAACATTGTATCCAATCTTCTCTAAAATGGTGAATGGGCCATATCAGATTGGTCTCAACTTCTTTCCTTCCCCTTTCATCGTGTCTTTGTTGATGTGGAGCCACACCCTATCTCCAACCTAGAATCGGTGATTGACTCAATGTTTGTCATGTCGAGCTTTATATTGAGCTTGACTTTTCTCCCACTGCTCCTACACTTCCTCGTGAATCATCTGAATTCGTTGAATGAACTTCTGCGCTTTGTCCCTGTCATATTTCCCACTAGAATCTTCTTCTCTCCCAAATACCATGTCTAAGGGATCCTTTGGAAAATATCCAAAGCATGTCTTGAATGGTGAGCTCCGAGTGGATGAATGCACTGCTCGGTTGTAAGCATGTTGTACATAAGGAAGCTACTTGTCCCACAAATTGGGATGTTTGCCACAATAGCCTTGAAGTACATGTATCATTGTGTGTTTGACAACATTTTTTTTCTGTCATTTTGCGAATGAAATGTCATGCTCCTCTTCAGCTTGGTGTCTATCATTCTCCACAAACTCATCCAAAACTCTCCAAGAAAGCGAGAGTTTCGATCAGACACAATGGATGTGGGCAGCCCAAAATGGACCCATACAAATTGGAAGAAGAGATGACCAGTATGCTCTACAGTGACCTACTTCTTACAAGGCATTAAGACACACATTTTTTTAAATTGATCCACAATGACATACAAATATTCATGACCTCTCCTAGACAAAGGCAAACCACCTACAAAATCTATTGACACACTTTCCCATGGACGACTCGAAGCAGGGAGTGGTGTGTAGAGCCCTAATTTTATATTAAAGGGCTTGCAAATTGAACACAAAACACATCCCTTTACATATCAAGTCACAATATTTTTCATGTGAGGCCAATAACAAAACCTCTGTAAATGGCACAAAGTTTTTTCTGCACCAAAATGACGTGACACAAGAGAGGTATGTGCCTCCCTGATTACATGTATCCTTTCATTGGTGGGAATACAATGTTTGCCAAGATGGTACAAAAATTTTCCCTGCAAATGGTAATTGTCTACCTGCAGACCATGAGTCGACTTGGCATACTATTCATCATCAACATACTATTCAACATAACTTTCAAAAGATAAAGAAGCATTTTGCAAAACTATAGATGTAGAAATAAGAGGGCGAGAAATCATATCTACCACTTTGTTGTTGGCTCCCTCCTTGTATTTTATTACCAAGTGAAATTTATGGAGGAATCCCATCCGTTTGAAATGACGTGCATGTTGAAGCTTGGTTTGTGACTGGAGGTACTGCAAGGGTTGGTGATCTGTGTGAATGATGGTCTATTCTTATGAACTTAGTTAGTCTTCTTGTGTTCTTTATTTAGAAATTTTCATCAAAAAAATATTAAGAATAGAAACAGTAACAGTAGAGGACACAAAAATTAGGCTCTCAGCCAGGGCAAAACCCCTCCAAGGGGAAAACTAGGAAAACTCTTCTCTTCTTCTAGAATATGCTTCAAATGAGACAACAAAGACCCAATCCTAGACCGAGTCCTATAAGTAACAAGTCAACCCTTCCAACGAGTCTTTCCTTGATCTAGCACCAACCAAATTCAAACTGCAACTTTGACCTGCCAATTTCAACATTGCTTCCTTCGACCTGCAACATTAGTGCTATAGTAGCTATGGAAACCCTAATTTAGCTTCCTCTTGAGATCTTCCTCTAGCAAGACAACTTCTCCCAAGGTCAACAAGGTCAATATAGAGTATTCTTCCTTCCAACAACAAGAGACCACACTTCATCCTACTGCTGCTCAAATCTGCAATTTCGACCTCCTTTATAGCTGCAAAAACCCTATAGAGAGACATAGTCCAAAAACAAGTCTTCTTCTTATACTACACCTTTGCTCTTCTTGTCTTCTTGCTTCCTAGCTATAGATCAAACATTTTCCTTGAGATCGAACTTCTTGGTGAGTGAGTGAAAAATGAGGTCGAGCCACTCCTTTATATAGCCTTCCCAAGGGGTCGACTTCCCTCCTTTAGGCCGACTTGAAGTTGCCAGTGCCAACTTGTACTTTTGAAGTTTCCAGGACTTTCTAGACAAAAATAATTCCTTTTCCAATTATATTTTTCCAAGAAGAGGTCTCATAAACATGATGTTGACACCTTTGACTCACAACAATATATATCCTAAGACCAAAAAAACCCTAGAAGCATTAAGCACATGGTTTTACCTAGAAGACTATCAATAATGAGCATGAAATCCATGCTTTAGAAAAATAGCTTTTTCTTTGCTTGTTTTGTTTGTTACATAGGATACATATTGAAATTAGCACAACAACAATTATGAAGAGCGAAACTAGTTACATTTTCAACATCATATTCTTCATCAAATGGGAAAGTAACAAAATCTAAAGGTTTCTCTAAAGGTTCTTTCTTTTCCAAAAATCATCAAAAATTGATAATAAAATTCAAAAAACTAGGAGTAAAGCTTACAAAACCATTGTTTAGATGTGGAAGAAAGATGGAATCTTAGATGTTATCAACGTTTATGTCTTCATCGAAGTCTTAACTTTCAATGGGCTTATGAGGTTGCTCTTGTTCCTCTTCATGTGTTTGATGACTTCCTTCATCTTCATGTTTGTCATGCCCTAAGCCTTCAATAGGAATTTGGAGTATTTGATATTCAAATTCCTCATCACACTTCTTATGTATGGAATGATGAAACCCCTTATCAACAAGCTCATGATCTTCATCAACATGCTCCTCATGCACTTCATCGTTGATTGGGTTAAAAGGATATCCTTATTCTTTCCCTTTAAAGGAATCTTGAGGTGGTTCTTACTCTTTAATAGGAATATAAGAAAGTTCTTCATCAATATGATCTTGGTATGATTCATTCTTTGTATCATCATGGGACGTTTTCTCATAATCATGTAGGGCCACCATCAGGTTTTCAAGGATCCTTTTATACTCATGAGATCAAGGACCTCGAGGTTTAATTAAGACTCAGATCAAAACTATAAGACAAAGTTATATTCCTTGGACCACTGCAATACCTACCTAGTCCAACTTAGTTGGTCTTCTACCAAAGAAAATACAAATAATATTATCAATACATCCTCATGTCTTTCATTAAGTTTTGAAATATACTTCGAAGAGTGTTGCCATTGAAATTTGCAATAATTTCTCCCATTTTGGAGGGATATTATTTGGGTATCATTGAATTTCATTAATCTCAAAAGGAGGGTAAGGTCCATGAAATTCCCACGGTGCCATTTTATTTACTTAACATGTAACTTGATATGTAAAATTTGAAAATAGGAGATGATACCTCATACCAAACATCTATGTGTAGTCGCCAACGTGAATCTCAAATGCTTATACAATGATGTTTGTTTTACCTTAAAAGCACAGTCTTTAAAATTTGCATAGGGAAAGGGCTTCTTTCCTCAATGGATTTGACAAAGGAGTTTATATATGACTATGGTTTGTACTCATAAAAATGGTTGAAGCATAGAATTCAAATATCCAAGGAGACTGATTCAATTTTCCTTGGAAATGGCACCAAAATGTTATCACAAAAACTAACACCATAGTGCAAATCCTTCACAAAGTGCCAATACAATAGAACATCATAATTATTACCACTACCACCTTAGCAACAACTTCCCTATTTTAGCCCACAGGGCATCGAGAAGACGGTGACAAGGTGTTTTGTTAAGGCACTTCATGGTGTAAATGTCATTGGTTCAAAACTTCATGGGAAAAAATCTAGCCATGCTAAGGGCTAATGTGGCCCGGGACTGGTGTAATCCCTCGGTGATTTTGAAAGCTTAGACATCACTGCTTCATAGCTACTCAAGCCATAGGTTAGGCATGCCAGTCATCTGAGAACTCACATAACCTAGAAAACCAAAAACTTCCTTGTTTCAATAAAGGATAAATCTAACAAAAGGGAGGCTTCCTTGGTAGGGCTTAAGACTTTTAAAAAAAGAGAGAATCAAGTCTAAGGTCTCATAAGGATCTACCCAACTTACCACCAAAGATATGTATTAAATGATATAGGTTTAGATGGCTAATGAAGGTCAATTCAAGATTTGGTTTAAGGTATTCTAGTGTTGATATAGAAGGTTTACCATGTAATGATCTCATGCAAAACAATCCCCAAATCATTCAAAGTCTGAAAATTGCCAATGGTTGATGTAAATCTCATATAAAAGGTACTAAATTACAACAACAAACAAGTTTCAACCACATCTAGTGACATTTTCAAGCACATTTTTGGAAGTTTTTTTGCCCACCTAAGTGCCCGAGAGGGACCTAGGACCCATAGGAAGGTATTTCCCTAATATGTGCTATCGACCCTTTAAGACAAAACAAAGATAGAGGATTGATGTTTGAGGAGTGTCACCTTGATAATTAATTTTGTGATCCGGATTTATGCAAGAACACAACATAATACACATATAACCATACATACAAAAATGTAGCGGAAATAACTTCATTTCATTAATACCAAAGAACTAAAATTTGTTTACAGACAGAATGGAAATAAACTAGCTAGGGTGTTGGTAGCTTATCTCTGAGAAGAGATGTGGTGGCTATAGGTCTCTGAACTGTGTTACAATGAGACTTGAGGGCCTATTTATTATTGAAAAACAATGGAAAACCCTTAACATCCAAAAACCTAACCCTAGGAGGTGAAGCGCCAAAACTATGGGCCCCAATTGGGTAAATTGGTACATCGACTTCCCAGGGACGTAACTTTGGCATATGATCTCTGTTTGATGCGCTCAATACCTCGTTAGAAAGATCTATCCGAGGACTACAACTTTTGAGTAAGCAAAATTGGACTATGACCCATATTGCTCTCGGTTTTCTCCAAAAAACGTCGTTTAGGGCCTTAAAACAGCTCCGGAAGTTCAGGACCTGAAAAAATGCTAAAAATAGTAATCTATGCTATAATTAAGGAAACTGAAAAACCGAAAGAAACAATGGTGGGGCTCCAAGTAGAATAGACGGGTGGCCACCAATATCCACCTGGATCATTGTGATATTAAATTCTTAAAGTAAAACTTGGCATTCTCCTTTATCTTACATTTTCTATCTTTTCCATTCTCCTTTATTTTATCTTACCTTTTACTTAAATTTCTAATATCAACATTAATTATTTCAACATATTTAAAAGTGATTCGAACATCATTGAGCTTCACATGAAGAAAGTAAAATTTCATATAAAGTGTTTCCACTAGATTCTACCCTACAAAAAAAATATAAAAATAACATTAGTCAAACCACTAAGCATCAATTAATACAAACATGAGTTTCTTTCTAAAATACTATTTATGTGTATCTTTATTATTTTCTTTCTAGAAAATCACACACAATTCTCATTTTGAAAACTCATACATATTTTCCCATCTAGTATAGAATTCTCATTTTGAAAACTCATACATGTTTTCCCATTTAGTATAACATGAATTAAGATTAGATTACCTAATTGTTTAGGTATCAACTAAATAGAAATATAAACATATTAAATAAAATTTTAAATAATGTTATAAATTTCAACGTATATAAAATTCTACATGTCTATAACAAAGTAATTGAAATATGAAATATCCGTTCTTCCAACTATGATGTGCATATTTCATTGCTCTGTTTTATAATCAGTTATTCATACTTCAACTGTTGCTCTGAGTGCTGGTCTAAATGTTACAGAGTTATATATATAACAAAGTAATTGAAATATGAAATTATCCGTTCTTCCAACTGTGATTTGTATATTTTATGGCTCTGTTTTATCATAAGTTATTCAAACTTCAACTGCTGTTTGAGACCCTGAATGCTGCACACCTTTGTTTTTTAATTAAAAAAACTGATCAGAAGATACGCACGTATTCCCAAACATTATTAAGAAATATTATATCTTTTGACAAGGCTCTAAACATAATGAATGCCATTGAAGGTCTCTTCAATGTTATTGTGCTAATTACTGACACAATGGGTAATAGAAAAACACAATGAATGATAATAAAAACCAGACAGTTAAAACCACTCTTCACATTGTATTACCTTTTTCTTATCATGATAAGAAACTACTTTTAAACTCCAGAAGTATATTTTCCTTTCTAAATATTATAACAAATTTCCTAGATTATTGATATTAGAATTTGAATCAAGATTATGACAATTATTATGTAAGAGAGATTTCAATTAAAAAGAAAAATCTAAAGAATAAAGATTATGTTACCCTATTAAGTGGTGCAGCTCTTGGGGAAGTCACTTTCCAAAAAGAAAAAGAAGATTTGATTATCAAAACTGAAAGAGTAGCCAGTTGCAAGGAGATTTTGAGACATAATTTACCTCAATGTGAGTTGAAATGAGAAATGGCACATTTCTAACAGAGACCCAGCGTTTAATGAATTTATTAACAACATCAAATGATCAGCAACAATAGTTGCCACACTGAATGAAAACTAACAGATTCGAACTATGATGAATGCTACTATTAATAAGGACATCTTCTGCAAATAGCTCCACAATTCCCAAAAATCTGTGACTTATTCTGATCACCTGCAAAGAAAGTTATAAGCACCTTCAGATAGGCATTTAACTTCCCATGAATGTATAATGAAATATTTAGACATTGCAACAGACAACAAAAATCACCCAAGTAACAAGGTTAATATTCAATGGCAAACATTGTTTATTTATAGCTTTTAACTTTTTAACACATCCAAGAGAAAGGTTGAATGCCCTAGGATGTATCAGGAATCTTGTCTAAGAACCACATTAAGTCCATCTTGATGACCTTGACTTTCTCCTTAAGTCCACTATATGCTATCAGAAAAACTTTGGACGTGCCTTCAATCTCTTCCACCTTATCAGCAACAGATTCAACACATGATTTGACCTCAACCATAAATAGCCAACATACACCAACAAGATAATAAGATAGGCACAAGAAGGCACAAGAAGGCACAACAAGGATCCTCCTGACAGATAGAACACCAGAATTGATCCTTGTTGATCCTGACTTGATGTCAACCTCAAAATTTGACAGTGACCCCCATGGAAACACTGGTCCTTTGACCTCATCTATCCTGCCCACCTCAGCCCTGTCAGCTCCCAACATAGTATTTATTATTCGCATCACCATGGAAAGATAAACATATAAAAGATCCTTGCAATCCCTTGTAAAAATCATCATCACCTCTTTCTTCACTAAAAAAATAGATTTTTCCTAGTCCTGTTCCTGGCTCCTTCCAATTCTTTATTTTCCTTCACAAAGTTGTTAACAGAATCCTCCTCGTCCACAACGATCTGCTGCTCTAATTTCATCTTCTCCTCAGACCTCTTTGGAGCCATCACAGCCAACCAAAATTAACCAAAATAGCATAAAACATAGATGATGTTCCAAAATATCAGGGTTTTCTCACCCATCATCAGGCTTTTACACATCTGATCATGCAAAATGTGAGAATTTGAAAATGTGAATGGCAAAGTTGAGTTTGAAAATATCAAAATTACTCCTTTAAGAACGTCATCATCGTTTGCTAACCTACCCCTCTAATATTGTACCATATGCCAGTCCAATAATTTAGTTGTACCAATAAAGATCCTCCTCATGTTGGTACCACCTTAAATTCAACTTAAATTGAAGTGAAACCCCTGTTTACTCTACAGTTAGCAACTGTGTTATAGATTCTCCTAGTGCGAAAAGAAAAACTTCCTCAAATCGAGAGCCTGTCATCCTTACCTTTGTTAATAAATCAATTATAGGCCAATCCTTTGGTACAGCCTCCCAATTAAGCATAGAGATTAAAAATATTTGAACTGCCAACACCCAGTCTATATGCCTCCCTATGATCTTGATGATATTCTGTCCTTGAATTAGAACTGGCAATTCAGCCAGAAGAATTATCTTGATCCCTAGAACTGTAGCAAAAGAAAGGAATAAATGCTCGTTACAATCTACCAGAGCACCTCCTGCCCCTGAAAAACCAGCGTTTCCTTTGGGAGGCACTGTCAAGTTTTAAAAATTCAAGATCAAAGCTAAACAAATATGTGAGGGTAATTGTTTTCCCCTCATGGTCTGCCTTTCACAGAGAATAGCTGACATTCCATAATCCTAAAATAACAGTCCAACACGAAAAAAGTTTACTATACTACCCCAGACAAACTTAAACAACCCTAGATTAACACACAACTCTTTATTATTCAGCGAAAAAAAAAAGATTGTGAAAACAGGCACGAGTCAATTATCAGATTATCAGATTACAGGTAGAAAATAGACACTATTTTTCAATTGGATTTTGGCTTTTAGCTGGCAAAGCTCAGGGTTTAATTCAGCTCATAGTGGTTCAAGTGAACCAGGGGAGTTGCCCATAAGGGAGACTTAACCGTATATACCTCTTATGTAGTACATGCAAAAGCAGTTCCATCAAATGTCTTTACAGTCTTACCCATGTAGTGACCTTTACCCAACAACACTTTTAATGCGCCTTTACCCAACAACACTTTTAATGGGGTTAAACTAATAATACTTATGTGTAACTGTTTCTGATTCATCAATGGAGGCCTATAAATCTCAACTATGTATTGGGGTGATACAAATACCCATTAACATAGAGAAGATATTTGAAACGTGCAACTTTTTGATTCATCAGTGGGGGCCTATAAACCTCAAACTCTGTATTGGAATGATATAAATACCCATTAATCTTGCAACTTTGACATTGTAAGAGCGAAAATTTTACCAATTAGTCATGAATAATCTCTCAAACTTATTTAAAAAAATTAATACACTTTTCTAATCCAAGATCGTATGCCCAAACTCAATGTATTATCATCATTTAAGCTGTCTGAGACACCTAACTGCTGTTGATTAAATAACATACTAACCTTGACTCAATGCACTATCTAGATTCAACGGGTATACCAAATTTGGCATCTATATATTCACTCAATGCCCTATCTAGATTCAATGGGTATCGCCAAATGCACTATAGATTCAATGAGTATCACCAAAACTGGCGCCTATCTAGTCACTCAATGCATCGTTTAGATTCAATGGGAGCACCAAAAAATCATCCCCATCAAGGATATAGAATGTAGCTAACTTATCTTAATACAATAATAAAACCCTCCAAAAAGAGGAATTGCAGAGCAAGAGACAAAAGGAATTATAACTTGATACAATAACAGAACCCCAGCAACCAAATGAATTGCAAGGCAAAAGACGAAAGGAATTGTAGAAATTACCTGTGTGGTGAGTCTCAGCACCTAACCAGAACGCCTCTCACTGGACGCCGACGTCTTGGAGTCTGGCAGACCAGCATCAACAGCATTGCCAACACCAAAACCACCAAAAATCCAAAAGTATTACTTTCTTCCTCTTCTTTCTTCACAATGTAATACGTTCCCCCCATGATTTCTTGCTTTCGGCCTTCGTATTGAATTCGTCCAGTTTTCGCTAGGATTTCTCTTCAAATTGTATCTCGATGAGCGCTAAGCGAATATAAGTTTCACTGAGATTCCATCAGGGTAGCTCTTGTTCTTGGCCCACAAAGAACGTTCGTCGCACAATCACAGAAACTGCTTGGACGGAGCACTCAATTAAGTTGAGTAGACTCTTCATTAAATGTCAGGAAAGAATTGCAAAGTCACAGGAACGGTTGTTGCAACACCGCTGTCAAATTGAAAGGATAGAGGAAATTATGCGAGGCGGCGGCCATTGGTCATTCCATAATTCTCCGAGTCCAGAAAATGACTACAAACCGATCTCTTTTTTGGACTGCCGGGAATTCTGCCCGGGTGACATCCCCACAACTAATTTCGTTTTTTTTTATTTGTGTTTAAAATCCGCAAAATGTAGCAGGTGAAACTTCGAAGAAAATAAAGCGGGAATCTTTCTTTACGGGGCAGTGCGCTGAAAATGTTGTCAGGGAAAATATTATTATTATTTATTATTTATTTTTGTTTAAAATTTGTTGAAATGACCAATTGTGTAATATTAAATTTTAATATTTTGATAAAAAAATTTAGGAAATTTAAATTACATTAAATTATTAAAATAATTAAAAAAAAAAAATTTAAATTATTTTAAAATAAATTCACTACCATCAAACCAGTTTAATTTTTATTAATACTATAAATATATATTTTATTTTACAATTGGGTTGTTGGAATTTGAGACATTGAATGAAGGAGAAGGCAATGGAGCTTACCTTCTCCCTTCGCATTTGAGGGTGATGGTTGTTGCCAACTCACCCCATGTAACACACATGCAAACAATTATTATCAGTTTTCAATCTCATAACAAACGTATCTTTGTTTGAGCGCTTTGGGATGAGAAACTTTGCTCTCTAGCTTTTTTTCTATGCTTGGGTTATGTCTCCGCTGCAAGTGGCAATTCTTTTGGGCGATAGGCAGTGAGGGGCTTGCATTCATCGACAAAGACTCAAGGTTGTGGCATAAATTGTGGGTTTCCTCTCTAGTACAGGTGATGCCTTTTTTCCATGGCCATGATTCTGCATACAATGGAAATTTGGGAGACTTAGCTTCAGGGTTCGAGGTTCTCTAGCGCATGAACTCGATGTTGAGCAACGGCGAGGGGAAAATCCTGAGGCAAGCAGTTGAGGCATCACATGGGGCGTTGATGGTAACCACGGTAACAAACATAGCAGGAACGAGAGACATCATCCTTCTACCAGGTCTCATGACTACACAAGTTCATGCCTGGTGGGTTGGTAAACATTGGGTGATTCTCTCTATGTAATGCTCTAAGATCAAAGGGGGTTAGTCGTGGTTTGGATGTTGTTACCTCTTAGTGGTTGTTGGATCCTATATGGAGCATTTTATCTGTCCCCCCCCCCCCCCATAGAAGTTGTTTTTCATTAGAAGTTGTCATATACCTCTCTAACAATTCAGGTCTCCCTGGGTTTTACTTTATGGTCTTCTCATATCCAATCCCTCGAGTTTTTGGGTGCTTTGGGTGTGAATTCTCTCCTAGCCCTTAGATATCCGATATAGTATACTAAGACAATGAATTCATTGTCGTTGGGGGTCTCGAGGTAGGGGTCCTTAGGGTTGACCACAAGCCGAAGCCCAAGATGTCGTAGCCATTTTCCACTTTGCCACTCCTCTAGAAATTCAAGAGGAAATATGTCAACTTGAATCCTTGACCATCACCAGCTGAAAAGCCTACTTTGACTCAGAAATTCAAGCTGAGGTAGCCAATTGGGTTCCAAAGCCTAGATACACCAAGGGAAGATGAAGCTACCACTTGAACTCCATCAACCGTCATTGGTAGATGAATACACTGTTGGCCCATCCTAAAGGAGAAACATGAAGATCACAATGATATAATCTCTTCTCTTAATGAAATCAAGCATGTACATTGTTACCAACACTCCTATCTTATTAGTTTGGATGCTCAACTTGCTCATTGAGAAGGTAATCTACAATATGTTCTAAAACCTCCTACACCGACTAAAACCAAGGCTCAAGATCTCGCCCCAATTACTTATTTTGACTCTCAATGTTATGTTTAGGCACTTGGCAATTGTCTTTTACTTTATGTAGTTTAGTTTATGTTAGTTGTCATAAACTTCATAGTGATAGTTGCTATTATTTTGCATTATCTAAACTCTTATCCATGATCAATAGATATGTTTTCTCTTGAAATAGAGAGTTCAATCTTTGTTAGGTGTCATAAACTTCATAGTGATAGTTGCTATTATTTTGCATTATCTAAACTCTTATCCATGAGACTACTTATTAGAACTAATTTATATAGTTTTTTTCACAATTTTTACCAAATATAACATGCCTCCAAAAAATTAAACCTACCACAGCTAAAGACATATGCCTCTACCACTTGAGCTCAACTCCTTCAACTATTAAATAATTATTTTTAATTAATAAAAAATTATAAAGCAATAATTTTTTTTATTAAAATTTAATTTTTTAATTTAATAATCTAAATTTCAACACCCAAATTTCAACATAACACTGACGTAAAGCCTCTTCTAAACTTTTAGATATATTAGAAATCCCTATTACATGTTCTCAACATATATTATAAGTGATTTGAAAATGGATTTTATCATTGATATTTTTTAAAATGCATTTTTAGCTCCCCTCTAATGTATTGGAATTCTTCATTATTTTGAGATATATTGGTTAATTTTTTGTAATTTAAATTTGTATATATATCATAAGATTTTGTGATGTTATTATTTTGATATTTTGATTTTTTTAGTTAATAATTAAATTTGGTTTTATTTATGAGATTAAAATCAAATATTTCTAAAATATAGAATTTAATTAAAGGTATTCTAGATAATAATTACAATAAAAAATTGTTTTGTCAAAAATATTATTTAAATTTTGATTTTAAAATAAAATCAAATTAAATCAAATTGGTGTATAAGATTTATTTATTTGTAAGATAAGGAATCACATTTGAACAATGATTTGGCTACTAAAATTTATAAAGATGTAGATGCTTCTATTTTCTTTAGTTTTAAACTTATGACCTCTTATTATCAAACACATATTTTTAATGATTAAGAACTTATTTTCCTCACATCTAAAAAAACATAATTAATGATAAAAAAGCATTAACAAATAAATTATAATAAAATGTACCACCATTAAATAATTAAAAAAATCATTATTTTCTTTTAAAATATATATGGAAAATCTATTTTTTTTTTTAAGTTAAATTTCAAGAACAAAAAAAATGCATATAACTTTATTTATTAACAATTCTAAAAAATATATATTATAATAACAAGAATCTATTTTGAAGGCGGTGGTCAATACACACCAATTTGGTATATGAGATGTTGAAGATGTTAACTTTTGTTTGTCTTGTGCTTAATATTTGATATTCCTCATTATAGAATTTATTGGTTAATGTAATCTCTATCTAGTTGTTTGGTTTGGAGATTGTTAAAATAAAATATTATAATAAGAAGAATCTATTTTGAAGGTCATGGTTAAGCTAGACACCAAATTGGTGTATGAGATGATAGAGATATTAACTCTCTTTTTTTTCACCAAATTGGTGTATAAGATGTTGGAGAGATTAACTTCTACTTGTCTTGTGCTTAATATTTGATATTTCTCATCATATAATATATTAATTAATATAATCTTTAGGTGAATTATTTGTTTAAAAATTTGTTATTTAACTCTTAAATTGATATGTAATTGAAATATTTTCTCAACTAATTGAATTATTTATGTAAAGTAATCCATTTATCTTAAGCCTAATTTCATACATAAATATATGAAATTGTGTATGATAATAATATATAAAAAACTATTGTGTGGAAGAATTCTATATTGGTATTAGAATTGGTAACTTTATGTATAACCTACTCACAAAAAGCCCAAAATATCAAGAAAATGTGAAATGATCTAAAGTAGGTGTAGATTAGATTGATGTTGGTATGTGAAAGTAGATTATTTTGTGTAAAGTGAAAAGGGAGAGAGACCTTCGATGCATGTCGTACCTATTATGTTCTTTCACATAGTGCTCCACAAAAAAATCAAAGGGAAATTTCATTGTATCGAGTGAATCAATTTTCTAGCGGCAAGTAGGTTCCAAGGCTTATTTTGTCATTGGATATTTGCATTAAAATGGTAAATAAATAAAGCTAAAGGCTTAATTATCTTCATAACCATTGATTCTTACATTTGAAGGTTATGGTTTCTTTTACTCTAGTTTTTTTTTCTTCTTGGGATGCATTTTGCATAGTTAAGGTGTGGATAAAGTGTTTCCATTTTGGCAGGTCCTCATGTAACATGAGCCATATTAGCATTGTTTTTTTTCAAAAGATTTTAGAGAATTGGATATTTTGTTGTGTTTATATTTTTGTTTTATCTTAATTATTATTAGTTTAGTAAGGTCATTTATGAGTTCATAAATAGATTTATTTACTATATAGATTTTATAAACATATTATTTTTTTTAAGGTTCTAATGATTATATATATATATATATATATATATATATATATATATATATATATATATATATATATTTTGAGAAATATGGATAGATTTATTAATGTGTTTATGTACATAACAATGGTTTTTGGGAATATGTGAGTTTATTTTATAGTAAAACATTTTTAAATAGAAGCATTTTTGTGGCGGATATTTAATGATGATAAATATTTAAAATAAGATAAAATTTTCATTTTATAAAACTAACTCTAGGTACATTCAATATCTAGACTATTTTCTTAGATAGCTAGCTAGTACAATTGGCCAAGTATATTGGTAAATGGAAATATGCCAATGGAATAGCTAGCAGTCATTACAAATAGGAAATTGATTTAGTAGCCTAAAGAAACTATATCTTCAAGGGATCAAGTGGAAGTATCACTCAATATGGATGGTTGTGATGAAACTCAATCTACAATATTTCAAAATGGATAAAGACGTTGATGAAGGCTCAACAAGATACAAGATCAAGACAAGTACTCATTAATAGAAGGTATTGGAGATATTAAATTCTACTTGTCATGTGCTTAACATTTTTGCGCCGAGAGGCGCATCAACAGCTCAGTATGACCCCAATGTCAGGTGGGTCACGTCCTCATACAAAATGTCGGCTTAAGTTTAAAATAAAAAAAAATCGCATTGTGCTAGAACATATATCAATTTCTAATACAATTATGTATTATTTATATAATTTGAATGGATAGTAAATTATATACGTGAATTTGAATGGATCATAAATTTACCTTTAACAAAAAAATTACCACATTGAATTTCCAAATTAAGTAAAATTTTAAACATCTTTACTCTTTACTAAAGTAATTACCATTTCCTAAATCAAAGGAAAAGAGTTAATTGAACACAAACAATCAAAATCCAAAATCTTTTAATATTTCTTCTAATTAAATATTTGTAGAATGAATTTATACTTACTCCAACTATGGTAAATAAATAAAAACATATATAAACTAGATGTATGGTAAATAAATAAAAATTCTTTTTATATTTATTCCATAAACCTTTTTATATTTAAAAAAACTTTAAAAAGAGGTTTTATTTAGATGAAGCCTATGGGAGGAATACCATGGGACAAATTAATATTGATACCATGGGCCAGATACCATGGGCCAAATACCATGGATAAATAAATAAATATAAAAGAGGCATAAACAAGTATGATAAATAAATAAATAAATATAAAATAGATATGAAGAGGTATGGTAAATAAATAAATATAAAAGAGGCATAAAGAAGTAAGGTAAATAAATAACAATATATCAAATAGGATTATAAATAAAAATCTAATTATATAACAAGCCTATGGGCCAAATACCATAGTAAAGAAAAGGGGTATGGTAAGTAAATAAAAATATAAATAAACTAGAGGTATGGTAAGTAAATAAAACCTCTTTTCATATTTACTCCATAATCTCCTTTATATTTACAAATATTTATGTTCATTAGTTTACATAACTAAGAAGAAATAGAGAGAGAGTGTGTGTATGTTTAGGGGTGAGATAAAGAGACAAAGTAAGATGTATGGAAAGAAGGGGGGGAGAAGAAGTGAGAAGGAGAGAGGGAGGGATATAGTATTGTAGTTGGAGAGAGAGAGGGGTGGAAAGAGAGAGAGAAAGAAAGGGATGGGGGAAGAGAGAGGATTAGAGAGAGAGAGAGAGAGATATGGGGGAAGAGAGAGGATTTGAGGGAAAAGAGAGAGAGAGAGGTTGGAGAGAAAGGGGGAGAGAGGAAGGATGAGAGAGAGGAGGAGAGTGATGGGGGAAGAGAGTATTGGAGAGAGAGAGAGAGAGGGGGGGGGGGGATTTAGGGGGGAGAGAGAGAGAGGACTTGAGAGAGAGGAGGAGAGAGGGATCGATAAAAGAGATGGAGTTAGAGGGGGAGAGATGTAGGAAATAAGAAATATAGAGAGTGAGAAGTGGAGAGAGAGAAGGAGTGACAAGGGAGAGACAGAGAGAGAGAGCGTGTATGTTTGGGGCTGAGATAAAGAGACAAATAAGGAGAGATGGAGATAAGGGGGGAGAAGGAGATATAAGGAGAGAGGGAGGGATATAGTAACATAGTTGGTGGGTGAAGAGAGAGAGAGATGGAGAGAGAGGGAAAGAGAGGAAGGAAGAGAGAGGATGTGAGAGAGTGGAGAGAGGGAGGGAAAGAGAGATGGACTTGGAGGGGGAGGGGGAGAGAGGTAAGAAGAAATAAATAGAGAGAGAAAGGTGGAGAGAGAGAGAGTGAGTGAGTGATAAGGAAGATGGAGAGAGAGGGAGAGAGGGAGAAGATAGAGATATAGATGGACTGAAGAGAGGGAAGAAGAGAGAGATGGGGAGAGGAGGGGATTGACAAAGAGATTGATATATATGGATTGCGAGAGTGTGTGTGTGTTTAGGGGGGTGAGATAGAGAGACAGAAAATAAGAGATGGAGGGGGATATAGATATGGATGGAGGGTGGAGAGAGGGAAGAATATTTCTCACACTAGATGGATTGATATAAGTGGGGATGGTGATTTATAATCCTATTTGATTATTTGCACTATATGCAACGATTTTCGTGTAGATATTTATTTCTAATGATATTTGATTACTTGCACTAGATGCATTGATTTCGGTGTAGGTGGTGATTTCTAATACAATTTGATTGCTTGCACTGAATTTGTTGATTTCAATTTAGATGTCGATTTATAATTATATTTGATTACTTTCACTAGGTGAATTGGTTTCAATGTAGATGATTTCTAATCCTATTTGATTGTTTGTGCTAAATGCATTGATTTCAGTGTAGATGGCGATTTCTAATCCTATTTTATTTATTTGAGTAAATGCATTGATTTCAGTGTAGATTTTGGTTTCTAGAGAGAGAGAGAGAGAGAGAGAGATGGAGAGAGAGGGAGAGAGGAAAAAAGGAGGAAAGAGAGATATTAATGGGGGAGAGGGAGAGAAGGGGAAGATAGAGATTTAGATGGAAGGTGAAGAGAGGGAAGAAGAGAGAGATGGGGAGAGGGGGTGATTAAAAAAGAGATTGATATATATGGAGTACGAGAGCACGTGTGTTTAGGGGGGTGAGATAGAGAGACAAAAATGAATAGATGGAGGGGGATATAGATATGGATGGAGGGTGGAGAGAGGGAGGAATATTTCTTGCACTAGATGGATTGATATAAGTGGAGATGGTGATTTCTAATCCTATTTGATTATTTGCACTAGATGCCTCGATTTTAGTGTAGATATTTATTTCTAATGATATTTGATTACTTGCACTAGATGCATTGATTTCAGTGTAGGTGGTGATTTCTAATACAATTTGATTTCTTGCACTGAATGTGTTGATTTCAATTTAGATGTCAATTTATAATTATATTTGATTACTTGCACTAGATGACTTAATTTCAATGTAGATGATTTCTAATCCTATTTTATTGTTTGCACTAAATTCATTGATTTCAGTGTAGATGGCGATTTCTAATCCTATTTGATTTCTTTGAGTAAGTGCATTGATTTCAGTGTAGATGTTGGTTCCTAGAGAGAGAGAGAGTGAGTGATAAGGAAGATGGAGAGAGAGAGAGAGAGGACAAAAGGAGGAAAGAGAGATATTAGCGAGGGAGAGGGAGAGAAGGGGAAGAGAGGGAAGAAGAGAGAGATGGGGAGAGAGGGTGATCGACAAAGAGAATGATATATATGGAGTGCAAGAGCGTGTGTGTTTAGGGGGGTGAGATAGAGACCAAAAAAAAGAGATGGATGGGGATATAGATATGGATGGAGGGTGGAGAGAGGGAAGAATATTTCTTGCACTAGATGGATTGATTTAAGTGGAGATGGTGATTTATAATCCTATTTGATTATTTGCACTAGTTGCATCAATTTTAGTGTAGATGTTTATTTCTAATGATATATGATTACTTGCACTAGATGCATTGATTTCAGTGTAGGTGATGATTCCTAATACTATTTGATTGCTTGCACTAGATGTGTTGATTTCAATTTAGACGTTGATTTATAATTATATTTGATTGCTTGCACTAGATGCATTGATTTCAATGTAGATTATTCCTAATACTATTTGATTGTTTGCACTAAATGCATTGATTTCAGTGTAGATGGCGATTTCTAATCCTATTTGATTGCTTTGAGTAAATGCATTGATTTCAGGGTAGATGTTGGTTTCTAATCTTATTTGATTGATTGCATTAGGTGCATTGATTTCAATGTAGAAGTTATTTTCTAATCTTATTTGATTGCTTGCATTAAATGCATTGATTTCATTGTATATGTTGATTTATGATTTGATGTAATTGGATATATGATGGTACATTAATATTAAAGTGATTGGATTAACAATATGCATTGATTTTAGTGTAAGCACAAAAAGTTATTAACAATGTAGATTGATTTTTGTGTTATAGTAATTTAAGCTATTCATACTGGAGAGCAAGAGAGACAAGGTATCATGTTTACTACAATAGATCGAGCTAAAGATTTAAATGGTTTATGATTTAAATTTTCTTTTTCATATAATCGATATGAAAAGATAATAAAACTAACAAGGGAGGAAATAAGAATAGTAGAAGAAAATAGTTTGAGATTGATTGTAACATGAGTATGTTATTATTATTCACATTTTCTATCTTTCAACACTATTATTGTCACTTTGCATTTAAAAAAAATATTTCATCATTTTTCATCATTATAGTTATTAACAATAATTATCATCTCAATGAACTGAGGTAACTAAGAAAATTTAAAATTAAAATGACCAAGTTAATCTCAGAAATATTTAGCATATTTAAAATGATTATATTTATATTTGATATATTTACATATTACTGATAAAATTAATCATATCTTTGATAGATTTTCCTTGGCAGCACACGACTGAAACCAGCCTAGATCCATCTTACATCTAAAAAATATACAAAAATTTTAATAATCTGAAAAATGTGACGTTGATGCCTCCGACTGGAACCAGCCTAGATCCATCTAACTCTGGATCTATCATGCGCCGAGAGGGATCAAATCTCTCGTGGTGCAAACCTTTCCTCAAGTTTTGCACTCAAAAAATAGGTTTGCACCTCGAGAGATTTGATCCCTCTCGGCGCATGATAGATCCAGAGTTAGATGGATCTAGGCTGATATATTCATCATCATAGAATGCACTAGTTAATGTGATCTCTATGTGAGTTGTTTGGTTAGGAGATTGTTAACGAGCTCCTAGATTAGTGTGTAGTTGAGATATTACCTCAACTAACTAGGTTGGCTACCTAAGATAGTCAATTTATCCTAATCCTAGTTTCATGTATAAATATATGTGATTATGTATGAATAATATATGAAAAATTGTTTTGTGTTTATGAATTGTGTCTTTGAAGTCTTTTGGTTATAGGACAAGAGACCCACCTCCATATAACAATTTGATTGCAAAAGAAAACAAAGATATAGATACTCTATCCCTTTAAATTTGAACTTATGACCTCTTACAAGAAAGCACATATTCTTAATGATTAAATTATGCCACTTAAAAAAAAAAATTACTAACAAAAAATGGCATAGTCTAACTCATAGACAAAATGACCTTTTTTACGACATTTTTTCTGATTAATTTTAATCAAAATCTGGCAGAGATTTTTATCCACTTGAGTTTAAGTTGTTTAATTTGTAGCATTCAAATACCCAAAAATATTCAGAGTATTAAATCCATTTATACATTCAAAAATACATTTTAAAGAACATAAAATCACATTTTCTCTTAAAATTATTTTAAGAGATTCCAATAAAGAAATCTATTTCACTTATAAATTTACATATTATACCCTTAAATTTAAACTTTGTAACCACACAAACCAAACCAAAACAAAATTTATTTATTATTTCATTCGTAAATTTTAAAATAAGCTATAATAACGTCATCACATCTCGCACACTAGGCACAATAATAGTCAACGACCATCTACGATACTAACAACATATATTCAATTGCTAGATATTGACTTTGGTGTGAGCGTGAATCCAACCATGGGGACTGACTTAGAGGTACCCACCAAAATCATTATGACGATGGGGTTCATAGGAAGTATCCCATGTAACAAAACGATAACAATGATAAAGTAGATTATTTTAATAAAATGTAGGGTCATTTGAATTATGGTTCGATAAACTTTATTTGGTGTTAGGAGATATTCATAATATAAAAAAGATTATTAATTATTTTTAAATTAAATAGATTAAAAATAATTTGTGTAGAATTCCGAATATGTAGTATTATCTAACCTTTTCAAATATTATTATTTTAATCCATCTTTTCTATCCTATGAGCTTCAACTTAAGAGTGGGGTGTGTAACACAATTCTAGCATTCAAAGGATAGTGTTTTTGGTGTTTTCTTGTTTGTATGTCATTTGGAGGATAGTGTTTTTGGTGTTTTCATGTTTGTATGTCATTTGGAATGTTGTAAATGCAATCATAACAATATATGAATAATAAAGTTTAAAATATGTTGATAATATAGTTTAAAAGACAAATGGTGTATGCCAATCATAAATTTAATACATTTTATCTAATTAATAATGTTTTTTATAAAATATATAATAGATATTTAATTTAATATATACTTTTTAATTGATGTATATATTAATTTAAATTTATTTTAGTGTTAGATTTATTAAGTTTTGAGAGCAATTAAATTTATCAAAATGTAAATCTTTTTTTTGAGTGTAAAATTTGAGGAAAATTTTTCACTTCTAGAGATTTAGAGATTTCATCCTTCTCAATACTTAATAGATCCATAATTAAAATGGATTATGTTAGTTTAATTATTAATAATAAATAGTTATAATTATTAATATTATTTTTATTTTATTTTATTTATTTATTTATATTTTGTTGAGATTCAACAAGATGATGAGTTTAGTGAAAAGTAAGCACCTTCACTAAGTGGGGCCCGCAGGCTATTTTTAGGTGTATGTCTATTTTTAGACATGGTGAGCATATTCTATAAGTTGCAGGATGCTATTTGTAGGTGGTTGGTCAAATGTGAAAAATATATGAAATTCTATTTTTAGAATATTGGGCGAAGTCTATTTATAGACCGTCAATCTAAATATAGATGCATGTTGATTATTATTAGCCCTTAATAATAATCCCACAATAAATATTAACTTATTCTCTTGGAGCAATTTATTTCAGTGAACAGATTTGGAAAATTAGTGGGCTGAAGGAATTATGCAATCCTAGGGTTATTGGTGGCTCATGCATGGAGGACTCAGTTAGAACTGAAGTGGCAAAGTTGTGACAGAGTTGGAAGAGTAGTTATGGGAGTTGTTATTTAGTTTAACTCAGTTAAGTGAGTTAAACTCAACAGAGCTAGTTGTATCTAGTCTAACTGAAAGATACACTGGTGAGAGTTTAGTGAATTAATTAGTTAATTAATTCACAACTAATAACTCACTAACAACTGAACAAATACAACAGTTAACTACTTGCATGTCAGTTCCAGTGGAGACCCAGTGGAGAGATAGGTGAAAGGGTGAGATGGACTATCTTTTGTGACTATAGTGATGCATTCAATGCATCTGACACACATTGGAGATGCCAATGAGGATTGCGCAGTCAAGGCAAGGCCAATTTGAATTCATTCAGGGGTCTTCTTCAGCAGGGATTACACAGTGGAGGTAGGCTGTCAAGAGGCAAGAAATTGGTGCATAGATATGCAAATTTCTGCATGACAGTGTGTAATGATTGTTGATTGTACTGAGAGCTTGATGTACTAAGCTTTGTATGAGATTATTACATGATCCATTGATACATAATATATGATAGTTGGGGTTTTTAGCTTTAAGCTTTCCCATTAAACAATTGTGTTTATGTGCGATTGATTTGCTTCATATGTGTTTTGCAGTTGGAGATTTAATTTACGCAAAGAATTAAGTGGAAGGATTCTGTATTTAACATAAGATTAATTTGTTGGATCAGGAGAATCCGGTAATACTATCAGTATTAATAAATTTCTACATGGTATCAAAGCAGTGTTAATCATTGGAGATTGCAAACTTGAAGCGGTGTTGAGTTTTGTGCTGGTGGACAATTCGAATTTGTTCCAGAAATTTCTTGGTGCGACAGTTGAGTATTCATTGAAATGTCTTTCAATGGGTTGCGGTTGGAGTATGCCCTTGAGGGTAGCTTGAAATACATATCCTGGAAGGATATGATGGAGGCAGTGCTTGAAGATAATGGTCTGAAGGAGTTCATCGATAGTGATGTTCCTAAGCCTAATTCTAGCGATGCTGAATTACTTGACGCATGACAAAAGAAGGTAGCGAAGACAAGAAGAATTATGTTGGAAGGTGTGAAAGACCATATTGTGTCAAGCCTTCACGGGAAAACCACTCCATTTTCAATGTGGGAGGCTTTGATAGATCTTTTCCAAAGAAGCAACGACCATTAGAAGTTGGTGCTAAAAGATAAGCTCAGAAAAATCAAAATGGAGAAGGGCGACAATATTCCAAAATATCTCACAAAGTTTGTCCAATGTAGGGATGAGTTGGGAAGTGTGGGATTACAGTTGCAAATGATGACTTGGTGAGCTTGGCTCTCCTTGGGCTTCTGAAGAATTGGCATAGCTACGAATACTCTGTCAATGGACAGGAGAAACTGTCGGATTAAGAGCGACTTTGGTCGGATCTTGTGTAGGAGGAGATAAGGAAGAATACTAGGGATGGCTCTTCATCGAAGAATGATGATGAAGAGAATTGCGCTTTGGCTGCCAAAGCAAGGAAGGGGAAGGGGGGAAAATTCCATCCAAAATCCGAGGCTAAAGGAAAGAAGCTGGATTTGTCCAAGGTGAAGTGTTTTCACTGTCATGAACATGGGCATCTCGCCACTAACTGCCCACAGAAAAAGAAGAACAAGAAGGTTGCTATAGCTGCAACGGGTGAGGCCTTAGCCTCACAATTTGAACTTGATTTCTCCTTGATCGCATGCTTGGTTTTAAGCGCAATGGGATCGTTGTGGTATCTTGATAGTGGTGCTTCCTTCCATATGACAAGAGATAAGGAGTTGTTTAGTGACTTGGAGGAGAAGGATCTCCAAATGCATATAGAGATGGGCGACGATGGTAGATACAGTGCGACCGGCATTGGAACCATTACCTTTGAGAGGGAGTCAGGTAAACCATTTTTGTTGAAAGATGTTATGCATGTTCTAGGTATGAAGAAGAACCTGGTCTCGGTCGCTATGTTGGAGGTCAGAGGTTATGACATTGTTTTCAACGAGGAAAAAGCCTTGCAACGACATAAAACAATGGGTCAAACCAAGAGGATAGGGATTCAAGTTAATAATCTCTACAAGCTGGAGGTAGATGGTTGCACTGCAATGATGGGAAAAGTAGAAGAAGTGATGAGCCGGGATGAGGGCGAATTATGGCATAGGAGATTGGGCCATCTTCACCATGGCGCCTTGAAGGTTTTGCAACAGATTTCTAGTGGACTTCCCAAGGGTACTCTTGTGCAGTCAGATTAGTGCAAGGGATGTACTATGGGTAAATTTGTGAAGACCACCTTTCATGAGAAGGAGAACCGTGCTTCGGTGATCCTGGAGAGAATTCACACAGATGTGTGTGGACCTTTCTCGATTGCTTCAACAACAAAACACATGTATTATGTAATATTTGTTGATGATTATTCTCATAGATGCTGGATATTCTTCATGCATAATAAGAGAGAAACATTCTCAAAGTTCTGTGAGTTTAAAGCATTGGTGGAGAAGGAGTGGGGGAAGCAAGTGAAGGCTTTGCGAAGCGATAATGGTGGTGAATATATCTCGAATGAATTCAAAGACTTTTGTAGCAAAGATGGAATTCGAATAGAACTCATAGCGCCTCATAACCCACAACATAATGGAGTCGCGGAGAGGAAGAACAGAACGATCGTGGGTGCTGCACGAGTTATGCTGCATGACTAGGGCCTACTTGTGGGCGGAAGCATGCAACATTGTGGTTTATGTGCAAAACCGTTGTCCTCGTAGAGTACTTGGAATGAGTACACCTGAAGAAGCTTTTACTGGTAAGAAGCCTGATATTTCTCATTTGAAGATTTTTGGCTCATCTGTTTACATTCATGTGACAAAGGACTCCAAGAAGAAGCTAGAGCCGACTGCAGAAGTTGGGATATTTGTGGATACATAGAAACAACCCATAATTATCATGTGTAATTTCCAAACAGTCGAATGACTGTGGTGCGATGGGATATAAAATTCAATGAGGTGAAAGCGATGAAGTTGTCGCTTGAGAGGGAGCTACACTTGCATGCGGAGGAGGAACTTCTTGTTCCCAAAGATGAGCCTCTAGATGTGGATCAACCATAGGAGGAGATTCATGGAGTTGAGGATTCCACTCATGCAGAACCAAACATCAGAACTGGCAGAAAGCGTACCACAGAAGCTGAGAGACTGAATCTTGATGCGGCACATAATGTAGGAGTTCCTACATCACAACGCAGAAAGAGACAATAACCTAACTGATTTACTGGATACATGGCTCTTATGAGCAAGTGTATCATGACAAAGCCATCTTCTTTTGAAGAAGCAGTGCAGGAGCCCACATGGCTAGATGCCATGGTGGAGGAATATGACTCCATTGTCAGAAACAATGCTTGGGAGATTGTTCCAAGGCTGGTTGGTAAATCAATGGTAGGTTCAAGATGGATCTACAAGGTAAAGCAAGTTGCTGATGGGAGTGTCGAGAAGTATAAGGCAAGATTTGTTGCCCGGGGCTTCTCACAGATCAAGGGGATTGATTATTAAGAAACCTTTTCACCTTTCGCACGGTATTCTTCCATAAGGACCATCCTTGCTCTCTTAGCGTAGATGGGTTGGCACATTCACTAGATGGATGTGAAGACTGCATTCCTTAATGGGATCATTAAGGAAGAAGTGTACATTGAGCAGCCTGAAGGATTTTAGATCTTCAGCAGCGAGTCGCATGTGTGCAGACTCAAAAGAGCGTTGTATGGGCTGAAGCAAGCACCATGTGCTTGGTACACACGGATCGAAAACTATTTCACTGGACTTTACTTCACCAAGAGTGAGGCAGATGCAAACCTGTACCAAATTGTGGTGGAGGGTAAGATTTTAATCATCGTTCTTTATGTTGATGATTTAATACTAACGGGTGATGAGCAGTTGATACACTCATGCAAGGCAGATATTGCAAAGGAGTTTGAGATGAAGGATTTGGGCCTCCTTCATTATTTCCTTGGATTGGAAATATGGCAGCGAGAAGGTGAATTGTTTGTGTCTCAAGGCAAGTATGCTCAGGAGATGCTTGGTAAATTTCAAATGGAGGACTGCAAGCCCATGGATACTCCTCTTCTAGGAAATTGGAGGAAAGAGGATGCTACATCGGCAGAGGTAGTGGATGCTACTATCTATCGATAGTTGGTGGGTTCACTCATGTATTTAGTTAATATAAGACCAGACATATGCTATGCAGTGAACCAGCTTAGTCAAGCGATGGTTAAGCCTACCAAGCTCTTTTGGAAGGTAGGCAAGCATGTCCTGAGATATCTCAGGGGCACATCTGAGTATGGTTTATGGTATAGACAGACAAATGAGGTGAAGTTGCATGGCTTCACGGATGCAGATTGGGCAGGTAGCCCAACTGACAGAAAGAGCACATCAGGAGGGGTTTTCAGTATCGGATCTACAACAGTTTCTTGGTACAACAGGAAAAAAAGATCCGTGGCACTCAGTTCAGCGGAAGCAGAATACATGGCAGCAAGTCAAGCTGCATGTGAGGCTATCTGGATGAGGAAGATCCTGGTCTGTTTTTTCAGTTCTCATTTAGATCCTGTTATCACAAAATCTTACCCTGATAGGCTGCTGATCAAGTAGACTCTGAGTAACTATTTCAAACCAAAATTTTAGTTGAGGCTTAGCCTCCTCAACCTGAGAGGGCTCTCTCAATAGGTTTAAGATTTTGCATTAAAGATTAGATGGCTAACTCTAGGAAAAAATTGGATAAAAGTGTATAACTAGTTGAATTACTGATTAAAAAACATCTATTGGGCTATGGAGTCAAGATATGTTTCAACAAAACATCAACATCAGCTAAACATGGAAGTCAGGGCACTTAGAGTTTTAGGTTTATAAACAAAACATTAACACAGTGAATAAAACACAGTCTACAAACATGTGAAGGAAGTTAGAGCATTTTCCAATGAATTCTAAGTAACACATGTTTATACCACTGTAAATATGTAGATGAGGAAATCCATAGAGAGATCAAACACCAAAAAACTCTTTGTGAATCCTGAGTAGTAAATCCAATCTGTATTAAGCTGAAAATACACAGTCTGCTACAATAACACAGTTTGCTTGCTAATAAAAAATGCCAACCTTTGAGGAATTCCACCTCATGTCTCTTATAGATCCATCATTACAATCTTGGATTCTCTTATCTAACTTGAGGAGAATTCGAATTTCTTAGCTTGACACCTATCTACTCCTAAAAAAGACTATTAATTACATGTGACAGTTAACTTTCTGTTCTAGAGTCCTAATACAATTAGGAGTAAAACTCCTTATTATGACTAAAACAACCTTATCTAGGAATTAAATATTATTTTTGACAGATGCTCCTCCTTATCTTCGACCTTGATGGTGTCCATAACCTTGTTGTTATATTCTGTTAACTTATCCCTTATCTGTCCTGAAAACTAGGAACATGTTTCCTGCAATATAGCTTTAACCCTCATTTATGCTCCTCGAATCATTTTGTTGACAAAAATTGATCTTTTTAGACAAGTGACATGTGTTATCACTTCCATAGAACCATTCCCTTCCACCTGTGCAAAATTAAGTCCTTGAAAGAGTGTAAAGAGAGCTAATGTGTCTGCGCTACGAAAATATCAGCTGTTTTTGTAGCGCAGTAACTATGTCTTTGTAAACATCTCTTAACATCCAATTTCTTTCGCTTTAACATCTGGAACTTCATTTGTGAACCCTTTCCATCCTCTAGCAGCATCAACACTTCAAAAACCAGATGTTTTACCTCTTGAAACCTTAACAAAATGCTCAAAATTGCACCTACAGTAGTTTCGTAGCGCGCTACGAAACTGCTGTGTATGTCATCTATAGCAGTTTCGTAGCGTGCTACGAAACTGCTGTGCATGTCTTTTTACACAACCTTTTTCAAAAATCTCAGTTTTTAAAAATTCTTGCAGTTTTTCCATGATGTCTATAGGCTTTAATAATCAACATATGTCATCCTTGAAATGTTTTCAAAAAGTGAAGTCTTTCTCCACAACAAAACTGCATTAAGAAATTATAACTTACTATTCTGATTTATCTTTGCTGTAGATTACCCTCAGACTTTGTCAATTGAATCTCAATATCCTCAATCTGCGTCTTCAACTCTTTGTTAGTAGCTCTTAATTTAACATTTACCATTCTCATAAATCTTGCCTCTTTAATTGCAGGGACAGTCCAGGTAAAAAACTGATCTTCACTGCTGACTGTTTCAGGTTTTGAAATTCTTTCAACCTCCCATAGAGCTCTAATTCTGTTGAAGTTTGTCTTCTTAGCAGCATGTCTTCTTTCTTTCTTCTTAAGTTTAGCAATTTCAAGATTAGCAAGTCTCAACTTCTCTTTAACTTCTTCATAACTGCTCTTTTCTCTTTGAGTGTTGAAAACTCTGTTTCTGTCACCTTCAGGCATTAGTGATGATAGGTCTATGGGCTCTTCATAAACATTGGAAACCTCTCCTGTTTTATCTACCTCGATATCCAGCTCTTGCAATTTTTTTGATTGCCTAGTCAAAGGCTTTCTAGGCTTGAAAACAAACTCTGAAATCTCATCATCAAAATCTATCTTTTTGGAAGATTTCATCTTCTTTGATTTACTTTCATCTAATTTTATGAAGTCTGCCTGAACCAGAGGAGTTTCTTCAATATCAATATCTTGTAGAATATCATTCAAATTGCCCTTTAAACCCAAACTTTCATCTGTGACCACTATTTTACCCTTCTCCTTTGATATTTGACTTCTAGTCAACTTTTTCTAAACTGGTTTGCTAGTTGATTGTTCTTATACTATTTCTTTAACTTGAGTTTTCTTCTTCTGTGCAGGCTGAGGCGTCTCTTGAATAATCAATGATGTTTTAATCATTGACTCCTTCACTTGTTTTCTGAGCTTAATCTTGACAAATCTCTTTGATCTTGTTTCTGCAAGGTCACTGGTTTCTGATGGTGATTTTTCCTTAGCATTAGGGCTAACACCTATTCCATGTGTTTCTACCTCAAATCCACACAAAAACAGAAATGTAGACCATTCTCTATGCACCCTCTGAAGTTCATGCAAAACTATTAATTTAACTAGACCATGATGGAATAGTGAAGTTTCACATGCCTGAGTTTTCATCTGCACCTTATCTGCCATCTTGGCCAAACTTCGAAATAGGAAGAAAGGTAAATCTAGAGAAATTATTCTAGTGAAATGCAATAAGAGTTTGAAAATGATAAGAATACACCTTATGGTATCTTCCTTCACAAGTGAAGTACCTTTGAATGTTGGAGAGCAGGTTAGCATATGTATTCTTGACATAACCTCTTGGCACTGCATTGGTTAAATCTGTGTCCACAAACTCTGGCTTCAAAAATATTTTACAAGGTTCCATTTCAAACCTAAAGTTCTTGAACCACCTTTCTTCTCCCCTTGGAATCTCTGTCACTAATGATATAATTTCAGGAGAAATTGGAAAGTTTAAAAATCCAACCTTTGTATTTGAACCTGTGAAATTAGTGGCAAATTCTTTTGTGACTTGATTACGATCTCCTTGTAGCTTTTCACAGAATCTCCAGCATCCTGCCTTCTTGAAGGCTTCTTCAACTAATTTATCCTTGGTGAGAGCCTTTATGCCTTCAGGTTCCGTTCTCAAACAATGGCCTGACCCGTGGTTTCTTTTTTCCTTTGTCATCTTTCCCTCGAAATCCCTGCAGCTTCATAAAACCTGTAATAAATTGCCTCGCTTGATTTCAGAGAAACTGGCTCGCTTGATTAAGGGTTCAACCTTGCTTGATAACTGGTTCATCCTCACTTGAAAATTGAGAGAAGCTCTGGTTTCTGCTTACCATAAGCTTATCATTCGAAGAAAAACATGCACCAAATGTTTTTTGCATGAGACAATACAACCAAGGACAACCATCCCTTTTCAAATTTAAAAATGACTAATGATAAATGACCCCTAACGAATCTCATGATGGTTATGAATGGTTGCATGTGTGAGAAAGGATTCGTGGACTGACACCTAATCATGAAAATTTAACGAAATTTGATGGATTAAACAGCTGGACAAGATTGGTTACGAATCCCTGATTTCGTAGCGCATGTAATGTAATTTCAGGGTTTTGCGCTATGAAAAGACCAGTGTTTTCGTAGCGCAAAAGCAATTTTTAACACTGTTTGCGCTACGAAAACGTGGTTTCGTGGCTTATTCGAATTTTTTTTCAAAATGACTAAACACATGACGTTTGAAACATAATATGAGACCCTTAAAGTGTGAAACAAGGTTGTTGGACTTTATTTGATAATGGAATTGAGACTCTAACCCTATGACTTAGACTCTAAAAACATAAAAATGACTTAACCCCTATCTAAGACCATGACTTAGGAACAAATGCAAACTGTCCAAGTTTGGAAATTTTTTATAGTGATAACAGATCCTACAGTGATACATTGTGATAATTAGAGTTGCATTAAACTCTCGATTAATCCTGTGTTCAATGATAGATCTAAACATATTGATATCCGATATCATCACATCAGAGATTGTGTGTAGCGGAAGATCATGTTGCTTCAGTACATTCCTACGGAAGATTAGGATGCAGATATTCTGACGAAGGCACTCAGCAGGAGCAAATTCGAATACCATAGAGGCAAGATCAGGGTGAAGGATAATCCCTATCTTGTTGAGAGGGAGTGTTGAGATTCAACAAGATGATGAGCTTAGTGAAAAGTAAGCACCTTCACTAAGTGGGGCCCACAGGCTATTTTTAGGTGTATGTCTATTTTTAGACATGATGAGCATATTCTATAAGTTGCAGGATGCTATTTGTAGATGGTTGGTCAAATGTGAAAATAGATGAAATTCTATTTTTAGAATATTGGGCGAAGTCTATTTATAGATTGTCAATCTAAATATAGATGCATGTCGATTATTATTAGCCCTTAATAATAATCCGATAGTAAATATTAACTTATTCTCTTGGAGCACTTTATTTCAGTGAACGGATTTGTCAAATCAGTGGGCTGAAGGAATTACGCAATTCCTAGGGTTATTGGTGGCTCATGCATGGAGGACTCAGTTAGAACTGAAGTGGCAAAGTTGTGACAGAGTTGGAAGAGTAGTTATGGGAGTTGTTATTTAGTTTAACTCAGTTAAGTGAGTTAAAATCAGTTAAGCTAGTTGTATCTAGTCTAACTGAAAGATACACTAGTGAGAGTTTAGTGAATTAATTGGTTAATTAATTCACAACTAATAACTCACGAACAACTGAACAAATACAATAGTTAACTACTTGCATGTCAGTTCCAATGGAGACCTAGTGAAGAGATAGGTGAAAGGGTGAGATAGACTATTTGTTGTGACTATAATGATGCATTTAATGCATCTGACACACATTGGAGATGACAATGAGGATTGCGCAATCAAGGCAAGGCCAATTCGAATTCATTCAGGGGTCTTCTTCAGCAGGGATTGCACAGTGGAGGTAGGCTGCTAGGAGGCAAGAAATTGGTGCATAGATATGCAAATTTATGCATGACGATGTTATGTTTAGGCACTTGGCAATTGTCTTTTACTTTATGTAGTTTAGTCTATGTTAGTTGTCATAAACTTCATAGTGATAGTTGCTATTATTTTGCATTATCTAAACTCTTATCCATGATCAATAGATATGTTTTCTCTTGAAATAGAGAGTTCAATCTTTGTTAGGTGTCATAAACTTCATAGTGATAGTTGCTATTATTTTGCATTATCTAAACTCTTATCTATGAGACTACTTATTAGAACTAGTTTATATAGTTTTTTTCACAATTTTTACCAAGAATAACAGGCCTCCAAAAAATTGAACCTGCCACAGCTAAAAACACAATATATGCCTCTACCACTTGAGCTCAACTCCTTCAACTATTAAATAATTATATTTAATTAATAAAAAATTATAAGCAATAATTTTTTATTATTAAAATTTGATTTTTTTTATTTAATAATCTAAATTTCAACACCCAAATTTCAACATAACACTGACCTAAAGCCTCTTCTAAACTTTTAGATATATTAGAAATCCCTATTACATGTTCTGAACATATATTATAAGTGATTTGAACATGGATTTTATCATTGATGTTTATAAAAATGCATTTTTAGCTCCCCTCTAATGTATTGGAATTCTTCATTATTTTAAGATATACTGGTAAATTTTTTGTAATTTAAATTTGTATATATATCAGAAGATTTTGTGATGTTATTATTTTGATATTTTGATTTTTTTTTGAGTTAATAATTAAATTTGGTTTTATTTATGAGATTAAAATCAAATATTTTTAAAATATATAATTTAATTAGAAGTATTCTAGATAATAATTACAATAAAAAATTGTTTTGTCAAAAATATTATTTAAATTTTGATTTTAAAATAAAACCAAACTAGATCAAATTGGTGTATAAGATTTATTTATTTGTAAGATAAGAAATCACTTTTGAACAATGATTTGGCTACTAAAATTTATAAAGATGTAGATGCTCCTCTTTTCTTTAGTTTTAAACTTATGACCTCTTACAATCAAACACATATTTTTAATGATTAAGAACCTATTTTCCTCACATCCAAAAAAACATATTAATGATAAAAAAACATTAACAGATAAATTATAATAAAATTTACCACCATTAAATAATTAAAAAAATCATTATTTTCTTTTAAAATATATATGGAAGATCTATCATTTTTAAAAAGTTAAATTTCAAGAACCAAAAAAAATGCATATAACTTTATTTATTAACAATTCTAAAAAATATATATTATAATAACAAGAATCTATTTTGAAGGTGGTGGTCAATACACACCAATTTGGTATATGTGATGTTGGAGATGTTAACTTCTGTTTGTCTTGTGCTTAATATTTGATATTCCCCATCATAGAATTTACTGGTTAATGTAATCTCTATCTAGTTGTTTGGTTTGGAGATTGTTAAAATAAAATATTATAATAAGAAGAATCTATTTTGAAGGTCATGGTCAAGCTAGACACCAAATTGATGTATGAGATGATAAAGATATTAACTTCTTTTTTTCCACCAAATTGGTGTATGAGATGTTGGAGATATTAACTTCTACTTGTCTTATGCTTAATATTTGATATTTCTCATCATATAATATATTGGTTAATGTAATCTTTAAGTGAATTATTTATTTAAAAAATTGTTATTTAACTCTTAAATTAATATGTAATTAAAATATTCTCTCAACTAATTGAATTAATTAATTATGTAAAGTAATCCATTTATGTTAAGCCTAATTTCATATATAAATATATGAGATTGTGTATGATAATAATATATAAAAAACTATTGTGGGCAAGGATTCTATCTTGGTATTAGAATTGGTAACTTTATGTATAACCCACTCACAAAAAGCCCAAAATATCAAGAAAATGTGAAATGATCTAAAGTAGGTGTAGATTAGATTGATGTTGGTATGTGAAAGTAGATTATTTTGTGTAAAGTGAAAAGGGAGCGAGACCTTCGATGCATGTCGTACCTAGTATGTTCTTTCACATAGTGCTCCACAAAAAAATTAAAGGGAAATTTCATTGCATCGAGTGAATCAATTTTCTAGCAGCAAGTAGGTTCCAAGGCTTATTTTGTCATTTGGATATTTGCATTAAAATGGTAAATAAATAAAGCTAAAGGCTTAATTAATATTATAACCATTGATTCTTACATTTGAAGGTTATGGTTCCTTTTTCTTGGGATGCATTTTGCATAGTTAAGGTGTGGATAAAGTGTTTCCATTTTGGCAGGTCCTCATGTAACATGTAGCCGTATTAGCATTGTTTATTTTCAAAAGATTTTAGAGAAGTGGATATTTTGTTGTGTTTATATTTTTGTCTTATCTTAATTATTATTAGTTTGGTAAGGTCATTTATGGTTTCATAAATATATGGATTTTATAAATATATTATTTCTTAAGAGTTATAATGATCATATATATATTTTGAGAAATATGGATAGATTTATTAATGTGTTCATGGACATAGCAATAGTCTTTGCGAGTATGTGGGTTTACTCTATAATAAAACATTTTTAAATAGAAGCATTTGTGTGGTAGATATTTAATGATGATATATATTTAAAATAAGATAAAAATGTCATTTTATAAAACTAACTCAAGGTACATTCAATAATTAGATTATTTTTTTAGATAGCTAGCAAGTACAATTGGTCAAGTATATCAGTAAATGGAAATATGCCAATGGAAAGGCTAGTAGTCATTACAAATAGGAAATTGATTTAGTAGCCTAAAGAAACTATATCTTCAAGGGATCAAGTGGAAGTATAACTCAATATGGATGGTTGTAATGAAACTCAATCTACAATATTTCAAAATGGATAAAGACGTTGATGAAGGCTCAACAAGATACAAGATCAAGACAAGTACTCATTAATAGGGGGTATTGGAGATATTAAATTCTACTTGTCATATGCTTAACATTTTATATTCATCACCATAGAATGCACTAGTTAATGTGATCTCTATGTGATTTGTTTGGTTAGGAGATTGTTAACGAGCTCCTAGATTAGTGTGTAGTTGATATATTACCTCAACTAACTAGGTTGGCTACCTAAGATAGTCAATTTATCCTAATCCTAGTTTCATGTATAAATATATGTGATTATGTATGAATAATATATGAAAAATTGTTTTGTGTGCATGAATTGTCTTTGAAGTCTTTTGGTTATAGGACAAGAGACCCACCTCCATATAACAATTTGATTGCAAAAAAAAAACAAAGATATAGATACTCTATCCCTTTAAATTTGAACTTATGACCTCTTACAAGAAAGCACATATTCTTAATGATTAAATTATGCAACTCAAAAAAACATTTACTAACAAAAAAAATGGTATAGTCTAACTCATAGACAAAATGACCTTTTTTATGACATTTTTTCTAAGTAATTTTAATCAAAATTTGGCAAAGATTTTTAAAAACTTGAGTTTAAGTTGTTTAATTTGTAGAATTCAAATACCCAGAAATTTTTCAGAGTGTTAAATCCATTTATACATTCAAAAATATATTTTAAAGAACACAAAATCACATTTTCTCTTAAAAATATTTTACGAAATTCCAATAAGCCAAAAAGATTTACATATTATACCCTTAAATTTAAACTTCGTAACCACAAAAACCAAAACAAAATTTATTTATTATTTCATTCGTAAATTTTAAAATAAGTTATAATAACGTCATCACATCTCGCACACTGGGCACAATAATAGTCAACGACCATGTACGATACTACCAACACATATTCAATTGCTAGATATTGCTAGATATTGACTTTGGTGTGAGCGTGGATCCCACCATGGGGACTGACTTAGAGCTACCCACCAAAATCATTATGATGGTGGGGTTCATAGGAAGTATCCCATGTAACAAAACGATAACAATGATAAAGTAGATTATTTTAATAAAGTGTAGGGTCATTTGAATTATGGTTCCATAAACTTTATTTGGTGTTAGGAGATATTCATAATATAAAAAAGATTATTAATTATTTTTAAATTAAATAGATTAAAAATAATTTGTGTAGAATTCCGAATATGTAGTATTGTCCAACCTTTTCAAATATTATTATTTTAATTCATCTTTTCTATCCTATGAGCTTCAACTTAAGAGTGGGGTGTGTAACACAATTCTAGGATTCAAAGGATAGTGTTTTTGGTGTTTTCTTGTTTGTATGTCATTTGGAGGATAGTGTTTTTGGTGTTTTCATGTTTGTATGTCATTTGGAATGTTGTAAATGCACTCATAACAATATATGAATAATATAGTTTAAAATATATTAACAATATAGTTTAAAAGACAAATGGTGTATGCCAATCATAAATTTAATACATTTTATTTAATTAATAATTTTTTTAAATAAAATATATAAAATATATTTTATTTAATATATATTTTTTAAATGATGTATATATTGATTTAAATTTATTTTAGTGTTAGATTTATTAAGTTTTGAGAGCGATTAAATTTGTCAAAATGTAAATTTTTCTTTTGAGTGTACAATTTGAGGAAATTTTCACTTCTAGAGACTCGGAGATTTGATCCTTCTCAACACTTAATAGATCCATAATTAAGATGGTTATATGCTAGTTTAATTATTAATAATTAATCATTATAATTATTAATATTATTTTTATTTTATTTTATTTTATTATTTATTTATTTATTTTTAATGTAATTTGACCGAGTCAAAATGCTTACACAACATAACCTTACAACATCTCTTCCATACTGGGTTGGAGAGCACCTCTTGATACAATTAATTCATATTGTATATATAGCTATTATGCTTTAAATATTTTATAAGTTGTTTTATTTTTACTATTCAAAATAACATGGAGGGAATTCAATATTTTTTTTTCTAAGATATATTAAGAATTTTTTGGAATTTGATAGAATTGCACATGAAATACTAACATTATATTATTCAATTGCAATAAACGTATTCAATAGCATTGAATCTATTTATACATTAAAAAAATAATTTCATTAATTCAAAATTTCATTGAATCAAAAAGTATTTAAATAAATTCTAATTATGTAGGTGTGTCTATTTTGGAGTAGGGATTTAACCTCCATAGAATATTCTAGAATATTCTTAGTAGTATACACAAATCAAAGGTTGAAATTTATCTCCAAAGTAGCTATTTTCTTTTTACCTTTTTAATTAAATTCATTAATTAAAAAATGTCACATGAACAAGTGTCATATGAAAAGAGTTATGTTTTTTGGGCATACGGTATTGATAAGCCATTGCAATGGCCCGTGATATTTTAACAAAGCCTATTTTCTCCATGATAAAGTGGAGGTGAATCTCCATGGTTAAGAATATTATTGCATATTTTTTTTAAAGTATTTACTTTTAATTTTTACATCAAATATTGTTATCATTAATAATAATAAAGTTATAATTTAGTTAATTTTCATAATTTACCAACCATTTAATTTATATGGCAATGCTCGTAACAAAAAACTAAAAAAACATCAAAGTCATAAAACATTTAACATTCTTGATAATTTTCACATATACATTTTTCAAATTTATTTTACACACTCACACACTACCATAATATATTTTTTATTTGCATCCTAAAATCATATCAAGAATCCAAATTTCAAAACTTATTTTTATCCTAATTTCTACTTACATCATCAGTAAAATCTACATCTAAAGTCTTTGACCTAACATCTTTGTAAGTCATTTTTGTAGCTTTTCTAAAGATAATCATTGTACATGAAGTACTTCAAACTATCATGGTTTTTTTAAACTTTATAGTGTCTTTCTATTATGCAAAGATGTTATTTCTTAAATGCATGTAACATGGCAAACATTTTTATTTATTTTTATAAATAGTGTTGAGTAAGTTATTTCCTTTTAGTTGGTTAGTTTCAAAGGCAAGGGGCCTTGCTTCTCACATTAAAATATCATCAACATCATGGCCTTAAGCATCACACTACACATTAAAGATTTTTATGAAGTTATGTGTTGCTAGGATAGGTGTCGTACATATAACCTCCTCAAGTTTTTCAAAAGCTTTAGTTATGTCCCGAGTCCATGAAAATGGCCACTTCTTTAGCAATGCTACTAGAGGTGCTACTATTTGACCCTATTCGTGGAAAAAATAAAATAATAGCTTATCAATCCTAAGAATTCTCTAAGATTCTACAAGGTGTTGGGAATCGACAATTCCATCATAGCTTAAAATTTATAAGGGTTCATTTTTACACTTCACGAGATATAATATAACCTAAATATTCCCCTTCATGAACCACAAAGGCGCACTTGGAAGGCTTTGCATATATTTTTTTACCTTCCAATTTATGACCTTGTTAACATGTTGTACATGCTCTTACCAAGATTTGCAATAGATTAGTATATCATCAAAAATTACTAACATAATTTTTTCAAGAAAGGGTTTGAAAATAGAATTCATCAAGCTCTGTTGAAGGTGCATTAGTAAGGCCAAATGGCATAACTAAAAACTCATAAGGGCATTCATGCGTTCTAAAGGTTGTTTTGAGAATTTCTTGTTGCCTCATTTGGATTTGATGATATCTCGAATGAAGATCCAACTTAATAAATAAAATTGATCATTGCAATTCATCTAACAATTCTTCAATGATCAGGAGTTCATAAATTTTGCTCAAAATTCAAAGTTACAGGATTTGGTTGAAACTAGGATTGTTGCATAGATCTCGTCTTCCTGATTCGAGCGCCATGAACGGTTCGAAAAACCAATATCGTATGAGGGAGATATCACGTTCTGATTGAAAAGACAAACAGGTAAAATTGCGACAGTTTGACCAAGTTTGATTGGGATGCACAGTCAGCAAAAAGGGAATATTTTGAGGAATATTCCTTTTCCTCAGAACCAACAGGGGTTTGACAAGTGTCATTGTTTTATTTGATGTATGGGATTTGAAGGGCCAATTATAAGGCGACACATGACTGGCCCTGAGGCCACCATGTGTCCCCGAGACTGCACTATAAAATTTTGGTTGGAGGTCGCAGGGATCGACCCTTTGACCTCCCATCGGGAATACATAGGCTCTACCATCCGCGCCACAAGTGGTTCTTAACAATCATAGGTGGCAGGTTAAATTTATTGTTGATTGTAAATCACGTTAGGGGTTGGAACTGTTGACGGTCCCAACCTGCTAGCGGTTCCGTCGTGTTATATCACATGCAACCGTTTGCAACAACCGTACGGAAATTGATAACCGACTTCAACAACCCGTCATCATCCGTCATGTGTTGTCACATGGCAACATTTTTTGCCAATGTCTCTGCGCGGTCAGTTTAATCCGCAGTTCAACCCACAGTTAAACATTCAACTCTGGTTTATGCTGAGTTCTGCTCAACTGTTATTGTAACTGCAAGATTTGGGGTTGGCATGTGGCCACCCCAACCGCAAAATTTATTGCAAAATTTTTATTCGACGGCATTTTAGAAGTGCTCTATTTGTGGCGGTAATTACTAATTTAACTCTAGTTAAGTGGAGTTCTCCACTTTTAGTGGAGATTTTCTAGGTGAAACTGGGAAAAAGAGTAGGAGACTCAATTTTCACCCATTCAGTGAATGAAGATTCATTTTTGACTAATTGGAGAATTATGGAGCCATTGGTGCAGAGAAAAAAACTATTAGAGCAATGTAACTACATGTAATAGCAAAATTTTGAGCATAATGAAAGATGGACATGCCATTGGGAGCCAGACTAGCAGATGTAGCCGAGGAGGGGTGAACTGCTTCATTATGCATGTTCTGTAAATTTCATGTGGTGACTTATTTCTCTAAATTACATTGTTGTTCAGTGTTATTTAATCTTGTTTTATTCTTTTAATTCACTAAAAATCATCTATAATTCATGGACAAACACCTCAATCCTTAAGCAAACTAATGAACTGATTATGCACATGTTTATAAACTTAAAAGACACTTAGCACAACAAAAATAATACATTCATTTCATATCAGAATGGTATCAGAGCTAGAGTTTATTCTCTGGTGTTGTTTTGTGCAAATAATTGTTTAACTGTTTGCAAGTTTTAGATGCTTACAAGGCTCAAGCTCAAGAGAGGAGAAGGAAAATTGGTGGAAGCAGAAGGGTCTAAAAAAGAGCCAAAGAAAAGGAGAGAAAGATTGCCATAATCTCCACCAACTAATTCACCTCCTAAAGAAGAAGAAGCTCCATTAAGCATGCCTCAAGAGGAAGGAGAAATCCATGAAGTAGTTGATCCCGAGGAGGAAGAAAGAGTGTTTAGGAAAGTATTTCTTGACATGACTGAGATGGTTAGAATCCTTTATCAAGAAAGGAATCAGAGACTGGAAGGAGAAGGATCTAAAATTCACAAGGAAGGACAATGAGCTTCGGAAGGTCACAATGATGAAGATAAGTCAAAGAAGGCAGTAGCACATTTGCCCCAAATTCTATTGGCCAAAATGTCGCTCTTGCGACACATAGGCGACCCAAGAGCGACGTTTTGAGGTGCGCCAAAACGTGGTTTCTCCTCATGTCAGACTTCCGATATTTTACTTAAACATCGGTATAGCGACGCTAGTTCCGACGTTTTAAATTGGTTTCACACTTCCGACGTTTATTGAAGCGTCGCAGTTCTGACGAGATAAAGTGTCGCTATTCTAACACCCTCAAACGTTGCTAGTCCTTGCCTCCAAACATCACAATACTGATAGTTGTGGAACATCGCAATATCGACAGAAATAATCGCACAGGTAAATAAAAGGTTTTTATGTCGAAATACTGACGGTTATGGAACGTCGCAATACCGATGGAAATAGTCGCACAGGTAAAAAAAAAAGGTTTTTACGTCGGAATACCGACGGTTGTGGAATGTCGCAATACTGACGGAAATAATCGCACAGGTAAAAAAAAGGTTTTGTTTCCATTTAATTACTATATGATGGTCATCAAAATATGATGATTTATATTTTCATCCCATCCATTTTACACCAATTCAAAAGCCCATGCTTTGATCAATTTGATGGGGGTGAAATACCATTGACCTTCACTGCCAGCTGTCCCTTGGGCCCTTAGTAAGAAACCCCCTTGAAATACTACAACTTTTGGATTCCAACACCAACCTTGGGAAAGTACAGGAGGAAAACTTTGCAAAAGTATTTTCTTTGATCGTTAGAATCAATGAGCTCATTAAGGAACTAAGAGACTGTAGATACAGGGTAGGGAAGCAAATTCCAATATTTTGAGCATCGAAGCAGGGCAGAAAGCTATCAACAAAGAAGAAGACTCCAATAAGATCCTATGTGTCCACTCCAATGCACCAACAAATAATTGTACTCCAGTCCACAATAATAGTGAGTCATCAGTGAAATAGGGAAACTAAACAAGATGAAGAAAAAAAATACACAATGAAGCAAATAAGTGAAAACAATAGCCTCCCCAACCCTGAGTAGCATGAAACCTATATACAAAAAAATTCAGCTCCCAAACCACCTGAACTATAGTAAGAATATATTGAAATATTTGCATTTTCTCATGTTACAGTTAGGTGATCTAATTTTGCAAATTTGGATTGAGCAGCCTAAGAATTGCCACTATGGCAGGTTTTATTCCAGTTTGTGCTATAGCATTTTGTCTTGGTGATCCCACAGAATCATATAAGCTTAGTATTCACAGAAAGCATAATAGAGTATTTGAATTCAGTGAAGAACCAGAAACCAAAGTCCTTGAACAAAGCGGCTCCATTTACTCAACGAGTATGGCTAAGGCTATGGTGAGATAAGAAATAAGATAATGTTATTATTTCTGTAAATCCATAGGATTCCATTTATGTTGATGTTCAAAATAAATTAATATAAAAGCAACATGCATTTCTCTATGAAATTTACAAATACAAGAATATGAGACTTTGATAGCATCTAAAAACCAAGCACAAAGGTGAAGAAAAAGACTAGTACATAGAAAGAGAAAAGAAATACTCACATCTTGGTACACTTTGGCCTCATCTGTGTCATCCATAAGTTTTTGAACATCATGCAAGTTGATCTAACTTTGGAGAGCCTTAGTAGCATTGTTTCCTGTCTTTAAACTCTCAAATACAGCCTTTTGCTTGCTTGTTAGTTCTATGTCTGCCTGCAACCATATTCATATTGGACAAAGGTGTTTAGCTTTTCAACTAGATTTATAAAACACAATATTTCAACTCAGTGCATGCATTCCTTCACTTTTCATATAGCAGGAAGGCAAGAAAATCATATTTCCTTTCTTGAACAAGCATGCAGATAACCACCATAAAGTAGTTCAATGCTTGGAAGGAACAACTACTTCTTCCAAGAAAGACGAAATTCATAAGAAAAAATATATATTTCTATGTTCCACTTAATGAATTTTATACATTCCAACATAAAGCAACTAATTAGGTAACTAATCTACCAAGTAGTTCAATGGTGCAAACACCTAATAGCAAATTTCACTCTGCTAAGTTTATATGCATATGAAAACTTGTTGCTCAACATTAATAAGCCATGCATCAACTTGCTTTACAAGCTCTTCTTGCATATTTTTCTTCTTCAACACAAGAAATGCCCTATCTTTCTTTTTCTCTCGAAGAAAATCTCGAGCAACTTGCTTTTCAATTTCAATTACTTTCTCAAGCTGAAAAACATTTCAAGCTAGAAGATAAATTACAACTATAATCCCTGTTTAATTTTGCAGATTTCACTTTCATAAGTTTGAACCAAATGTTCTTATAGAACTTAAAGAGAAGTGAGCAGAAGCCAATATGTTATGAACAAAGGTCCAAAAGTTGGAGATTTAAATCGAGGAAAATCCCAAAGGTTCTCCATGTTTCTTAACTTTCCATAAATTTCAAGCATGTGAGTGATACAAGAAAAAAAAAAAAAGGAAGTAGAAATGTACAGAACAGTAAGGCAAGAAAAAACATAAAGGAAATAATCAATGAGAGGTAATTGCACCATAGGTAGAACAATTTGTACCTAGTACATATATTGCTATGTATGGTGATTATTTCCAAAACAAGTTCATATGTCAACAAAGCCATACTGGAGGTATATTGCATATTGGAATTTCCTTGCATCCTAAGTTTGATCTGTGACATATCCAAGCACATAAATACACTAGAGATGCCAAATTTCAACAACTTTGGACAGAGGAATATAACAGCAAACAGATCAATAACAGTACATGGTATTTTATGGTCCAAAACATGTTTCTTATTTGTTATTTGTCCATTAACAAGAAAACACTAAGGATCCCATACCAAGGACCATGGCCCTTTACAAACCCTAATACAATGCTATAATACACAATGTACAAGCTTGCCCTTCGACTAAATACATCATACAACTAAGGCTGAGGCCTATTCCATCGGGTCCTCATATACCCAAACAAAAACACAAATGGTTGTCCTTCACCTACAAATCACAACAGAAAGATACTTAACTCACCTGGGTTGGTTCTGTTAGACCACAGTCCTCATGCCAGCCTGCTGACCAGCAGTAACCAGCTCCTTTAGTCCACTTATTCACTTTCCTGTAGCCTTCAGCTGGTCCCTTCAGCTGCTACAGGTCTCCCACATACTCAGCAGCTCCTCTGCTTCTATTTTCAGCCTTATCAACACTCTTTATGTCCTCCACCTCTCTTTAACTCATCCCTCTTGGCTGTGGCTTTTCCTACAAGCCTACACAGAGACTCAAAATTCCTCACTGCCCTTACACGGGCCTGATTTATCCCTTGTCTTGCTGCCCAGGCAACCCTATAGCTCTCGGTCCACAACATACCAGACTCAAAACCCTCTTCTAGACCCTCAGTCACCCTCCTTAGGAATAGATCTACCCTCAGCTCTTGTCAAGCCTTTCCTTTAGGCTTTCGATAAGCTTCCTTATGAAACGGTACATCCCTAACAGACTTTTGAGGCTCCACGAACTGCCTACAGCAAACCCTGACACAATCGGCCTCCTCTATCTATCCTTGACCTGCCCTAAACACAGCACCGATCCTGCAGCCAACGCCAATAAACCATTACAGACCCTTAGCAAACTCTCAGATGCCCTGTTTTAGAACCCTAATATAAAAACACACTCTCTGAGAACAAATGTAGTGAACATAAACCATTGTAATAAAACTTGTCTCTCCACAAGGTAATGAGACAGATGGCTTTCTGATGAAGGGAGTTATACATCTGCTTGGCTATATGCCAAATCCTCAACCTAGCAGGCGGTAAAACTAGCACTGCGAGTAAGCCCTTCTGTTTTATTGCCAGATTCAGGGACACAAGGCAAGCCTGACAGTCTCTTCTTTAGCTCCATAGTAAAGGCATCCATGAACTAATCAACTCTTTATGAGGGCATGAGAGATGGACTTGAGTTGGGTATTGTAGGGACTAAACTCTATAAATGATATCTGAGTCTATCCATGTAGATGTCAGGGACAGGGTTATTATAATTCATTGTTAAATTATATGCCTATAGATTGGAGCATGTCCAAGGCTAGAATGAAATTAAACTACATCTGTGACATTGTATATTATTATGATATCATGAATTCCTTCAAGTGTCAGGCACCACTATTTCAAGTATGGTGACCTAGTCTTAAGGGGAACTAATGCCTTACTTCGATTCTAATGTCTTATGTGTAGGTCATTCAACCTATGGAGGCACATTTAATATATATATATATGGGATCTAGATGTACAACAATGTTGAAGATCACAAACCCATACCTAAACGTACAACATTGTCGTAACTGCAATTTCTGCCACAATGGTGAAATATACAACATAATCCATGCTTGCCTATGGCTTCAATATGTCCTAAATTTTAGGCAATAATTTCCATTTTGTAACCCTATTTTGCAGAGTGTTGTATTGAATAAATTATGGGTATCATAGTTATTGATACACCTCAGGATGGGCATAGGGATATGTTTCACAATTTTCCTCCCAACCAGAGATATACATCCCCACCCTTACTTGTCTCAGGGGATCCAAAGTTTTGTCTCCACCCTGAGGTTTCGCTGCAACTCTAGCCAATGTTGTATGATGATGTGAATTTTGTACCTTATCAATCCTATGTGGATTTGGGTGTGGTGGATTTGGAACTCCCATAAGCCATGGGCCTTTGGAACATCCCTAGCCACTCTGAGTTGGAAACATTTGATTGTAGTGCCACAACCTAATGGACCACGAGTGCATAGGAAGGGGTGCACTACTGTGGGTTGTGAAGGCAAATGGGGGATGAGAGAAAGTCGGTTGGAAGATGTTGGAATCAAGTACCTTGGTCTGCTACCATATTGGTGCAAATATGGACCATAGTTGGCTTAGGTAACCTTATACCCCGATAGAGTCTTGACCACAACACGGGGATGACCCACTACTAAGAGATATGAGTAGAATAGTCTATTGTTGAGAACATCTAGGAATGAAGCCAATTGGTGTCATTTCTCAAAGATAAATGTTATGTTATATTGTGTTTTTTTGTATATTACATGTTTATGAATTATCTATGCTACAAAGGTTAAGAATAGGATGCATTGAATAATATTATGCATTGAACGTGTAAAATAGAGTAGAATCAAGGTAAATTTTCAAAGGCCAGGCTACAAAGAAAGTAATATGCCCTAGTAGGTGATTGGTGGTGTTGCAGAAATAGACAAGTCACAAATGATGGGCAGTGGCATGTTATAACTAATGTTGAATCAACCAATAATGGCTGGAGGCCCACTCCCAAGGACAAAAAAAAATCTCCTGATGTAGGTCTCAACCCAACAACAGATCCTTCAGGATTTGAAAAACGTGTTTATTTATTTTCATACCATAAGGAAAAACTTTATCAGCTTTAATGGTTAAGTGCCAACTAAACATTTTGGAATGTTAGTGTTATTAGATATGCCCAGGTGGCGGTTTGGTTAACTTCTATGCCCTTATGTAGTTATGGCAGTTATTAAGGCATCTTTCACATGGTATACCTAAGCTTGTGGTGAGTGCCACACAACAGCCTACTTTTGTAAAAAAATGCCCTGTCTGTACATTACTGTTATATTAATAATTAAAGAAAACATTTTATGCCAAAAAATGTATATAATATGGTAACCACATAGTGAAATGGTTTTAAAACCTATTATTTCCTAAACAGAAGAAAATGTATATGTACAGATATTCAATCAGGGCAACGGTTTTTATCATTTCAGCATGGAATATGGTGATTAATAAAGAATACACCTAATAGCAAATACATTAAGGTCTGTAAGGCTAGAATAATATGCTTTTGTGAATGTTCTATACAAATAAAATTGACTCTTGCAAAAGGTCCCTGATTTAAAAAAAAAATGATCAGTACTATCAGCTTAATCAAAGTAAAGGCAAAGTGTAGTAGCTCAACTAACTACAAATTCTACAAAATCTCTACCTATTAATTTCTGCCATGAAATTATCTTCACTTAATTTAAGTTGGAGGAGGATTATGAAGTTTAATGTTTGCGATGATTTGGGCTTTCCCCAACTGGAGATTCTAACTCATTTTATCATTAGAATGAAAATATTCAAATACTCATGACTTGAAATGGTGAAATTAGTTTTTCAATCTTGTTGGAAAGCATAAAAAGATGTTCTCATATACCAAAAATATGCAGGGAAATTAACAAAATACTTGATTCAATTGATAGTTGCTGCTACTGATGTCCAGGAGGTGGTTGTTGTTGCTACTGCTGTTGACCAAGTGGTGGAGGTGGCATGTTAGGTCTTGGCTGCATATGAGGAGGAGCACCGTACATAGGAGGGGCACCACCGCCGGGTGGAGGAGGGAGCATTCCAGGCTTGGGTGGAGGAGGACGTTTAATCCTTGGAATGGAAGATTCAACGTTTTTAGTGTCAAGAAGCTTTATAATTTACTAACAAAAGGAAAAAGAAACCCTAGGACTACAACACAACACATTCTGCAAAAGTTATAACGTTTTATGTGTAAAATAGGTCGTTGAATGCATAGTCACACCTGAAACAAGAGGAGCCATAACCCTTTAATTTTGGATACAACGCGGTAGAAAATATAACAGAATCTCGGGTGTGAAAAGCTAGGGTTTATAATTAAAATATGTTAACCAAAATATGCATGGCCACTGTGGATCCACAAATATAATTATCAAATAAATCCTATAAAGACAGAGTAAGACCGAAATGGTAATATACGAAAGTATGGTCCTCAACTTTGTTATACAAGAACAATGAGGTTACACTTTGCATATAATAGAAGAACATGGAAATACTATGGTAGAACCCTCAAGGAGTATGGAAAAATAAGGAAACATAACTAGTATTCATATTTTCCATATTACAAATAAAAGGAGTAATGCTTACTAGAGAAATTAATCCATACAAAAAATCAATTTCCAAATTACAAATAAAAAGATGATCCAGGTGGATATCGGTGGCCTCCCACCTATTCCATTTGGACCCGCAACATCAATTCTTTCAGTTTTTTAGCTTCAGCACAACTTACTATTTATAGCAGGTTTTCGGGTCCTGCACACCCGGAACCGTTTTGGGGCATTAATAATCCAAGTGGATATTGGTGGCCACCCATCGAGTCCATTTGAACCCCCACCACCAGTTATTTCAGTTTGTAAGTTTCGGCACAACTTAATATTTTTAGCAGTTTTTCGGGTCCTGAACTTCCGGAGCCGTTTTGAGGCCCTAAACGACGTTTTTTGGGAAAACGGACAGATCTTTCTAACAAGCTATTGAGTGCATCAAACGAAGATCGGATGCTAAAGTTACGTCCCCGGGAAGTTGAACCACCAATTTACCCACACGGCTCTCGAGCCTCATTGTAAGACAGTTCAGGGGGCTGGGAGCCGATACATCTCTTCTCAGAGATAAGCGCTACCAGTGCCCTAGCTCGCCACATCTCTTCTCAGGGATACACTGCTAGTACATAGCTTTTTTATTTCCATTATGTCTGTAACGGGCCTGCGAGCCTCAATGTAACACAGTTTAGAGGCCTGCGTACGCTACATCTCTTCTCAGAGATACCAGCGCCCTAACTTGTTTCCATTATGTTTGTAAGCTTATTGCAGTCATTCTTTTATTAATAAAATGAAGCATTATTTCCGCTGCATCTCTATATCTATGGTTATATCTATATTCTGTTGCGTTCCTGCATAAAATCCGGATCAAAAGAGTAATGCTTACTAGAGCAATTCGTCCATACATAGAATCAAACAAGTTGAAATTATAACTGTTAGGAATCTGTAATTTATTAGCAAGATTGGCAAAGTCCAATTACAGAAGCAACATCATTTCAACCAACTTTGGGATTCTAGGATCTAGCCCTCCTGAATCTAGAGAGGGATCTCTCTATGAATGAGTTTAAAGATGTGATCTTTAATAGCTGAAATTATGATATTAGGCTAGTTATGAAGAGCTTGGGTTTTGTTTTGTTTGGGCAAGGACATGATGAAGGTGAAGGCAGTTTCAAAATGAAGGGTGAAGGTGTCTGCAGATGAAGGAATGATTTGGCTGACGGAAAGGCAAAGACAGTTTTAACCCATTGGGCTATGGAGTCATATGAGGATTTTAATTGGACAGCAGGGTTCAAGCAGGATCCATGGGGCAAGTCACTTATGTCAAAGGATCTCTTAAGGTGATTTTATGGAATGAAACAAATAGGAAATGAAGAACAAACAAATGAAGGTATAGTGAAACAACCTAAGATCAAATAAATTCTTTTAAACTATATTGCTTCAGCATGTACTTAAAGAAAAACATGAGAGTTTTCTGAGATCAAGTTAATACCTTTAAACTAGCCTGCTTTGAAGTTCTTTCAGTTAGAAAACATTAAAAGACAATTGAACAGCTTAAGATCAGGTAAGTGCCTTTAAACTACCCTGCTTTCAACATATTCAATAAGTTAAACATAAAAGTATTCTGAGATCAGGTTAGTGCCTTTAAACCAACCTGCATTGAAGTACTTTTAATAAGAGAACACTTACAAAAAATAGTTGAAGAACTTAAGATCAGGTAAGTGCCTTTAAACTACCCTGCTTTCAGCATATTCAATAAGGAAAACATGGATAAAAGTGAAAAAGAGCAATTTAGATCAGGCAAGTGCCTTTAAACCAGCCTGCATTGATGTACTCTTCAAAGAGAACGTTCAAATGAATAAAACATAGACAATAAAGTTTTCAGTAAGAGTAGGGTACTGTAGAAAGTAAATCCTAGCTCTATGTTTGCTGCTCTTTATCAGAGAAAGTGAACAAAGCAGAAACATTAAGCAAATTAACAATTGACAGTGAGGAACACATCACCATTGACAAAAATCAGGATCCCATAAATCAGCAACTTGTATTTGATGTTCGAACCGGTTACAATCAGCAAGCCCGGTGGGTCTCTACAACTTCAAACTTCCCATATCAGCTTATTTATCTTTAAGTTGCAAACATGGCATCAGTAGCTTCAGAATAACTATTACATGCATTCAAATGTCCAGAGACCAACATTTTCCCATCTTCTACAAAAGTATTTATAGAAGAATGAAGAGGTGGGAGGATTTCCCAGGGGTCATGTATTATTAATTATGTAATCAATGCAATTCCTGGCCTTTGGGAACCAGGCAAGGCATAAGGTGGGAATGTAATCGTTTATAACTCTGCTTCATAACTCTGTTTGTGTCTTTCGAGGCCTGATGATTGAAAAGATCTGCTTCTGGACTGTTCTTTAACCTTTAAAATAGTTTTGCCGAAAATTTGGAGATAATACCCTTGATTAGTATTATTTGTTCGGCAACCTTTGATTTTTTGTGAGGCTGTAGGTGCCTGATCAATAAATTCAACTTCTGATTGAATATTTTGAGGCACAGGTGGCGACATGATAACTAAAGGGATCAATTTACCTCATTTTGTGGCGGTGGAGGCGTTCCTATTGAAAAGACCCTTTAGATCTTCTTTAACTTGTGTTTCGAATCGGGGATTAGGCTTTTGATAAACATTCTTAGCCGTAATCTCCGTGAAACTGTCTCTAATCCTCTTTTCTGATACATTTTGGTCTTCAGCACTGATACTCTTTCACTGTGTTAAATCCCTGGTTTTTGTTGATATGCAAGATCACGCAGGGTTCTGTGGCATCAGTGCTTGGATAAACACCAACGAAACGTGAAATGGAAACTTGCGAATTATTTCTGAGGTGAATGGAAGGCGAGAGGATCGTCACCCTCAGCCTGCGAATTTTCCTCAGTATGGCGGAAAAAACCTTAAACCCTGCAAAATACAAACAAAAGTTATAAAATCCTGCGTATATAGTTTGACTGCTTGAGAGGATGTGTGGAAGGAGAATGGCCGTTGGATGGCATCATCCAACGGTCAGGATTAATCGGAAGAGATCATAGAACAAGCAAAGGAAGATTGGATCTGAGCCGTCGATCGCGCGGAGATCGACGGTCGGGAGCAGAAGTTGAAAGTCAAATGGAGAAATCGGGAGATGAATTGTGGGCCGTCGATTTACAGATCAGATCGACGGCAGAGATGCCGTTGCCGCATGTACGATAGCCCGGTTATTGTGTGCGCATCTTCGTTAACCATCGGACAGCTTCGGCAAGTGATCACCGTTGGATGAGTGGGCCCAGATCGGACGGCGCACAATGGTATTGCTGGCCGTCCTGATCTGGATGATAATGCGCGATGGACGGTGTTTTCTGGAACAATGTCCAGGACGCGTGTCACGCGATGTATGATATCGCTAGCCATCGGGCGAAAACCACCCTCCGCTCGAAGGTGGTGCGATGAAAACCATATGGTTTTGGGAAAACGGCGCACGACTGGCGGGGTCCATCGGGTTTGATAGATTCCGCACCGTCGGATCTGTAGGTTGATTTCAACGGTGGAGATTGCTCGCACTTCGGACCGGCGGAAAAACCTTGGAAAACCATAAAAACCCAAAGTTTCAAATAATATAAGGTTTTTAATATTTTTCGGGTGGGATATGTATTATGTGGCCAGGCACCTGATTGCGGGGCCGGAGGTTATATGAAGGATAATGTGACTGGGGGTTAAAGAGGAGGGGGCTAATCGCATGTCGGGAGATCGGGTATGGACTTTTCAATCAACCCATTTGATTTATGCGATGCGATAAACACCCCCAGAGTTGGCACTTGGTCATAGGGTGTAGGCATATGATCGGAAGTGGTTAAAAACTTAGTCCAAAGGGGCTTCAAACCTTATGCAAAAACATATGTTTTTTATGGTTTTCAATGGTTTTCACAGGGTAATTTGAAGGTTTCGATAGAGTTTTAAAAGGGGTTTTAAACTCTGCAAAGGCAATTTTATGAAGGGGAGATGAGGGAAATGGAAATCAGAGGAAAATGATGGGAAAAAAATGAAGGTTAGTTTCTGAGTGGGGGAAGGGGAGAGAAGGGGATTTTGCAACAGTCTTTCTCATGGAATTTTGAGCAGAATTTTCTGGGCTTGAAATGGGAACAACAACAAATATTGAAACAAGGATATGATGTCTTCCGTAGGTTTCAAGAGATACACCTTTCTGCAATGAAACTGTTCCTTGAAGGCTAAACAATGTTTTGGCCACCTTTTGATGGAACAAATTTTATAGGTGGCCAACAGTGGCTCCACTTGGGGATGGTGCCTTCTTGAAGGCATCAAGAACTTCAAACCTGCATTCTCTAGGAGGCGGACCTGTGCCATATCCATTGGGTTGTCCTTCCTTTGCTGGCATGATCTTACTCTGCTCCGAAAACATGTTAGTAGCCATAAAAAGCAATGGAACTTCATCAACAAGCTTTCTACCTACCCAATCCTACTGATCTAACATTTTTTCTTCATTCAGAGTGCACTTGGACTGGCAAAACTCTTTACCACATCTTATTCCTTTGAAAGCAGTAAATCTAATCTAATTCTACTCCTTATTTCTACCTGAACTCAGATTTAACAGTTGAGTTCAGATGATTCTCTACCTAATCTACCATCTGTTGGGATTAAATTGTCCAACAGATTTTCATTCTCTAAATTTCTAAAACATAAATTTAAAAGCAGTCAAGTCAAGATTAAGCCGTTTGACTTGCTGTGATCTATGGCATTAAAACAAGCCGCACATAGACATTTATTTTGCCGAAAATTAAATCAAAATGGAAGGCTTAAGATCTGAGAATTCAAAGTACTTACTTCTCTTTTTACAACTGTGTTTTGACTCTTATTGAGCTGTCTTTCCTTTTTCTCTGGTTCCGATTTTGAGCTGATTAGAACCAAATTTTTACATCCCTCTGACTCAGAAAATAAAACATATTTGAGTCATCTCTTTTAGAAACTTAGGTTCAGGTTTGAGCATGTTTGAACCTTTAATTTCTATCCTAATCTGCCCACTGATAAGCCAAGATTAAACAGTTTGGCAAATCAAATTCACTATCCTATCAGCAGTAAATTTAAAACTAATTAGTCAAGATTTAACAGTTTGACTAGTTAGAAGTGTGTTATTCGGGAGTGGCATTTAAGCTTGCACACTTTCAAAATTTTCTTTCTCTTTTTTGGTATGGGGATGTACCTTGTTTTCAAAATCTGCCCTCTTTTCTTTGTTTTCATTGTTTTTGTACTTTTTCTTTTATGAAACTGAACAAAGCAAATGGTATTTATAATGGAAATGAAAGCTTTAAAATCGAACTTAGCAGTAGTAATGCTTAAGGACCCTGCCATTGATAGGACCCCCAAACAGATCCGTGCCATTTAACTCTTGTAGAAAAAAGGCATTAGGACCAACGGTGGACTGGATGATGTAAGGACCTTGCCACAAACTATCAAATTTACCACGTTTACCCTTATCCTCTCTTTTGGAATCCCATTTGAGCACCTTATCTCCAATGTTGAAAACACAAGCCTTTGTTCTTTTGTCAAACAACTTCTTTATGTTTTCTTGCACCTTCTGAGCCCTATTGTAAACCTCTTCCCTAGTCTGCTGAAGATGTATTGTCTGACTGATCCTCCTAATCATGCTATCCTCTTCTGACTGTATTTCTTGGATTAATTTTATTACTGGTACACCTAGACTGGTAGGAAACACCGCATCTGCTCCATAAACAAGCTGGTAAGGGGACATTCCAATGGACTTTTTTGTGGTCAATTTGTCTGCCCATAGAGCATGCACCAACTTGTTATGCCATGATTTTTTGTTCTCTTCAAGAGGCTTCTTGATGATGGTCACCAAAATTTTATTTGATGATTCTGCTAGCCCATTACCTTGAGGGTAGTAAGCAGTAGAATGACCAAGTGTAATCTGATACCTGTGACAAAAATCAATCATCTTTTTGGAACAAAAAGTAGCAACATTATCAGTAATAATCTTCCTAGGGCATCCAAATCTAGACAAGATATGGTCTTCAAGGAATTTTATAATGACATAATTTGTGGCATTCCTAGAAGGGATGGCTTCAATCCATTTTGTGAAGTAGTCAGTGGCTGTGAGAATCCATTTGTGTTGGGTAGACGAAGCAGGATGGATTTCCCCTATGAAATATAGGCCCCACTATTGAAAAGGAGCTTCAATAGTGATAGGTTGTAATGGTAAAGGAAGAATTTTTCTTCTGCCTTCAAAAATCTGGCACTTGTGACAGGAAACTATCAATTTATGGACATCTTGGAAGAGGTTGGGCCAGTAATAGCCAGCTCTAAGGATTTTATTGGCTGTGGTTTTCCAGTAAAGATGACCTCCACACTCTCCTTCATGGAATTCATGTTTGATCCTCTCTGCATCAACTTCATGCAAACATTTAAGCAATAAACCATCAGCGTTTTTCCAATATAAACATTCATTTAAAATGCAATAGTTTCTAGCTTTAAATTTTAAAAACCTTGCCTTTGTTTTTGATAAATCAAGAGGAGCATTAAGATTTGCAAGCACATACAAGATATCAGTGTACCAAGGTGAGTTTTGAAACTGCTCTTCGACAGTGGGAGCAGGTAATTCTTCCTGTTCATCCAAGGCATCTACCATGTTAATGTCAAGGGCTTGTAGATTAGATTCAACCATTAGTTGAGCTAAGCCCTGACCTTTAATAAGTTTGGTTGGTCTGATTTCCAAATCATACTCTAATATAGCAGCAATCCATTTACCTCTCTTTCCATCTAGGTCTTGTGACAAGATGTCTTTTACCACTATATTAGGTACATAGGCAATGATGTGGGAATGTAGAATATACACCCTGAAGTCCTTTAAGGCCTTTACCAAAGCATAGGCCTGTTTTTCCATTATGTTATATTTCAAGGGTGCATCCCTTAAAGCCTTGCTGAAAAAAGCAATGGGCTGTTCCTGTCCCTCTGGGTTTTTCTGCAATAGGACTACAACCACAGTATGCTCTGAGGCAAATGAGAAAATAAGGAACTCTTTTGAAAAGTCTGGGATGATTAGGACTGGTGCCCGGGTGAGTGCATGTTTTACCAATTCGAAGGATTTTTTGGTTTCTACAGTCCACTTCACTCCTACTTCTTTCTTGAGCATATTAGTCATGTTTCTAAAGAGCTCTGCTAAGTTGGGAATAAACCTCCTCAAGAAGTTAATTTTTTCTGATAAAGGACTGCAATTGTTTTATGTTCCTTGGTTGGCTAATCTGTAGTATTCTCTCAACTCTATTTGGATCTATTTTAATCCCTTCTTCTGATATGATATGGCCAAGGAGTTTACCTTCCTGAAGGCCAAACACTGTCTTTTTGGGATTTAAAGATAACCCAAACCTTCTACACTTTTCAAGGACCTTTCTTAAATGTTTTAGATGCTCTTCATCAGTTTTGGAATAAACTGTTATGTCATCAAGGTAAATTACAATGAAGTGCCCTATCTCCTCTAAAAATGCAATGTCCATGGCCCTTTGGAAAGTGCCCCCAGCATTCATTAATCCAAAAGGCATTTTCACATACATGAAAGTGCCCCAAGGAGTGGTGAAAGCTGTCTTGAGTTGGTCTTCTGGGAGTACTAAAACCTGGTTATACCCTGACAAACCATCTAACAGAGAAATCCTCTTTGAACCAACTACCCTTTGTAGGATGTGTTCCATTTTGGGTAAAGGGTAATTGTCTTTTAGGGAGGCTCTGTTAAGGTTTCTGAAGTCAATGCATAATCTGATTTCTCCTGTCTTTTTCCTAACGACTACAAGGTTAGAAACCCAATCTGAAAACCTCACAGGCACAATGATTCTTGCCTCATACATTTTCTTGATTTCCTTTTCTACTAGAGGCAGTTGTATTGGATTAATTCTACGCAGTTTTTGCTTAAAGGGTTTTTGGTTTTCCTTCAAAGGGATCTTGTGCTGGATGATTTCTGTATCGTAGGCTTTCAAGTCTTCATAGCTCCAGGCGAACACATTGACAAACTCTTTAAACAGGTCAACATATTTCCTTTTCATGTCTGGTGGCAAGGACTTAGCTAATTTAATCATTTTAGGCTGATCCTCGGTGCCTATGTTGCATTCCTCGACCTCAGAATCTGTGTATTTTACGGTGGGCTTCTTTGCTACATTGTTAAAATCAAAGAGGTCTTCTAATGGTGCTAGCCCCCTAGGTATGTTCTTGTCCTTTGACGATAATACCTCAATGTCTTCGTTTTCCGTGTCCTTGTGTTCTTCAGTATGAGTGTAAAGTTCTTTATTTAACATGTTGATTTCTATGGGACCAGATGGTTTTTATTTTTCAGGGAACTTTTTGTTTAGGCGATTTTCATCGGATTTGGAATCCAAATCAGATGACTCAAATTCATTCCTGCCCAGCAGAAAATCCTCTATCTGTTTGTCACCCTCAAAGACCTGCCAATATTTTTCATTATCTGGTACCGCTGGTCTAAACTTAATTTGAGTTGTACAGTCTTTGGTTCCAACTGGCGTTAAGCATGTTCTAGCCGCAAAAGCTAAATTGTGTGCGGCAATATTTCTTTTTCTTGGAACAAAAATTAATTTGGACTCCTCAAAAGTTTTTAAAAGGTCCATGACATCGTTTCGATAAGCTCTAAGTTTGGGATGATTTGCGTTATATTCCCCATTGACTTGCTTGATGACTAGTTCTGAATCCCCATACACATTAATTCTTGTGGCTCCTAAATTTTTTAACAGATGTAAGCCTAAGAGAAGGGATTCATATTCTGCTATGTTATTGGAACACTGAAATTTTAATTTGCAGGAAATGTTTTCTATGTGGTTGTTTTCAGTGTTGGTAATCTAGACACCTACACCAGCATTGTTTTTAGTGCATGAACCATCAAAATACATACTCCACAGAGGACTATTTTCGGTTTCGTCTTGGTTATTGTCCCCTCCAACCAACGTGCTCAAGGGTTGTTGTGAAATCTCGGCACTTAGTTGTATTTGTTTCACCTTCTTAGGTTTGTCATGGAGCTGAGCGTGAGGGGCAGTCTGTCGTTCGCCATCTTGGCTTCGTTCATTTTGTTCGGTTGTTTCAACATGCTGTTCCAGAGTTTCTCTCACTTTTTCTTCCATATCTAGAACTACATTTATTTCTAGATTTGGGGTCTCTAACTATTTATCCGAGTCACTGTGCTCTGGCTCTGACTGTTTTGTGGATTCATTATTGCAAAAGATAAACGAATCCAAGTCAGTATGGACAGAATAAATGGGAGAATTTTCAGGCCTTTCTGGGCTACTGACCATGAATTTCATGTGTGACTCTCTGTACAGTCTTCTGAGCTGGCTAAAAACAGGAATAGTGGCATATGTCCCGTCCATCTGTATGGTACCTTGGAGCTTGGCGCCCCATGATCTTGACAATAACATGCCATACTTAGGAGGCACATCAGCCACCACAACATCCATCACCATGCACTTGGCTGGGATTTGGGTCAAACTCACACAAAGGCCTTTGATCAGGCCAAGGCACTTTACTCTGTTTGAATCAAAAGAATATAAATCCTTGTAAGGTCTGGTTATTTCTAATCCTAGCCTTTCCATTATCACCTTTGGCATAAGGTTGTGCGAGGCTCCAGAGTCATGCATAGCATTATGCAGGATCTTGTCATGAACATTGAAACTCACATAGAAGGGAGGTACAGGTCCCTCTTGATATATACCTTCAATCTTAGGACCAAAAATAAGCTTTGGCTGGTCATCATTAAGATTGACTGAGTCATGATTATCCTCAATATTTAAAGCCTTCAAAATTTGGGTCCTATATACATTATGGGTAGCTAACTCAGTTAGGGGAACAGAGATTCTGATCTTTGAAATTTCCTGCTCTAGGCTGAAAAGAATCTGGTTCTTTGATGAACTTGTCTCAGCCTTACTAGCTCCCAATCTATCAGCAACATCAACTTGCTGATTTGTTCTACTCGTTTTTGACAAAATGGTCTTAACAAGAGTACTAGCTGAAGTGGTAGTACTACTAATGTCTGCACTCTGCTTTTCTTTGTTTTGAGTGCCTTTCTCTCTATCTCTATCAGAATTCACAACTACTGTTTTATCCTTTTGTTTGAAAATTTTAGGCTTGGTTGTAGTGCTGTTTTGTGAATATTTGTCAGAGGTTTTGGTGTTGGGAGTTTTTTGACTGTTTTTTCTTCTAAGGTCATATTCTTTTTGAGGTTCCATGATGAAATTTTCCATGTCCTGACAATAACTTGCATTATCATCTTTTTTGTCATTATAAGGGGTATGAAAACCTTGTTCCCTATCAAAATGAATCTCAAAGTCATCATTATCTACTCCCAACATGTTGATATCATCTTCCTCTGTTATCTCCTCTGTTTCCTCAACCTCACTTCTATAGTTTTGATGAAAGGGAGGAGTGATCTGTTGATCATCTTCCCTAGGTTTGTTTGGAGGTTGGTTCCTTCTAAAATTCTGATTCTGGTTCTGGTTATTGTTTTAAGGAGCAATTTGGTTTTGACTTGATTGTGCTCTCTCAAGGATGCTCATTTTCTTCATCATCTCCTCCATCATTCTTTCCATCTTTGAGTTGGAAGTAGAAGGGGAATTTTCCTCTCTAAAGGACACTCTCTTTTTAGTTTTCATTCTTGCTCTCTTCTCCATTAGGTTGACTTCCACAGAAAGAGCACCCTTTTGCATATCTTCAAGAGTTGAAAAATCTCTCTCCCTCAGCTGATAAGCCATCTCAAGATCAAACCCTTCAGGAAACTTGTTTAAAGCTGAGCCTTGTGGAGGTTTTAGTTCTGGGGAAAGTGAATTATACACACTATTGAATCTAGTGCAATAAGCTTGCACACTTTCCCCAGTGTCTCTATGGAGATTCTTATAGTCAGAAAGGACTTGGAGAGGGTTTTTCTTTACTTCCCATTTGTTTAAGAATGTTTGATGGAAGGCTTGTAGATCACGGATAATATGGGGGGTTAAACCTTTGAATCACGTCCTCACTTCTCCCCCTAAGCTCTGAGCAAATAACCTAAGTTTGAACGAATCATCATCAATTTTATTTCTGTCAAAGTAGTCATTCATCTTATCCACATGTTGTGATGCAGTTGTTGCATTGTTAGCATCATATAATGGAATTTTGGACTGATAGTCCTGTGGAAGATTGACTAGTGGTACAGGAAGGACTAGGGCAGCATACCATGCGGCCATGGTAGGAGGTGGAGGTGGATTTACAAGTAGGTTGACAAAAGGGAAGGTGGGCTGAAGTGGAGTGGTTTGAACAGTGGATGAAGGATGAGTAGATGTGGATGGAACAACAGTAGATTACTGAGCTGATCTTGGGCGACAGACACCTAAATTCAACAGGACGTGTCGATCGGGTGGTGTTGTTTCCCTACTACGAAAAGATTCACTTGTTTCAGGAGATGATAGTGAAGACTCAGAATATAACTAGACTAAGTCACCAAGAGACCTAGTTCTAAATGGATTTACTAAGTCAACTTGTGATTGTTGTAGAGTTGAAATATTTTCAGGGACTGAATTATCTCTCAAGGGTGATCTGAAAACAGTTGATAATTTAATCCTAGGAGACTTCCAAAGGATACTTTCTGGGTTATCAACTATCTCAGGTGGGTCAGGGTTAGGATAGGCTCTGGTGTGAATCTTTCTGGGAGCCACTATGCTGTGTTATTAGACCCTAAATAAACAAGAAAAGTTCAACCAGGTATGACAATCTTTAAGAGGTTAACTAGTCTTTTTTGGAAAAATTTCAGTCCTGCAGTCTTGTGACTGAGTTTGAAAGGTGTTACAATGATAAGGGTTCTTCCCAGTGGAGTCTTAAGGTCTGTCCAGGATTGTGGAGTCGCCAAGTGGAAGTTTTTAGCTCTTTTCATAGGTAAAAGGTCTTATGGTCCACCACCATGTTTATTGAATACCAATCTGAAATATTTTTAAGGTTTTTCTAAGTTATTTTTGAGTTGTATAGTTTTTAAGAATATCCTAACTTTGTTTCAAAACTTAGCTACGGTTATGAGACAAAGACAGTTTACTCTTATGGCAAAGCCAACTGATTTTTCAAGGTTGGATAAAGTCTTAGGAGAATCCTAGGGTTTTCCTAGTTTGTCACTGATTCAAGTAAGTTTTATCATGATTACCATGCTTTTGGTAGTGCTTGAAAAGGCTGATTTTTACTCTCAAGGTTTTATGAATTTTTTCTAGGGAACTCAAACCATAGATTGACTGGGAGGGCATTCACCAGATATGTCACCCTAGTAAGAGGATGAGATTCGGAGGCTACCTGGCCCTTTCCAGACTCTGTCTAAGAGTATGGGAGAACACAACAAAGGTATAGGGTTTGCAGTCCCCAGTGGAGTCGCCAGAAATGTTAGTAGCTGGTGGCTCAGCTGGTTTGATATAGCAATTATTCTTGAACCAAAATCCCTTATTTTCTATGGTTATCCTTAAATGAAGATGATCCTGGGTTTTGTCCCCAGTGGAGTCGCAAGAAATGTTAGGAATCTGTAATTTATTAGCAAGATTGGCAGTGTCCAATTACAGAAGCAACATCGTTTCAATCAACTTTGGGATTCTAGGATCTAGCCCTCTTGAATCCAGAGAGGGATCTCTCTATGAATGAGTTTAAAGATGTGAACTTTAATAGATGAAATTATGATATTAGGCTAGTTATGAAGAGCTTGGGTTTTGTTTTGTTTGTTTTGGTTGGGCAAGGACATGATGAAGGTGAAGGCAGTTTCAAAATGAAGGGTGAAGTTGTCTGCAGATGAAGGAATGATTTGGCTAACAGAAAGGCAAAGACAGTTTTAACCGATTGGGCTATGGAGTCATAGGAGGATTTTAATTGGAGAGCAGGGTTCACGCAGGATCCATGGGGCAAGTCACTTATGTCAAAGGATCTCTTAAGGTGATTTTATGGAATGAAACAAATAGGAAATGAAACAAACAAATGAAGGTATAGTGAAACAACCTAAAATCAAATAATTTCTTTTAACCTATATTGCTTCAGCATGTACTTAAAGAAAAACATGAGAGTTTTCTGAGATCAGGTTAATACCTTTAAACTAGCCTGCTTTGAAGTTCTTTAAGTTAGAAAACATTAAAAGACAGTTGAACAACTTAAGATCAGGTAAGTGCCTTTAAACTACCCTGCTTTCAGCATATTCAATAAGGAAAACATAAAAGTATTCTGAGACCAGGTTAGTGCCTTTAAACCAGCCTGCATTGAAGTACTTTTAATAAGAGAACATTTACAAAAAAACAGTTGAAGAACTTAATATCAGGTAAGTGCCTTTAAACTACCCTACTTTCAGCATATTCAACAAGGAAAACATGGATAACAGTGACAAAGAGCAATTTAGATTAGGCAAGTGCCTTTAAACCAGCCTGCATTGATGTACTTTTCAAAGAGAACGTTCAAATGAAGAAAACATAGACAATAAAGCTTTCTTGTAAGAGTAGGGTACTGTAGAAAGTAAATCCTAGCTCTATGTTTGCTGCTCTTTATCAAGGAAAGTGAACAAAGAAGAAACATTAAGAAAATTAACAATTGACAGTGATGAACACATCACCATTGACAAAAATCAGGATCCCATAAATCAGCAGCTTGTATTTGATGTTCGAACCAGTTATAATCAGCAAGCCCGGTGGGTCTCTACAACTTCGAACTTCCCATATCAGCTTATTTATCTTTAAGTTGCAAACAGGGCATCAGTAGCTTCAGAATAACTATTACATGCATTCAAATGTCCAGAGACCAACATTTTCTCATCTTCTACAGAAGTATTTATAGAAGAATGAAGAGGTGGGAGGATTTCCCCGGGGTCATGTATTATTAATTATGTAATCAATGCAATTCCTGGCCTTTGGGAACCAGGCAAGGCATAAGGTGGGAATGTAATCATTTATAGCTCTGCTTCATAACTCTGTTTGTGTCTTTCGAGGCCTGATGATTGAAAAGATCTGCTTCTGGACTATTCTTTAACCTTTAAAATAGTTTTGCCGACAATTTGGAGATAAGACCCTTGATTAGTATTATTTGTTCGGCAACCTTTGATTTTTTGTGAGGCTGTAGGTGCCTGATCAATAAATTCAACTTCTGATTGAATATTTTGAGGCACAGGTGGCGACGTGATAACTAAAGGGATCAATTTGCCTCATTTTGTGGCGGTGGAGGTGTTCCTATTGACAAGACCCTTTAGATCTTCTTTAACTTGTGTTTCGAATCAAGGATTAGGCTTTTGATAAACATTCTTAGCCGTAATCCCCATGAAACTGTCTCTAATCCTCTTTTCTGATACATTTTGGTCTTCGACACTGATACACTTTCACTGTGTTAAATCCCTGGTTTTTGCTGATATGCAGGATCACGCAGGGTTATGTGGTATCAGTGCTTGGATAAACACCGACGAAACGTGAAATGGAAACCTGCGAATGATTTCTGAGGTGAATGGAAGGCGAGAGGATCGTCACCCTCAGCCTGCGAATTTTCCTCAGTATGGCGGAAAAAACCTTAAACCCTGAAAAATACAAACAAAAGTTATAAAATCCTGCGTATATAGTTTCACTGCTTGAGAGGACGTGTGGAAGGAGAATGGTCGTTGGATGGAATCATCCAACGGTCAGGATTAATCAGAAGAGATCATAGAACTGGCGGAGGAAGATTGGATCTGAGCCGTCGATCGCGCGGAGATCAACGGTCGGGAGCAGAAGTTGAAAGTCAAACGGAGAAATCGGGAGATGAATTGTGAGCCGTCGATCTACAGATCAGATCGACGGCGGAGATGCCGTTGCCGCATGTACGATAGCCCGGTTATTGTGTGCGCATCTTCGTTAACCATCAGACAGCTTCGGCAAGCGATCACCGTTGGATGAGTGGGCCCAGATCGGACGGCGCACAATGGTATCGCTGGGCGTCCTGGTCCGGATGATAATGCGTGATGAACGGTGGTTTCCGGAATATTGTCCACGACGCATGTCACGCGATGTATGGCATCGCTGGCCATCGGGCGAAAACCGCCCTCCGCTCGAAGGCGGTCCGATGAAAACCATATGGTTTTGGGAAAATGACGCATGGCTGGCGGGGTCCACCGGGTTTGATAGATTCCGCACTGTTGGATCTGTAGGTTGATTTCAACGGTGGAGATTGCTCACACTTCAAACTGGCGAAAAAACCTTGGAAAACCATAAAAACCCAAAGTTTCAAATAATATAAGGTTTTTAATATTTTTCGGGCAGGATATGTATTATGTGGCCAGGCACCCGATTGCGGGGCTGGAGGTTATATGAAGGATAATGTGACTGGGGGTTAAAGAGGAGGGGGCTAATCGCATGTTGAGAGATCGGGTATGGACTTTTCAATCAACCCATTTGAGTTATGCGATGCGATAAACGCCCCTAGAGTTGGCACTTGGTCCCAGGGTGTAGGCATATGATCGGAAGTGGTTAAAAACTTAGTCCAAAGGGGCTTGAAACCTTATGCACAAACATATGTTTTTTATGGTTTTCAATGGTTTTCACAGGGTAATTTGAAGGTTTCGATAGAGTTTTAAAAGGGGTTTTAAAATCTGCAAAAGGCAATTTTATGAAGGGGAGATGAGGGAAATGGAAATTAGAGGAAAATGATGGGAAAAAAATGAAGGTTAGTTTCCGAGCGGGGGAAGGGGAGAGAAGGGGATTTTGCAACAGTCTTTCTCATGGAATTTTGAGCAGAATTTTTTGGGCTTGAAATGGGAACAACAACGAAGATTGAAACAAGGATATGATGTCTTCCGTAGGCTTCAAGAGATACACCTTTTTGCAATGAAACTGTTCCTTGAAGGCTAAATAATGTTTTGGCCACCTTTTTATGGAACAAATTTTATAGGTGGCCAACAGTGGCTCCACTTGGGGATGGTGCCTTCTTGAAGGCATCAATAACTTCAGACCTGCATTCTCTGGGAGGCGGACTTGTGCCATATCCATTGGGCTGTCCTTCCTTTGCTGGCATGATCTTACTCTGCTCTGAAAACATGTTAGTAGCCATAAAAATCAATGGAACTTCATCAACAAGCTTTCTACCTACCCAATCCTACTGATCTAACATTTTTTCTTCATTCAGAGTGCACTTGGACTGGAAAAACTCTTTACAACATCTTATTCCTTTGAAAGTAGTAAATCTAATCTAATTCTACTCCTTATTTCTACTTGAACTCAGATTTAACAGTTGAGTTCAGATGATTCTCTACCTAATCTACCATCTGTTGGGATTAAATTGTCCAACATATTTTCATTCTCTAAATTTCTAAAACATAAATTTAAAAATAGTCAGGTCAAGATTAAGCCGTTTGACTTGCTGTGATCTATGGCATTAAAACAAGCTGCACATAGACATTTATTTTGCCGAAAATTAAATCAAAATGGAAGGCTTAAGATCTGAGAATTCAAAGTACTGCCTTCTCTTTTTACAACTCTGTTTTGATTCTTATTGAGCTATCTTTCCTTTTTCTTTAGTTCCGATTTTGAGCTGATTAGAACCAAATTTTTACATCCCTTTGACTCAGAAAATAAAACATATTTGAGTCATCTCTTTTAGAAACTTAGGTTCAGGTTTGAGCATGTTTGAACCTTTAATTTCTATCCTAATCTACCCACTGATAAGCCAAGATTAAACAGTTTGGAAAATCAAATTCACTATCCTATGAGTAGTAAATTTAAAACTAATTAGTCAAGATTTAACAGTTTGACTAGTTAGAAGTGTGTTATTCGGGAGTGGCATTTAAGCTTGCACACTTTCAAAATTTTCTTTCTCTTTTTTGGTATGGAGCTGTACCTTCCTTGTTTTCACAATCTGCCCTCTTTTCTTTGTTTTCATTGTTTTTGTACTTTTTCTTTTATGAGACTGAACAAAGCAAATGGTATTTATAATGGAAATTAAAGTTTTAAAATCGAACTCAGCAGTAGTAATGCTTAAGGACCCTGCCATTGACAGGACCCCCAAACAGATCCGTGTCATCTAACTCTTGTAGAAAAAAGGCATTAGGACCAACGGTGGACTGGATGATGTAAGGACCTTGCCACAAACTATCAAATTTACCATGTTTACCCTTATCCTCTCTTTTGGAATCCCATTTGAGCACCTTATCTCCAATGTTGAAAACACAAGCCTTTGTTCTTTTGTCAAACAACTTCTTTATGTTTTCTTGCACCTTCTGAGCCCTATTGTAAACCTCTTCCCTAGTCTGCTGAAGATGTATTGTCTGACTGATCCTCCTAATCATGCTGTCCTCTTCTGACTGTATTTCTTGGATTAATTTTTGTCTTGGTACACCTGAAATTTGGTAGGAAACAACATGCTGCCTCCCGCAAACAAGTTGGTAAGGGGACATTACGATGGAATTTTGTGGTGATACGTACCTTGAGCATGCACAAACTTGTTATGCCTTGATTTTGTTCTCTTGTGACTTCTTGATGATGGTCACCAAATTTTATTTGATGGTCTGCTAGCCCATTACCTTGAGGGTAGTAGCGATTAGAATGGCCCAGTGTAATCGATGCACGTGAAGAAACTCAATCATCTTCTTTGAACAAAAATCAGCAGCATTATTAGTAATAATCTTCCTAGGGCATCCGAATCTAGACAAAGATATGCTCTTCAAGGAATTTTATAATGATATAAACGGCATTCTAGAAGGGATGGCTTCAATCCATTTTGTGAAGTAGTCGGTGGGCGTGAGAATCCATTTGTGTTGGGCGAGATGAAACGGGATGGATTTCCCCTATAAAATATAGGCCCCACGGTGAAAAGGAGCTTCAACGGTGATAGGTTGTAATGGTAAAGGAAGAAGTTTTCTTTTCCTTCCAAAATTTGGCATTTGTGACGAGCGACTATCATTTTATGGACATCCTAAAAAGGGTGGGCCGGTAATAGCCGGCTCTAAGGATTTTATTAGAGTTTGTGGTTTTCCACGGTAAAATCAGCCTCACACTCTCCTCCATGGAATTCATGTTTGATCCTAGAAGCATCAACTTAGGGCAAACATTTAAGAAATAAACCATCAACATTTTTCCAATATAAACATTCATTTAAAATAAAATAGTTTCTAGTTTTCAATTTTAAAACCTTGCCTTTGTTTTTGATAAATCGGGAGAGACATTAAGATTTACAACGAAGTACATACGAGATATCGGTGTACCAAGGTGAGTTTTGAAGCTGCTCTTCAATAGTGGAAGCGGGTAATTCTTCTTGTTCATCAGGCATCTACCATGTTAATGTCAGGGCTTATAGATTAGATTCGGCCATTAGTTGATCTAAGCCACGACCTTTAATAAGTTTGGTTGAATTCGATTTCCACATCATAATCTAATATAGTAGCGATCCATTTACCCCTCTTTCCATGCAGGTCTTGGGACAAAATGTCTTTTGCCACTATATTAGGTACATAGGCAATGATGTGGGAATGTAGAATATACACCTTTTGAAGTCCTTTAAGGCCTTTACTAAAGCATAGGCTGTTTTTTTCCATTGTATATTTGAGGGTGCATCCCTTAAAGCCTTCTTCGAAAGCAAATAAGAATTTCCTTCCGTCTGATTTTTCTATAGCAGACACGGCAATGTGATATGCTACGAGGCAAAGGAGAAAGCCAAGGAACTCTTTTGAAAAGTCTGGGTGATTACGACACATTGCTAGGGTGAGTGCATGTTTTACACCCGTTCGAAGGATTTTTGGTTTCTCTGATCCATTTCTTACTACTTCTTTCTTGAGCATATTGGTAAATGTTTACAAGGAGCTCTTGCTAGGTTGGGAATAAACCTCCTCAAGGATTAATTTTTCCGATAAAAGATACACCCAATTCCTTTTATGTTCCTTGGTTGGCTAATTTGTAGTATTCCCTCAACTCTATTTGGATCTATTTTAATCCCTTCTTCTGATATGATATGGCCAAGGATTTTACCTTCCTGAAGGCCAAACACTGTCTTTTTAGGATTTAAAGATAACCCAAACCTTCTGCACTTTTCAAGGACCTTTCTTAAATGTTTTAGATGCTCTTCATCGGATTTGGAATAAATTTTTATGTCATCAAGGTAAATTACAATGAAGTTCCCTATCTCCTCTGAAAATGCAATGTCCATGGCCCTTTGGAAAGTGGCCCCAACATTCATTAATCCAAAAGGCATTTTCACATACATGAAAGTGCCCCAAGGAGTGGTGAAAGCTGTCTTGAGTTGGTCTTCTGGGAGTACTAAAACTTGGTTATACCCTGAAAAACCATCTAATAGAGAAATCCTCTTTGAACCAACTACCCTTTGTAGAATGTGTTCCATTTTGGGTAAAGGGTAATTGTCTTTTAGAGAGGCTCTGTTAAGGTTTCTGAATTCAATGCATAATCTAATTTCTCCTGTCTTTCTCCTCATGGATACAAGGTTAGAAACCCAATCTGAAAACCTCACAGGCACAATGATTCCTACCTCATACATTTTCTTGATTTCCTTTTCTACTAGAGGCAGTTGTATCGGATTAATTCTACGCAGTTTTTGCTTAAAGGGTTTTTGGTTTTCTTTCAAAGGAATCTTGTGCTGGATGATTTCTGTATCGTAGGCTTTCAAGTCTTCATAGCTCCAGGCAAACACATCGAAAAAATATTTAAAGAGGTCAACGTATTTTTTTTTCATGTTTGGTGACAAAGACTTAGACAATTTAATCATTTTTGGCTGATCCTCGGTGCCTATGTTGCATTCCTCAACCTCAGACTCTGTGTATTCTACGGTGGGCTTCTTTGCTACATCGTTAAAGTCAAAGAGGTCTTCTAACGGTGCTAGTCCCCTAGGTATGTTCTTGTCCTTTGACGATAATACCTCAATGTCTTCGTTTTTCGTGTCCTTGTATTCTTCTGTATGAGTGTCAAGTCCTTTATTTAACATGTTGATTTCTATGGGACCAGATGGTTCTTCTTTTTTAGGGGACTTTTTGTTTAGGCTATTTTCATCAGATTTAGAATCCAAATCAGATGACTCAAATTCGTTCTTGCCCAGCACAAAATCCTCTATCTGTTTGTCACCCTCAAAGACCTGCCAATATTTTTCATTATCTGGCACCGCTGGTCTAAACTTAATTTGAGATGTACATTCTTTGGTTCCAACTGGCGTTAAGCATGTTCTAGCCGCAAAAGCTAAATTGCGTACGGCAATATTTCTTTTTCTTGGAACAAAAATCAATTTGGACTCCTCAAAAGTTTTTAAAATGTCCATGACATCGTTTCGGTAAGCTCTAAGTCTGGGATGATTTGCGTTATATTCCCCATTGACTTGCTTGATGACTAGTTCTGAATCCCCATACACATTAATTCTTGTGGCTCCTAACTTTTCTAACAGATGTAAGCCTAAGAGAAGGGATTCATATTCTGCTATGTTATTGGAACACTGAAAGTTTAATTTGCAGGAAATGTTTTCTATGTGGTTGTTTTTAGTGTTGGTAATCCAGACACCTGCCCCAGCATTGCTCTTAGTGCATGACCCATCAAAATACATACTCCATAGAGGAATAATTTTGGTTTCATCTTGGTTATTGTCCCCTTCAACCAACGTGCTCAAGGGTTGCTATGAAATCTCAACACTTAGTTGTACTTGTTTCACCTCCTCAGATTTGTTATGGAGCTGAGCATGAGCGGCAGTCTATTGTTTGCCACCTTGGCTTTGTTCATTCTGGTTCGTTGCTTCAACGCACTATTCCAAAGTTTCTCTCTCATTTTCTTCCATATCTAGAACTACATTTATTTCTATATTTGGGGTCTCTAACTGTTTATCTGAGTCACTGTGTTCTGGCTCTGACTGTTTTGCGGATTCATTATTGCAAAATATAAACGAATCCAGGTCAGTATGGACATAATAAATGGGAGAATTTTCAGGCTTTTCTGGGTTACTGACCATGAATTTCATGTGTGACTCTCTGTACAGTCTTCTGAGCTGGCTAAAAACAGGAATAGTGGCATATGTCTCATCCATCTGTATGGTACCCTGCAGCTTGGTACCCCATGATCTTGACAACAACATGCCATATTTAGGAGGCACATCAGCCACCACAACATCCATTACCATGCACTTGGCTGGGAAATGGGTCAAAGTTACACAAAGATCTTTGATCAGGCCAAGGCACTTTACACTGTTTGAATCAAAAGAATATAAATCCTTGTAAGGTTTGGTTATTTCTAATCCTAGCATTTCCATTATCACCTTTGGCATAAGGTTGTGCAAGGCTCTAGATTCATGCATAGCATTATGAAGGATCTTGTCATGAACATTGAAACTCACGTAAAAGGGAGGTACAGTCCCTCTTGATATATACCTTCAATCTTAGGACCAAAAATAAGCTCTGGCTGGTCATCATTAAGATTGAATGAGTCATTATTATCCTCAATATTTAAAGCCTTCAAAATTTGGGTCCTATATACATTCTGGGTAGCTAACTCAGTCAGGGGAACATAGATTCCGATCTTTGAAATTTCCTGCTCTGGTGAAAAAGAATCACAGTTCTTTGTTCCAGTGTCTTAATACTTAGTAGCTTTTGTCTGTCAGCAACATCGACTTGTTGATTTTTCTCTTTTGTTTGGGCAAAATGGTCTTAAAAGGAGTACTAGGCTGATGGTAGCATTAATAATGTCATGCACTCTGCTTTTCTTTGTTTTGAGTGCTTTTCTCTCTATCTACTATCAAATTCAGACTACTATTTTACCACTTTTGTTTGACAATTTTAGAAGCAGTTTTTATAGTCTTTGTTTTGTCAAAAGATTGTAGGAGAGGGAGTTTTGGTGTTGGGAGTTTGTTGACTAGTTTTGTTTGTGAGTGGTGTTTGCTTTTTTAGGCTCTATGATGACATTTCCGTATCTGAAAATGCTGCATTATCAACATTTGTCATCATAAAGTGTAGAAAACCTTGTTCCCTATCATAATAGATCTCAAAGTCATCATTATCATTATCTAATCCTAACATGTTGATATCATCTTCCTCTGTTACCTCCTCTGTTTCCTCAACCTCACTTATATAGTTTTGATGAAAGGGAGGAGTGATCTGTTGATCATCTTCCCTAGGTTTGTTTGGAGGTTGGTTCCTTCTAAAATTCTGATTCTGGTTCTGGTTCTTGTTTTGAGGAGCAGTTTGGTTTTGACTTGCTTGTGCTTTCTCAAGGATGCTCATTTTCTTCATCATCTCCTCCATCATTCTTTCCATCTTTGATTTGGAAGTAGAAGGGGCATTTTCCTCTCTAAAGGACACTCTCTTTTCAGTTTTCATTCTTTCTCTCTTCTCCATTAGGTTGACTTTCACAGAAAGAGCACCCTTTTGCATATCTTCAAGATTTGCAAAATATCTCTCCCTTAGCTGATAAGCCATCTTAGGATCAAACCCTTCAGGAAACTTGTTTAAAGCTGAGCCTTGTGGAGGTTTTAGTTCCGGGGAAAGTGCATTATACACACTATTGAATCTAGTGCAATAAACTTGCACACTTTCCCCAGTGTCTCTATGGAGATTCTTATAGTCAGAAAGGACTTGGAGAGGGTTTTTCTTTACTTCCCATTTGTTTAAGAATGTTTGATGGAAGGCTTGTAGATCACGGATACTATGGGGGGTTAAACCTTTGAACCACTTCCTCACTTCTCCCCCTAAGCTCTGAGAAAATAACCTAAGTTTGACCGAATCATCATCAATTTCATTTCTGTCAAAGTAGTCATTCATATTATCCACATTTTATGATGTAGTTGTAGCATTGTTAGCATCATATAATGGAATTTTGGACTGATAGTCCTATGGAAGATTGACTAGTGGTACAGGAAAGACTAGGGGAGCATACCATGCGGCCATGGCAGGAGGTGGAGGTGGATTTACAAGAGGGACAGTGGGCTGAACTGGAGTGGTTTGAACAGTGGATGTAGGGTGAGCAGAAGTGGATGGACCAGGAATAGACTGCTGAGTTGATCTTGGATGAGGGGCACCTAAGTTGTGAAGAAAATTCAAATCAGGAGGTGTTTTCTCTCTGCTACCAAGATGTTCACTTGTTTCCGGGGATGATAGTGAAGACTCAGAATCTAACTGATCTAAATTACCAAGAGACCTAGTTCTAAATGGATTTACTAAGTCAGCTTGTGATTTTTGTAGAGCTGAAAGATTTTCAAGGACTGAATTAGCTCTCAAGGGTGATCTAAAAACAGTTGATAATTTAATCTCAGGAGACTTCCTGAGGATACTTTCTGGGTTATCAACTACTTCAGGTGGGTCTGGGTCAGGGTAGGCTCTAGTGTGAATCTTTCTAGGAGCCACTATGCTATGTTTTTAAGACCCAAATAAACAAGAAAAGTTCAACCAGATATTACAGTCTTTGAATGGTTAACTAACCTGTTTACCTAAATTTGAATCCTACAGTCCTCTAACTGAGTTTGAATAATATTATGATGATCAAGGTTCTTCCCAGCGGAGTCTTAAGGTCTGTTTAGGATTGTGGAGTCGCCAAGTGGAATTTTTTAGCTCTTTTTAGAGGTAAAAGGTTTTATGGTCCACCACCATGCTTGTGAAATATCCCTTTTCAAGGATATCCTAGAACACAACAAACTCTAACCAAAGATTGACTGGGAGGGCATTTACCAGATATGTCACCTCTGAAAGAGGATGAGATATGGAGGCTAACTGGCCCTTTCCAGACTCTGTCTAAGAGTATGGGGTAAAACACATCAAAGGTCAGTGAAAAGTAAGAGTAAGTGTTTTACTACCAATCTGAAATATTTTTAGGTTTTCTGAGTTCTTTTTCAATTGAGTGGTTTTTAAGAATATCCTAACTCTGTTTCAAAACTTAGCTACGGTTATGAGACAAATAAAGCTTACTCTTATGGCTAAGCCAGCTGATTTTTCAAGGTTGGATAAAGTCTTAGGAGAATACTAGGGTTTACCTAGTTTGTCACTGATTCAAACAAGTTTTATCATGATGACCATTCTTTGGTAGTGCTTGAAAAGGCTGCTTTTTACTCACAAGTTTTATGAAGTGTTTACGGGAAGTTTTTCCCCAGTGGAGTCGCCAGAAATGTTAGGAATATGTAATTTTAGCAGATTGGTAAGACTAAAACTGCAGAAGCAACATCGTTTCAACCTACTTTGGGATTCCAGGATCTAGCCCTCCTGAATCCAGAGAGGGATCTCTCTATGAATGAGTTTAAAGATGTGATCTTTAATTGCTGAATTTATGATATTAGGCTAGTTATGAAGAGCTTGGGTTTTGTTTTGTTTTTCTTGGTTGGGCAAGGACATAATGAAAGTGAAGGCAGTTTCAAAATGAAGGGTGAAGGTGTTTGCAAATGAAGGAATGATTTGGCTGACAGAAAAGGCAAATACAGTTTTAACCCATTGGTCTATGGAGTCATAGGAGGATTTTAATTGGATAGCAAGGTTCAAGCAGGATCCATGGGGCAAGTCACTTATGTCAAAGGATCTCTTAAGGTGATTTTATGGAATGAAACATATAGGAAATGAAGAACAAACAAATGAAGATATAGTAAAACAACCTGAGATCAAGTAAGTTCTTTTAAACTATATTGCTTCAGCATGTACTTAAAGAAAAACATGAGAGTATTCTGAGATCAGGTTAATACCTTTAAACTAGCCTGCTTTGAAGTTATTTCAGTTAGAAAACATTAAAAGACAGTTGAACAACTTAAGATCAGGTAAGTGCCTTTAAACTACCCTACTTTCAGCATATTCAATCAGGAGAACATAAAAGTATTCTGAGATCAGGTTAGTGCCTTTAAACTAGCCTACTTTGAAGCCATTTCAATAAGAAAACATTAAAAGACAGTTGAACAGCTTAAGATCAAACAAGTGCTTTTAAACTATATTGCTTCAGCATGTTCAATAAGGCAAACATGGATAATAGTGACAAAGAGAAATTTAGATCAGACAAGTGCCTTTAAACCAACCTGCATTGATGTACTCTTCAAAGAGAACGTTCAAATGAAGAAAACATAGACAATAAAGTTTTCAGTGAGAGTAGGGTACTGTAGAAAGTAAATCCTAGCTCTATGTTTGCTGCTCTTTATCAGAGAAAATGAAAAGAATGAAAACATTAAGCAAAATAACAATTGACAGTGAGGAACACATCACCATTGAAAAAAATCAGGATCACATAAATCAGTAGCTTGTATTTGATGTTCAAACCGGTTACAATCAGCAAGCCCGGTGGGTCTCTACAACTTCAAACTTCTCATATCAGCTTGTGTATCTTTAAGTTGCAAACAGAGCATCAGTAGCTTCAGAATAACTATTACATGCATTCAAATGTCCAGAGACCAACATTTTCTCATCTTCTACAACAGTATTTATAGAATAATGAAGAGGTGGGAGGATTTCCCAAGGGTCAAGTATCCTTAATTATGTAATCAATGCAATTCCTGGCCTTAGGGAACCAGGCAAGGCATAGGGTGGGAATGTAATCGTTTATAACTCTACTTCATAACTCTGTTTGTGTCTTTCGAGGCCTGATGATTGAAAAGATCTGCTTTCGAACTGTTCTTTAACCTTTAAAATAGTTTTTCCGACAACTTAGAGATAAGATCCTCGATTAGTATTAATTGTTCGGCGGCCTTTGATTTTCTGTGAGGCTGTAGGTGCCTTTAGAAGCTGGAGAAGGTTCAATTAGCCTCTGTTTTGGCATTGAAGTAACTCTGTAGCCATTCTTTGCGTTGAAGTCCCCGCAGGAGTAACTCTTCGGCTGCATTTGAGACAAATATCTGATCCTGATCAATAAATTTGGCCTCTGATTGAATACTTGGAGGCACAGGTGGCATTTCAGTAACTAGAGGGATCAATTTGCCTCAATTGCGGTGGTGTAAGCGCTCCTGTCGATAAAACCATTAAAATATTCTTTAAACTATGTTTTAAATCGGGGATTAGGCTTTTGATAACCATCTTAGTCGTAATTCCCGTAAAAATTTCTCTAATCCTCTGTTCTGATACATTTTGGTTTTCGGCACTGATACTCTTTGACTGTGCCCCTTTCATGGTGTTTTTGTTGGTGTGAAGGGCTGCACGGGGTTGATAAGGAATCCATGCCTAAGGAAACATTGATGAAACATGCATTTCCACCCTGTGGATGATTTCCTTTGACGAATCGAAGACGGGAGAGTCGTCACCCTCCACCTCTGAATCTTCTTTGAAAATTGTGAGAAAATGATAAAAAACCCTGCAAAATACGAAAAATTATTAAAAAACCCTGATTTTATAGGTTGACTGCATCAGAGGGTGTGCAAGGAGATCGAAGCCGTTGGATGGCATTATCCAACAGTCATGATTGATCGAGAGCGATCGTGGAATGGGTGAAAGAAGGATTAAATCCGGGCCGTCGATCGTGCAGATATCGACGGTCGAGATTGAACGAGGTGGTTAGAGGAGAAGGATGAATCTGAGCCGTCAATCGCACAGAGATCGACGATTAGGATTGGGAAATGGAAAGTCAAACAGAGAGATCGGGCGATGTTTTCTGGGCCGTCGATCTGCAGATCAGATCGACGACGGAGATTGATTTCCCATTGTGCGATGGCCCGGCTGTCGTGCGCACACCTTCATTAACCATCGAGCAACTTCGGCGAACGATCACCATCAGATCAGTGGGCCCAGATTGGATGGTCCACAGCGATATCGCTGGGCATCCAGGTCCGAACATTAACACGCGATGGACGACAGATGGATGGTGGTTTTATAAATAGTACATGGGACGCGTGTCAAGAGATGTATGGAATCGCTGGCCATCGGGCAAAAACCGCCCTCCGCCGAAGAGTGGTGCGATAAAAACCATGCGGTTTTGGGAAAACGGTGCACGGTTGGGGGGTCCACAGGGAGGCGCGCTCCGCACCGTCGGATCTATGGATTGAATCGACGGTCGAGATCCCTCCATAATTTGCACGGTGGAAAAATTAAATAAAATGAATTTCGATGATTTAAATAAATATCAAAGGTTTTTTAAAGTTTTGCGAAGAAATATTTATTTAAACCCGATAAGTGCCCGATCAAGCCCACAAGGGTCACAAAAACTAGAAAGCATGGACAAAAAAATGGTTAAGTACTGGTCAAGGCTTGAGTCCAAAACATAGAAAATATGGGCTTTAATGTTTTTAGAGGATTTTCAAAGGAATTGGGATTCCGATATAGTTAAAAAATGGGTTTTTAACTATGGGGAAAGTGCATTCTATAAATGGAAGAAGAGGATTTATGAAAACAAGGGAGTTTTTTATGGAGAAAAAGGGGAGAAAATGAAGGTTTGAGAAGGAGGAAAATGAAGGTCTTGAAGGGGGCTAGTGAACCTGGGAAATCGCAGGATTTCTGGGAGGTCCTTTGGGATGTAAACAAAGTATAAACAAAAGTATAGGATCCGGACAGAGGTAGGAGGCCTCAAAGGCAGGAGGCCTTCAAGAGTCTTCAAGAGCCAATAGTTTTTTGTCATAGAAAATTTTTCCTTGAAGGCTCAAAATAGATTTAGCCACCTTTTGGTATAATCAAATTTTACAGGTGGCTAACAGTGGCTCCACTTGGGGATGGTGCCTTCTTGAAGGCATCAAGAACTTTCAGACCTGCATTCTCTGGGAGGCTGACCATGTGTCTGATCCTTTAATGTTCTCTAGGAGGCTGATCAGTTGCCTAACCAATTGGGCTGCTCTTCCTGTGCTGGGATGATTTTCTCTGAAAATGTATTAGCAGTCATAAAAGCAATGGATCTTCATCAATAACACTTTCTACCTACCCAATCCTACAAATCTAACATTTTTCCTTCAATAGAGTGCACTTGGATTGGAAAACTCTTTTCACAACATTTTATTCTTTTGAAAGTAGGAAATCTAATCTATTTCTACTCCTTATTTCTCCCTGAACTCAGCTTTAACAGTTGAGTTCAGATGATTCTCTACCTATTCTACTATCTGTTGGGATTAAACTGTCCAACAGATTTTCATTCTCTAAATTTCTAAAACATAAATTTAAAAACAGTCAAGTCAAGATTAAGTTGTTTGGCTTGCTGTGATCTATGGCATAAAGACAAGCTGCACATAGACATTTATTTTGCAGAAAAAATAAATCAAAAATAGAAGGCTTAAGATCTGAAATTTTGAAAACATTTCCTTCTTCTTTTCTACAACTCCGTTTTAACTATGTTCGAGCTGTTCCTTCTTGCTTTCTGGTTCAGATTTTGAGCTAATTAGAACCAGATCCTTTACATCCTTTAACTCAGAAAATAAAACAATTTGAGCCATCTCTTTTGGAAACTTAGGTTCAGGTTTTTTTTCATGTTTGAACCTTTTATTTCTATCCTAATCTAACTACTGATAAGCCAAGATTAAACAGTTCAGAAAATCAAATTCAGTACCCTATCAGCAGAAAATTTAAAGCTAATTAGTCAAGATTAGGTTGTTTGACTAACTAGAAGTGTGTTATGTAGGAGTGGCATTTGAGGCTGCACACTTTCAGAATTTGTTTCTCTTTTTTGGTGTGGGGCTGTACCTTTCTTGTTTTCATAGTCTGCCCTCTTTTCTTTTCTTTTTATTGTTTTTGTACTTTTTATTTCGTGGGACTGAACAAAGAAAATGGTATTTACAATGGAAATGAAAACTTTAAAATGGAACTCAACAGTAGTAATGCTTAATGACCCTGCCATTGACAGGACCCCCAAACAGATCCGTGCCATCTAATTCTTGTAGAAAAAAGGCATTAGGACCAACGGTGGACTGGATGATGTAAGGACCTTGCCACAAACTATAAAATTTACCATGTTTACCCTTATCCTCTCTTTTGGAATCCCATTTGAGTACCTTATCTCCAATGTTGAAAACACAAGCCTTTGTTCTTTTGTCGAACAACTTCTTTATGTTTTCTTACACCTTCTGAGCCCTATCGTAAACCTCTTCTCTTGTCTGTTGAAGATGTATTGTCTGACTGATTCTCCTAATCATGTTGTCTTCTTCTGACTGTATTTCTTGGATTAATTTTATTACTGGTACACCTAGGCTGGTAGGAAACACTACATCTGCTCCATAAACAAGCTGGTAAGGGGACATTCCAATGGACTTCTTTGTGGTCAATCTGTCTGCCCACAGAGCATGCACCAACTTGTTATGCCATGATTTTTTGTTCTCTTCAAGCAGCTTCTTGATGATGGTCACCAAAATTTTATTTGATGATTCTGCTAGCCCATTACCTTGAGGGTAGTAAGCAGTAGAATGACCAAGTGTAATATGATACCTGTGACAAAAATCAATCATCTTTTTGGAACAAAAAGCAGCAGCATTATCAGTAATAATCTTCCTAGGGCATCCGAATCTAGACAAGATATGGTCTTCAAGGAATTTTATAATGACAGAATCTGTGGCATTCCTAGAAGGGATGGCTTCAATCCATTTTGTGAAGTAGTCAGTGGCTGTGAGAATCCATTTGTGTTGGGCAGATGAAGCAGGATGGATTTCCCCTATAAAATCTAGGCCCCACTATTGAAAAGGAGCTTCAACAGTGATAGGTTGTAATGGTAAAGGAAGAAGTTTTCTTTTGCCTTCAAAAATTTGGCATTTGTGACAGGAAACTATCATTTTATGGACATCCTGAAAAAGGGTGGGCCAGTAATAGCCAGCTCTAAGGATTTTATTAGCTGTGGTTTTCCAGTAAAGATGGCCTCCACACTCTCCTTCATGGACTTCATATTTGATCCTTTCTGCATCAACTTCAGGCAAACACTTAAGAAATAAACCATCAGCATTTTTCCAAAATAAACATTCATTTAAAATGCAATAGTTCCTAGTTTTCAATTTTAAAAATCTTGCCTTTGTTTTTGATAAATCAGGAGGAGCATTAAGATTTGCAAGCACATATAAGATATCAGTGTACCAGGGTGAGTTTTGAAACTGCTCTTCGACAGTGGGAGCAGGAAATTCTTCCTGTTCATCCAAGGCATCTACCATGTTAATGTCAAGGGCTTGTAGATTAGATTCAGCCATTATTTGAGCTAAGCCCTGACCTTTAATAAGTTTGGTTGGTCTGATTTCCAAATCATACTCTAATATAGCAGCAATCCATTTACCTCTCTTTCCATCTGGGTCTTGTGACAAGATGTCTTTTACCACTATATTAGGTACATAGGCAATGATGTGGGAATGTAGAATATACACCCTGAAGTCTTTTAAGGCCTTTACCAAAGCATAGGCCTATTTTTCCATTATGCTATATTTCAAGGGTGCATCCCTTAAAGCCTTGCTGAAAAAAGCAATGGGCTCTTCCTATCCCTCTGGGTTTTTCTGCAACAGGACTGCAACCACAGTATGCTCTGAGGAAAAGGAGAAAATAAGGAACTCTTTTGAAAAGTCTGGGCTGATTAGGACTGGTGCCCGGGTGAGTGCATGTTTTACCAATTCGAAGGATTTTTTGGTTTCTACAGTCCACTTCACTCCTACTTCTTTCTTGAGCATATTATTCATGTTTCTAAGGAGCTCTGCTAAGTTGGGAATAAACCTCCTCAAGAAGTTAATCTTTCCAATAAAGGACTACAATTCTTTTATGTTCCTTGGTTGGCTAATCTGTAGTATTCCCTCAACTCTATTTGGATCTATTTTAATCCCTTCTTCTGATATGATATGGCCAAGGAGTTTACCTTCCTGAAGGCCAAACACTGTCTTTTTGGGATTTAAAGATAACCCAAAACTTCTACACTTTTCAAGGACCTTTCTTAAATGTTTTAGATGCTCTTCATCGGATTTGGAATAAACTGTTATGTCATCAAGGTAAATCACAATGAAGTGCCCTATCTCCTCTAAAAATGCAATGTCCATGGCCCTTTGGAAAGTGGCCCCAACATTCATTAATCCAAAAGGCATTTTCACATACATGAAAGTGCCCCAAGGAGTGGTGAAAGCTGTCTTGAGTTGGTCTTCTGGGAGTACTAAAACTTGGTTATACCCTGAAAAACCATCTAACAGAGAAATCCTCTTTGAACCAACTACCCTTTGTAGAATGTGTTCCATTTTGGGTAAAGGGTAATTGTCTTTTAGGGAGGCTCTGTTAAGGTTTCTGAAATCAATGCACAATCTGATTTCTCCTGTCCTTTTCCTCACGGCTACAAGGTTAGAAACCCAATCTGAAAACCTCACAGGCACAATGATTCCTGCCTCATACATTTTATTGATTTCCTTTTCTACTAGAGGTAGTTGTATTGGATTAATTTTGCGTAGTTTTTGCTTAAAGGGTTTTTGGTTTTCCTTCAAAGGGATCTTGTGCTGGATGATTTCTGTATCATAGGCTTTCAAGTCTTCATAGCTCCAGGAAAACACATCGAAAAACTCTTTAAACAAGTCAACGTATTTCTTTTTCATGTCTGGTGGCGAGGACTTAGCTAATTTAATCATTTTAGGCTGAATCTCAGTGCCTATGTTGCATTCCTCGACCTCAGACTCTGTGTATTCTAAGGTGGGCTTCTTTGCTACATCGTTAAAATCAAAGAGGTCTTCTAACGGTGCTAGCCCCCTAGGTATGTTCTTGTCCTTTGACGATAATACCTCAATGTCTTCATTTTCTGTGTCGTTGTATTCTTGAGTATGAGTGTCAAGTCCTTTATTTAACATGTTGATTTCTATGGGAACAGATGGTTTTTATTTTTCAGGGGACTTTTTGTTTAGGATTTTTTCATCAGATTTAGAATCTGAATCAGACGATTCAAATTCATTCCTTCTCAACATAAAATCCTCTATCTGTTTGTCACCCTCAAAGACCTGCCAATATTTTTCATTATTTGGCACCGTTGGTCTAAACTTAATTTGAGTTGTACAGTCTTTGGTTCCAACTAGTGTCAAGCATGTCCTAGCTGCAAAAGCTAAATTGTGTGCAGCAATATTTCTTTTTCATGGGACAAAAAATAATTTGGACTCCTCAAAAGTTTTTAAAAGGTCCATGACATCATTTCGATAAGCTCTAAGTCTGGGATGATTTGCGTTATATTCCCCATTGACTTGTTTGATGACTAGTTCTGAATCCCCATACACATTAATTCTTGTGGCTCCTAACTTTTTTAACAGATGTAAACCTAAGAGAAGGGATTCATATTCTGTTATGTTATTGGAACATTAAAAGTTTAATTTGCAGGAAATGTTTTCTATGTGGTTGTTTTCAGTGTTAGTAATCCAGACACCTACCCTAGCATTGCTCTTAGTGCATGACCCATCAAAATGCATACTCCATAGGACTATTTTCGGTTTTGTCTTGGTTATTTTCCCCTTCAACCAACGTGCTCAAGGGTTGCTATGAAATCTCGGCACTTAGTTGTATCTGTTTCACCTCCTCAAATTTTTCCTGGAGATGAGCATGAGGGGCAGTCTGTTGTTTGTCATCTTGGCTTTGTTCATTCTGGTCCATTGTTTCAACGCACTGTTCCAAAGTTTCTCTCTCATTTTCTTCCATATCTAGAACTACATTTATTTCAAGATTTGGGGCCTCTAACTATTTATCTGAGTCACTGTGTTCTGGCTCTGACTGTTTTGTGGATTCATTATTGCAGAAGATAAACGAATCCAGGTCATTATGGACAGAATAAATGGGAGAATTTTTAGGCTTTTCTGGGCTATTGACCATGAACTTCATGTGTGACTCTCTGTACAGTCTTTAGAGCTGGCTAAACAGAGGAATAGTGGCATATGTCCTGTCCATATGTATGGTACCTTGCAGCTTGGCACCCCATGATCTTGACAATAACATGCCATACTTAGGAGGCACATCAGCCACCACAACATCCATTACCATGCACTTGGTTGGGATTTGGGTCAAAGTCACACAAAGGTCTTTGATCAGGCCAACGCACTTTACTCTATTTGAATCAAAAGAATATAAATCCTTGTAAGGTCTGGTTATTTCTAATCCTAGCCTTTCCATTATCACCTTTGGCATAAGGTTGTGCGAGGCTCCAGAGTCATGCATAGCATTATGCAGGATCTTGTCATGAACATTAAAACTCACATAAAAGGGAGGTACAGGTCCCTCTTGATATATACCTTCAATCTTAGGACCAAAAATGAGCTCTGGCTAGTCATCATTAAGATTGACTGAGTCATTATTATCCTCAATATTTAAAGCCTTCAAAATTTGGGTCCTATATACATTCTGGGCAGCTAACTCAGTCAGGGGAACATAGATTTTGATCTTTGAAATTTCTTGCTCTAGGCTGAAAAGAATCTGGTTCTTTGATGAACTTGTCTCAACCTTATTAGCTGTCCCTTTATCAGCTACATCAGCTAGCTGATTTGTTCTACTTGTTTTTGAAAAAATGGTCTTAACAGGAGTACTAGCTGAAGTGGTAGTACTACTAATGTCCGCACTCTACTTTTATTTGTTTTGAGTGCCTTTCTCTCTATCTCTATCAGAATTCACAGCTATTGTTTTATCCTTTTGTTTGACAATTTTAGGCTTGGTTGTAGTGCTGTTTGTGAAGATTTGTCAGAGGTTTTGGTGTTGGGAGTTTGTTGACTAGTTTTGCTTCTAAGGTCATATTCTTTTTGAGGCTCTATGATGACATTTTCCATGTCCTGAAAATAACTTACATTATCATCTTTGTTGTTATCATAAGGGGTATGAAGACCTTGTTCCTTATCAAAATGAATCTCAAAGTCATTATCATCTCCTCCCAACATGTTGATATCATCTTCCTCTGTTACCTCTTCCATTTCCTCAACCTCACTCATATAGTTTTGGTGAAAGGGAGGAGTGATCTGTTGATCATCTTCCATAGGTCTATTTGGAGGTTGGTTCCTTCTAACATTCTGATTCTGGTTTTGGTTTTTGTTTTGAGGAGCATTTTGGTTTTGACTTGCTTGTGATCTCTCAAGGATGCTCATTTTCTTCATCATCTCCTCCATCATTTTTTCAATTTTTGAGTTGGAAGTAGAAGGGGCATTTTCCTCTCTAAAGGACACCCTCTTCTCAGCTTTCATTCTTTCTCTCTTCTCCATTAAGTTAACTTCTACAGAAAGAGCACCTCTTTGCATATCTTCAAGAGTTGCAAAATCTCTCTCTCTTAGCGAATAGGTCATGTCAGAGTCAAACCCTTTAGGAAACTTGTTTAAAGCTGAGCCTTGTGGAGGTTTCAGTTATGGGGAAAGTGCATTATACACACTATGGAATCTAGTGCAATAAGCTTGCACGCTTTCCCAGGGTTTCTATGGAGGCTCTTATAATCAGAAATGACTTGGAGAGGGTTCTTTTTTACTTCCCATTTGTTTAAGAATGTTTGATGGAAGCCCTAGAGATCATTGATACTATGGGGAGCTAAGCTTTTAAACCATTTTCTTACTTCTCCCCCCAGGCTTTGAGCGAATAATCTAAGTTTGACAGAATCATCATCTATTTCATTTATGTCAAAGCAGTATTCACATGTTGTGATGCAGTTGTAGTATTGTTAGCATCATATAATGGAATTTTGGACTGATAGTCTTGTGGAAGGTTGACTAATGGTGCAGGAAGAACTAAGGGAGCATACCATGTTTCCATGGTAGGTGGTGGAGGTGGATTTACAAGGGGTAGATTAACAAAAGGGAAAGTGGTTTGGAGTGGAGTGGTTTGGACAGTGGATGTTGGATGAAGGGGTGTGGATGGAACAACAGTAGATTGCTGAGCTGATCTTGGATGAGAGACACCTAGGTTGTGGAGGAAATGTAAATCAGGAGGTGTTTTTTCTCTACTACTGGGATGTTCACTAGTTTCAGGAGGAGGAAATGAAGACTCAGAATCTAGATGGATTATATCATCAAATGACCTAGTTCTAAATGGATTTACTAAGTCATCTTGAGATTGTTGTAGAGCTGAAAGGTTTTCAGGGACTAAATTGGCTCTCAAGGGTGATCTGAAAACAGTTGATAAATTAATCTTAGGATAGTTCCTAAGGATACTTTCTGGGTTATCAACTACCTCAGGTGGATCAGGGTCAGGATAGGCTCTAGTGTGAATCTTTCTAGGAGCCACTATGATGTGTTTTTAAGACCCAAATAAACAAGAAAAGTTCAACCAGATATGACAATATTTGAATGGTTAACTAACCTATTTACCTAAATTTGAATCCTACAGTCCTCTAACTGAGTTTGAATAATATTATGATCATCATGGTTCTTCCCAGCAAAGTCTTAAGGTCTATTTAGGATTGTGGAGTCACCAAGTGGAAGTTTTTAGCTCTTTTAGAGGTAAAAGGTTTTATGGTCCACCACCATGCTTGTGAAATATCCCTTTTCAAGGATATCCTGGAACACAACAAACTCTAACCAAAGATTGACTGGGAGGGAATTTACCAGATATTTCACCTCTAAAAGAGGGTGAGATCCGGAAGCTACCTGGCCCTTTCCAGACTCTGTCTAAGAGTATGGGGTAAAACACAACAAAAGGTAAGTGTCAATGTAGGAGTAAGTGTTTTACTACCAATCTGAAATATTTTTGGTTTTTCCTGATTTATTTTTGAGTTGTGTGGTTTTTAAGAATATCCTAACTTTGTTTCAAAACTTAGCTATGGTTATGAGACAAAGAGAGTGTACTCTTATGGCTAAGCCAGCTGATTTTTCAAGGTTAGATAAAGTCTTAAAAGAATCCTAGGGTTTACCTAGATTGTCACTGATTCAAACAAGTTTCATCATGATTACCATTGCTTTTGGCAGTGCTTGAAAAGGCTGCTTTTTACTCACAAGTTTTATGAAGTTTTTAAGGAAAGGTGCTTCCCCAGTGGAGTCGCTGAAATGTTAGGAATCTGTAATTTATTAGCAAGATTGGCAGAGTCTAATTACAGAAATAACATCGTTTCAACCAAATTTGGGATTCTAGGATCTAGCCCTCCTGAATCCAGAGAGGGATCTCTCTATAAATGAGTTTAAAGATGTGATCTTTAATAGCTGAAATTGTGATATTAGGCTAGTTATGAAGAGCTTGGGTTTTGTTTTGTTTGTTTTGGTTGGCCAAGGACATGGTGAAAGTGAAAGCAGTTTCAAAATGAAGGGTGAAGGTGTCTGCAAATGAAAGGAATGATTTGGCTGATAGGAAGGCAAAGACAGTTTTAACCCATTGGGCTATGGAGTCATAGGAGGATTTTAATTGGACAGCAAGGTTCAAGCAGGATCCATGGGGCAAGTCACTTATGTCAAAGGATCTCTTAAGGTGATTTTATGGAATGAAACAGATAGGAAATGAAGAACAAACAAATGAAGGTATAGTGAAACAACCTAAGATCAAATAAGTTCTTTTAAACTATATTGCTTCAGCATGCACTTAAAGAAAAACATGAGAGTTTTCTGAGATCAGGTTAATACCTTTAAACTAGCCTGCTTTGAAGTTCTTTCAGTTAGAAAACATTAAAAGACAGTTGAACAGCTTAAGATTAGGTAAGTGCCTTTAAACTACCCTGCTTTCAGCATATTCAATAAGGAAAACATAAAAGTATTCCGAGATCGGGTTAGTGCCTTTAAACTAGCCTGCTTTGAAATACTTTCAGTAAGAAAACATTAAACGACAGTTGAAGAGCTTAAGATCAGGTAAGTGCCTTTAAACTACCCTGCTTTCAGCATATTCAATAAGGAAAACATGGATAACAGTGACAAAGAGCAATTTAGATCAGACAAGTGCCTTTAAACCAGCCTGCATTGATGTACTCTTCAAAGAGAACAAAGAGCAATTTAGATCAGACAAGTGCCTTTAAACCAGCCTGCATTGATGTACTCTTCAAAGAGAACGTTCAAATGAAGAAAACATAGACAATAAAGTTTTCAGTGAGAGTAGGGTACTGTAGAAAGTAAATCCTAGCTCTATGTTTGCTGCTCTTTATCAGAGAAAATGAATAGAATGAAAACATTAAGCAAAATAACAATTTACAGTGAGGAACACATCACCATTGACACAAATCAGGATCCCATAAATCAGTAGCTTGTATTTGATGTTCAAACCGGTTACAATCAGCAAGCCCGGTGGGTCTCTACAACTTCAAACTTTTCATATCAGCTTGTGTATCTTTAAGTTGCAAACAGGGCATCAGTAGCTTCAGAATAACTATTACATGCATTAAAATGTCCAGAGACCAAAATTTTCTCATCTTCTATAGAAGTATTTATAGAAGAATGAGAAGGTGGGAGGATTTCCCAGGGGCCAAGTATCATTAATTATGAAATTAATCCAATCTCTAGCCTTTGAGAACCAGGCAAGGCATAAGGCGGGGATGTAATCATTCTTTGCGTTGAAGTCCCCGCAGGAGTAACTCTTCGGCTGCGTTTGAGACAAATATCTGATCCTGATCAATAAATTCGGCCTCTGATTGAATACTTTGAGGCACAGGTGGCATTTTAGTAACTATAGGGATCAATTTGCCTCAATTGCGGCGGTGGAAGCACTCCTGTCGATAAAACCCTTAAAATATTCTTCGAACTGTGTTTTAAATCGGGGACTAGGATTTTGATAACTGTCTTAGCTGTAATTCCCGTAAAAATTGTCTCTAATCCACTGTTCTGATACATTTTGTTCTTCAACACTGATACTCTTTCACTGTGCCCCTTTCATGGTGTTTTTGCAGGTGCGTAGGGCTATGCAGGGTTTATAAGGTACCCATGCCTGAGAAAACATTGATGAAACGTGCATTTCCACCCTGTGGATGATTTCCTTTGATGAATCGAAGAAGGAGAGTCATCACCCTTCGCCTCTGAATCTTCTTTAGAAATAACGAAAAAATGATTTAAAACCCTGCAAAACATGAAAACTATTATAAAACCTGCATATATAGGTTTAACTGCATCGGTGGGTGTGCGAGGAGATCGAAGCCGTTGGATTGCATCATCCAATGGTCAGGGTTGATCGGGAGTGATCGTGGAATGGGTGAAAGAAGGATTAAATCCGAGTCGTCGATCATGCAGAGATCGACAGTCGAGATTGAACGAGGTGGTCAGAGGAGAAGGATGAATCTGAGCCGTTGATCGCGTAGAGAACGACGGTTGGGATTGGGAAATGGAAAGTCAAACAGAGAGATCGAGCGATGAATTGTGGGCCATTGATCTGCAGATCAGATCGACAGTGGAGATTGAATCGCCGCTATACGATGGCCCAGCTATCGCGCACGCACCTTTGTTAACCATCGAGCAACTTTGGCGAGCGATCATCGTTGGATCAGTGGGCCCAGATCGGACGGTCCACAGTGATATCGCTGGGCGTCCAGGTTCGAACGTTAACGCACGATGGACGATGATTTTACAAATAGTACACGGGACGCGTGTCAAGTGATGTATGGAATCGCTGGCCTTCGGCAAAAATCGCTCCGCCGAAGAGTGGTGCGATAGAAACCACGCTGCTTTTGGGAAAATGGCGCACGACTGGGGTTCACAAGGAGGCGCGCTCCGTATCGTCGAATCTCAGGATTAGATCGAGGGTCGAGATCGTCCATAATTTTGCATGGGCGAAACAATTTAAAATGAATTTTTCGACGGTTTAAACAAATATCAAAGGTTTTTTGATGTTTTGCAAAGAAATATTGCTTTAAACTCTATATACTGATCGGTCAAATAGACGTGTCACAAAGGCCATGCGGACAAAAAGGGTTAAGGACCCGTCAAGGAGGTTTATGTCCAAAACATAGAAAATATGCATTTTAATGTCTTTAGAGGATTTTCATAGGGAATTTGGGGACTCGAGCATAGTTAAAAAATGGGTTTTCAACTATGGGAAAGTGATTTTCATAAATGGAAGAAGAGGATTTATGAAAACAAGGGATTTTTTATGGAGAAAAAGGGGAGCAAATGAAGGTTTGAGAAGGGGGAAAAATAAAGGTCTTGCAGCAGTCTTTCATTTGGAAACAGCAGAACTTCAGAATCTTTTAGGAAGTAAATATCAGTGCAGATTTGGACAGAGGCAGGAGGCCTTCAAGAGTATTTCAAGAGCCAACAGTTTTTGTCATAGAAAATTGTTCCTTGAAGGCTCAAAATAGATTTAGCCACCTTTTGGTATAATCAAATTTTACAGGTGGCTAATGCTTCAGAATTAGAATCCACGTCCAAATTAAAACCTGCATCTAATGTCCAACATTATCCTTGCGCTACTTGTTCTCTCAGTGAACATTTACCAGCTCATTATTCAAGGGGGAACCCCCAATGTGTTCTAATTCCATTTGGAAATGCTAATGACCAAAACAAATTAATTCCCCGACCTTCCCTTTTATGCTACATAGTGTCTTGGGAAATCTAGTCACCCCTTTCGTGCAGTCACACGCCTTCCAATTTTTGCGAGAATCCCATTCTCTACTACATAGTCACTCATGAAATCAACACTTGGAGAGGTTTCCTTGCATCACAAGCTCCAAATACCAAGGCATATCTTTGCCTAAAAACCATCATACCAGTCATAACATTCTTATGGACATCAATGCACACTATTTGGTACCAATGTCCCACAATGGTCCTACTCCTGAAGTGCTTTACAAAAATAGTCTTGCATATTCCAATTCCTTTCACTATTGTTACTAAGATTCTTGAAGTCAGTCTCAACAACCCAAACTCGACATTTTAAACCAACCAAACCTGGGAATTTTCCATGCTTTCATTTACCAAGAACATAATTTCAAAGTTCTGTGAGCATCCCCTTCTCTACTACACAATCACTCATGTGATCGATCCCTCGACAAGGTTTCCTTGCATTAGAATGTCCAAAACCCAAGGCATATCCTTTCCTCAAAACCATCATACCAGTCATAGCATGCTCATTGAAATAAATGGAAACTATTGGGTATCAATTTTACACAAGGGTCCTACTCCTGAAGTGCTTTACTAACATAGTCTTGCATGTTCCATATCCTTTCACTATTTTTGCTAAAACTCTTGAAGTGCGCCTCAACCACCGAAACTGGGTATTTTCAAGCACCCAAACTTAGGAATTTTCCATGCTTTCATTTACCAAGCACATAATTTCCATTAGATTCAAAATAATTTAAATAAATTTGAATCATACCTCATTGGTGGATTGTCAATGAGGTACATTTGCAATTATGTTCACTTCCTATCACACCAAGTCAAACTAACTCTTTGATGAAATCATCATGTATAAACATATCACATCTGGTTATCTCAAAACGCATCCATAATAAGTACAAATCATATATCACATGTAGTTGTCATAAATTCGAGTCATTAATCACATGCATAATTAAAACTGAAATAAAATATTGATACTTATCTTTCAATCAGTTCTTTGCTTATTCCTTTGTCCTTTTACTTTTTTGTACACACATCGGATCAATTTCGACATCTATAAAGCACCCAATTCCTTCTCTTCTCTTCAATCATGTAAACATACACATAGTGTACATCACATGCATACACCCACACAGGGTGTGCCACAGAATACATACACCTACACCAAGTGTACAAAAAAAATATACACCTATACCTCGTGTATAACATAATAAATACACATGTCATGATACAAATATTAAAAAATACACATAACACAGTACCACATGTACAACAAGTACGCAACACCATGTGTATAACATGTACACAACACCACATGTAGAACATGTAGACAACACCACATGTAGACAACACTACTTGCACAATATGTACAGAACACCCATGTACGACATGTACACAACACCACATGTACACAATACCACCTGCACAATATGTATACAACATAACATGTACACAACACCACATGTACAACATCTATACAATGCCTTTTGTACACAACACCACATGTACAACATGTACACGCACTACTCTGTACAACATATACACAACACCACATGTACAACATGTACACAAAACCACATGCACAACATGTACATAGTACCAACCGCACATAGCACATACAACACCACATGTATATAACATCACTACACAATATGTACACAAAACCACATATACAACATGTACAAAGCCCCACATGTACAACATGTACATAGTACCACATGTATATAGCAACATCTGCACAACATGTACATTGTACCAGATGTACACAACACCACCTGCACAACATGTACACAAAACTACATGTACAACGTTTACACAATACCACATGTACACAAAAAAACATGTACATAGTACCACATGTAAAACATATACACAGCAGCAATACTGCACATTCGGAGACGAAACTATCTTTACCAAGCAACCTTGCTTGTAGTGTCTTTCCACCATCTATGCTTGTCCCAACATGCCACAGATCACACTTATTTCATTATGTTGACGTATCCCTCATCATTACCTGCCATAGAATAAACATAGGCACCATATAAGCACATAATATCAATTCATATCCACACGATACTACCGTCACATATCTATTAGGGCTACTCTTCCCACTTGATTCCTCATAAAACCATGTACCTTTTCATGCCATTATCGTACATAAGTGATCATTCCTCCACAAGCATGATCCCTAATGACCCTGTTAGAATAAGATATACATGTATGCATATATAAACATAATCATAATCATGATCACAACATAATTAACATATATCATAAGGTCAAAGTTAAGACAACTTCCTTTATCCATGCAAAGGATGCACAACATTGAGAACAATGGTTCCCAATCACATCCAAAGAATTTGACACCTTAAATCCATTTACTTTACCTTTCTTTTTACCTATATTATGATTTTATTTCCACCATCCATTTACCCCAATGGGACCAACCAATCCAACCAATTGTCATACTCTTGCCTTTAGATTCCCTTATACACGCATTAAGCTTCATCTAGGTCTTACATTACTTGTTGGGTTTCATTCATCTCTCCCTGAGCTCAATTAAATTTCCTCTTTCCCCACCAATTCTGCCAAACCTCAAAATATAAATAGAAATAAAAAGCAAAAAAAAATAAGAAAACTATGAAAACCAATAACAATACGACACCACAAACAAATTAGAATGGTAGTGCACCATAAATATAAAAAAATTCAAATCAAGCGCAAACAAATCACAAAGCACCGACAGCACAAAAATTACAACCAACACCATGACTCAACCCCATGGTTCTTAGTGATTCCAAGGGAAATCTCAACTTGAGCCTGCTTCAATATCTATAGTGTATTTCCTTCCAATTCAATAACTCGTATCATATCTCATAAACATGTAGTCTCCAAATGTTTGTAATTACGAATCCATCCATATCTCAACACCAACTATTATCATGAAAATAACACATATCCATATAATGTCAGAGAAAATCAAGGTTAATAAGATTTCTTGTATTCATTCAAAGCCCTCATTCATTTGGAATTTTACTTTCCAACCATAGCCAAAGGGATTATCACCTGATGTTGGGTGTGGAGCATGATTATCTTGTTTATTTTCTATCACAACGTTGGACCCATGTACCTTAATGGGGCGGCAACACTGCCCGTAATTAAATGTTTCCTAGGGGGTCCAGGGGGGTCTGTGAATTTATGGAGTTCCCCCTGGCAGGGGGGTTTCGGGAGCAGCACCCTCGAAGCTAAAAACAGACTTAAAATTGCCTTGTAAAAAGTATAGTAATTTCTAGTAAATCTAGGCGATTCATTAGGCGGATGATATAACGGTAGAAGTTATGTTTAGTTTACGATTTTTTTCCCTAGAATGAAACCCCTCGATTGTATGAGGGTATTGTATTATGGGTGTGTAGTGTAAGTGTATTCTCAGAGCGAGAAACAGATAGGGAGACTGTGAGAGAGAACATAGGATAGTACAGTGGATCTGCTGTAGGTTGTGTCTCTTCATTTTGCTGGATAATAGAATAGAAGGATTGGGTGTTCGGGGTGGACGTAGCCCAAATTCGGTGAACCACGTATATCTATGTCTCTATGGTTTTATGTGTTTTGTGTGCTTTTGTTTTCCGCATATTTTATGTGTTGCATTGCTCTGTAATATATAATTTTCTAACACCTGATTCCTTTATCTTACCATTTTCCTTGTTGGAACTGATTCTTACTATGTGTTATCACATCACCCTACTATTATTTATATAAACAAATTAATTTTTACCTTGTCATGCTAATACCAAAAATGTCTCCCTACAACTGTTCACACATGTCAGTCACATGTTCCAAAGATCAAGACATCGTGTCTATTAATTTGAAATCATCCTTTACCAAGACCAACATTCATGTCATAAGCAACTCATAGTCATTAGTCTTAAAACTACAACTAGAACCCACTTGCACTCATGTACATATAAGTTTTCTTAGTAGATATTGTGTAAGGACAACTATCTTAAAACAAGATCATTCCTTGATGTAGTCTTATATACACATACTCATATCATGAATTTAATCAAACAATCAAAAAACCTGTAAACATACATGTTATATAAGCTAAATAGATGAAATAATCAAACTCATACCTCAGTGTATCTTAGGGAAGCCTATCACATCTGCACAAGTTAGTCCAGATTAGTACAACACAATATCACGAGGATAACAACACATACCTGAATATCATAACCATAATAATTTGGATATGCCAATCTATATTATCATGATACATATGACATCAATATCTTAAATGAAATAACCATAATCATCCTGTGTATGACTACGATCCATATAACAAAAATTTAACTACCATGAATGATTAACCGACACACGTGCATATGACCACATTGATTAACTATCATTTATCATGCATGTAACCATAACAACAATAAAATTGAATGCATGCATATAACCACGATGCATGTAACAACCATTAACCATCATACCTACATGCCCAACATACAAACTTGTATGATGAACTTCTCTTACCCAAGGTCTAATGCTTCAACCCTTCCTTGATAATATCCATCTACTTCTCCATCTCAACAAACATATCAACATCATAGCATATCAATAGCATCACGACAACACAAATTGCATAATGACCACAATGATGCATGTATGATTGACTGTGCATGCATAACCATATACATTTAGCCCATCCATTCCTTGTTTTTGAACCTAGAAGCTCTGATACCACCATGTGGTATTAGATATCTTCGAAAGAAAATGGAAACCCACAATGATACGACCTTGTAACCATCACTTCCACATTTACCCAATTTCACAAGCCTAATACGGTAAACATGACACGAGTGTAGCTATGACATGAGAAAACCTCCAAGATTTAGTTATGGAAGTGGGGCTAACAAACTGAAAAATCACAAGATCCCTTAGAGCTACAAGACACTAAGGGCCCCAAGGACCACCCCAGGTGACCAAACCCTGAGTTGGGGATCTTTTTCACTACCTTAATCCCAATACGACATGCATAAAATGACCAGGGTGTGGTTATAGGCCTCCAATTTCATGCATAACACTGCCTCCATCTGGTTATATCCAAAAATATTGAGTTTCGAGGATGTGGTCGCAAGATATAAGCTACATTTTTATTCCAACCTCCAAATCACTTCCCTAAACTACCTATAACTTCTCATAATGACATAATGACAAAGCTTTTAATACAAAAAATGAACAAGAACTGACCTAGTACATGCCTATTCCATGACACACATTTCGTCAAACACATGGAAAACATGTAAGCTAGAGTTCATGAATCCATGTATGATCATAATAGTATGATATTCATCTGAGAATCACTAATAAATCCCTATAAATTTTCTACATAGTTGCAACAACATTTGTTATTCCTTGCATTAATCAATAACTTATCAACACTTGTCATGAGCCATAGATAATATACATCACATAACCAAAAAATAACCAACATAGAGATCATGACAACCCAGCCATAATGTCACAAAAAATATCGCTAAAAATACCCATAGATCGTAATAAGGAAATGTTTCATATTAACATATGAAAATTCCAACCAAGCTAGGGACTTCCATGTACCACCCAACCATAGATTGGGTTGAACCAGATACCTCTTTCAGCCAATCACCCCCATGCCATATTCGAAGCATGAATGGGGAATCTCATGAAATAAACCAAAATAAAACCAAACTAGGGTTTCCATAGGCCAAACGACGTTAACCCTCAACCCTAGTGATATCACCTCTACGATCAAAAATCACTAACACCAACCAGATTTGTCTCTACGCAAGTTTTCAAGGGCTCCAAGAACTAGAACCAACAACTTTCTAGGGCTCTAGAGTGTTTTTTCAATCCGGATCTAGGGAATAGTAACTAAACCCACGAAGGGATCCAGAGCATTTTTCCAAACCTAGGCTCTAGGACTAGTAACTCAACCCAAGTTGTTCCAATGATTCCAAATCATTTATTCCAACCCGCAACCATAAGGAACATGAGTAACAATAACAAAAAAAATCATGTGGAAAATCCCACAATACCATGGCTATCTAGGAAATGCAAAGGAAAGGCTAAAACCACTGTCAATCTAACTAAATCTCCATGCCAATGACATCACACAACCAGAAAATCACATGCATATACCATGCATCTAGAAGTCAGCAAGGAAATCACACATGCATCTAGTTACTTACATAGCAATACAACTGCAGTTGTTTACAGGGAAAATTTGAAGGATGAAAAATGATTTTGAATCTTAAAAAAATGGCGAATCTCACTAGTCCCTAATATGAAAACTATAAAAAAATTATCGATGTATTTGTAAAATTATTCAATTTATAATGATATTATATATATTATCTATATAATGCTAGTGATTTTTAAGGTAAAATAATTTTATATTGTAAAATTTGGGCGAATCTCTTCTATAAAAATGGAAATTGTTGAATCTTTTTTTTGGAAAAGCCATGGAAAATTAGCCCACCTACGAATATTAGCCCCTAAAATTTGCCATGGTTGTTTATCTACCTATTTCCTTACACTTTCCTAATTCCCATTATTTTATTTCTACAATCCAAGTGAATTCCCAAGTTCTCAAAGAATTCTCCAAGTTTTCCCTAACTGTGCAAGAGTATGAGAGAATGAGAGAATGCAATGAGAGCTCTAGAACTAGAATGATAAAATTGTGAACTCGTCCTCAGAATATTTTTTATCATTGTGCCATCCATTTTTTTCAGTTTCCTTCATTTTTCCCCTAATCCTTTGCATGAAAATTTGTGTCTCTTCACCTCCCTTTTCTCGATTTTTCCTTTCTTTCTCATAAATAAATTCCAATCATTTTTTCTTTACATTTTCCAATTCCTTTGCCAATTTCCTTAGCCATAAATAAATTGAAAGTGATCCCCACTATACTAGTTTCCCACCATTCATCTTGGAATATGTGTCCGATGACCTTGGTCTTATTTTTATTTACATGAAAATCAACCAGGGGCTATTATAAATGCCAAAATATCGAGAAATATCGAGCAAAGGATAGATTTTCATGAGGTATAAGTGAAGGCTTGGTTGCAGCTCACTACTGAGTTTGAGCTTAAGCTCAATAATACACGAGGAGAAAGAAGATCCAGAAGGAGATGACCGAGATGCAACAATGAATGCATGTCATTAGGATATCATAAATATTTTCAAGCACATATTTATGATGCATAGGCATAGACGTCCCAACCGTAAACCATATTTTATTGTCAAAGACTTCCAGAAGGAGCGTTGTGGAAGCTAGAGGAAGAGTACACAATTTCGTTCATTTTTTTTGTATAAATAAATATGTGGAAGCCTTTGGAAGGTTGTCATTTTAGAGGAAGAGATATCTCTTCTATTATGGTTTTTTATTTTACTTTATCTTATATGTTTCATGTAAGCATGTCAGGGGATGGAAAATACAATGTAAGATTATGCCAAGAGTCTCTTAGGCCCTAAGAGGTCGTATATATGTAATCGATTTAATTTTGAACATATAGCTTATATATTTCTAACTGAATCTGTGTTGTTCTTCTAATATTTATGGGTACCTATTTTATACAAACCTCGTTTCAATAATGCATTTTTTACAACCTTGGTATTGGGTTGTTGCCATGACAATGCGTGCGATATAGAGCTACTAGCGAAGGGTTGAGAATAAGTGAAAACCTTTGAGGATGCCTACACTATGGGTTAGATGGAATCTACAGTGTTAAAATTCAATTTCTCAAAGAACGGAGTTAAGAAGGTATTTCCCCTTTGGCTTCACTCAATATGATTCATGCTCGAGGAAAGGAGTCTGGCTAGCTTGATATCTGACTAGGGTGGTACAAATTCAATTTGATAAAGACTCAAAAAATTCAGAGCCATGCAGTCCAAAATCATATTCATGAAGAAAAGAAAGGTAGGGAGGGGAGGAAACCTTACCCTGACTGGATGCTAGTGCCAACTAGTTGACCTCTAACGTTAAGGTTAAACCGCGAGTCTGAGTCTAGAGAAATTGCACACTAGAGATAAATTGTGGTCGAAGGAATGAGTCATGAAGTTTAATGTCATTGTTGATATTTTAAGGAATAGTGGAAGCGAGGCTTGCCGTATCTTTTGTTGCATGGAGTCGAAACGTCGAATTGTTGGAGATCATGCACAGCAAATCAATCAAATACGCAGCAAATAAAATCATGCACACAAAGACACAGTGATTTTTACGTGGTTCACCCAAACCTCCTGGGCTACGTCCACACAACAGGGCATTGGCAATCTTATTAATTCAAACAGGAGATCACAACAGGGCATTGGCAATTCTTTATTAATCAAACAGGAGATTACAAACTCTCACACACTCAAACAATCCGTATGGATACCTGTTATATAGCAAGGAGAATCTAACTGCCTCATAAATCCTCTCAACTCAAATTTAGGATACATTAACTCCCTCCCAACAAACTGGAGCTAATCTAGGAACTAATTCCTAATTTTTGTCACCTACTGAGATTTTTTCCTATTTTACTCAAAACAGAAAAATCTCAACAATCTCCACCTTGACAACAATTAGCCTGATGCCCTGTTCTTTATTATTTATTTTTTCTGCAAGCCAAGAGAAGCCAAACACCAACGCAGCTTCTCCAACAAAACTGGTTTCGTGAACATGTCTGCACAGTTTTCCTTTGTATGCACCTTTTCAAGAGAGACTCCCCTTTCAGTAATAACCTGTCTTACAAAATGGTACTTAATTGGAATATGCTTTGATTTACTATGGTAGGCCGGATTCTTAGCCAAATGTATTGCACTTTGACTATCACAAAGTAACCCGATGTTGTCCTGCAACCTATCAAATTCACCAAGCAAACCTTTCAACCAAACCGCCTCTTTGCAAGCATGCGAAGCAACAATGTATTTTGCTTCAGTAGTGGATAAAGCAACAATTTTCTATAGCTTTGACATCCAGCTGATATCTCCACCTGCAAGAGTAAAGACGTACCCTGAAGTTGACCTTCTCTTATCCAAATCACCTGCAAAATCGGAATCAACATATCCGCAAACAAATTCACTACTCTTATTGTAAGTGATACAATAACTAATTGTGCCTCTCAAATACCGAAGCACCCATTTCACTGCTGACCAGTGTTCTTTACCCGGATTTGCCATATACCTGCTGACAACCCCAACTGCATGTGAAATATCTGGTCGAGTACAAACCATTGCATACATCAAACATCATACTACATTGGCATATGGAATTCGAGACATATAATCCTTTTCTTCATCTGTATTAGGACATAAACTCGAAGAAAGCTTAAAATGGGAAGCGAAAGGGACTGACACAGGCTTCACATTATTCATACCAAACCTCAAAAGTATTTTCTCAATATACTTTTGTTGTGATAGCCATAGCTTACCATTGCTCCTGTCTCTGAAAATCTCCATGCCCAAAATCTGTCTTGCTGCTCCTAGATCTTTCATATCGAATGTCCTTGCCATCCGAGTCTTCAACCTGTTGATTTCATCAATGCTTTTGCTTGCTAAAAGCATATCGTCAACATACAACACTAAGATAATGAACATGCCATTTTTCAATTGCTTGAAATACACACAATGATCATATTCACTTCTAACATATTTCTGACTGAACATGAAAGCATCAAACTTATTATACCACTGCCGAGGCGACTGCTTCAGGCCATATAATGACTTCTTGAGCCTGCAGACAAATTTCTTATTGCGATGCTGAACAAACCCTTCCGGTTGTTCCATATAAATTTCCTCATCTAAGTCTCCATGTAGAAATGCAGTCTTAACATCTAATTGCTGCAACTCTAAATCAAGCAAAGCCACTAATGCTAACACAATTATAATTGAAACAATTTTAACCACTGGTGAAAAAATCTCATGAAAGTCAATACCGGCTTTCTGAGAAAACCCTTTTGCAACCAGCCGCGCTTTGTACCTGTCTTTCGTATCATTCACACCCCGTTTCAGCTTGAAAACCCATTTACACCCCACAGTTTTCCTGTCTTTCGGAAGCTCAACCAGATCCCATGTGCCATTCTTACCTAAGGCCATCATTTCTTCCTTCATGGCTGCTTTCCACTTGTCACTATTCGAACCTTCTATTGCTTCCTGATAGCACAGAGGTTCATTGTCATTAGCAGTAAATGCAACTGAAGTAACATAATCATCATACCTTCTCAGTGGCCGTTTGATTCTTGTCGACCTCCTTAAGGATGTTTCTGGTTGACTACCATCTGTAGGAACTTCTTGCCGATCAGTATCTGAGACCTGTTCATGATCTAAACCTGAACCCTGTTCATGTTCTGATTCTGAAACCTGTTCATGACTAGTATCTAAACTATGGTCATCATGACTATCATTAGAAGTGCTGTCAAACTGAATGTGTTGAAAATCAAATACATCATCCTGTTTCAATTTACTATCTACATCTAACTGTACAAGAGAGGATTCATTAAACTTTACATCTCTGTTGATGATGATTTTGCGAGTAGTAGGATCCCACAATCTATATCCCTTTGTTCCAACACCATACCCAACAAAGATATACCTTTTAGACTTTGGATCTAACTTAGTTCGCTGATGTTTATGCACTAGAGCATATGCATCACAACCAAACACTCTGAGTTTAGAATAGTCACAAGGGTGTCCTTTCCATACCTCTTGAGGAATCTTGCAGTCTATGGCCGTCGATGGAGATCGGTTTATCACATAACAAGCTGTTGCCACTGCTTCCATCCACAACTCCTTTTGCAACCCGGCGTTACTCAGCATACTCCTTGCTCTCTCTAGAAGAGTCCTGTTCATGCGTTCAGCAACTCCATTTTGCTGAGGAGTATAAACCGTGGTCTTATGTCTCTCGATCCCTGCATCCTTGCAATAGCTGTCAAACTCCTTGGAAGTAAACTCACCACCATTGTCAGTTCTTAAACATTTTATAGTTCTACCAGTGTTGTTTTCTACCAATGCTCTAAACTGCTTGAAAACTGTAAAAACATCAGACTTCCTTTTCAACATGTAGACCCACACTTTCCTAGAAAAGTCATCAATAAATGATACAAAATACGACGAACCACCATATGAAGTTGTAGGTGCTGGACCCCAAACATCTGAATGAATATAATCGAGTATCCCTTTACTAGTATGTTTGCCTGTTTTAAATTTTTGTTTACTTTGTTTTCCAAACAGACAATGCTTACAGAAATCTAACTTTCCAGACTTTAGATTTGGAAGTAACTTGCGATCAGCCAAAATTTTCAACCCTCTTTCACTCATATGCCCCAATCTTTGATGCCATAAGTGAATGGAACTACTGTCATGTTCAGACACTGTAGACACATGATCTGACCCTGTTCTTCCTTCTAACTGAAATAGATTTCCTACTTTCTTAGCTTTCATTACTAGTAAAATACCTTTATAGATTTTCATAACTCCACCTTGAATTACAGTTTTATATCCATTCGTGTCAAGTGCTCCCAGTGAAATTATATTTTTTCTTAAGTCTGGAACATGTCTCACATCTGTTAACAATTTAGTTGTGCCATCAAACATTTGCAGTTGTATACTTCCTATCCCAACAATATTAGATGTGACATCATTGCCCATGTACACGACTCCATCATTAACTGATCTATACGTCTTAAACCATTCTCTATGAATACACATGTGGTTTGATGCACCGGAATCTAACAACCAATGTTGATCATGATTTGACATATTAACAGACAATACTTCGTCACTCATACCTGAACCAGATGTCGAACCTGTATCTGTCGCATTTGCCTCCTTCTTCTCTGTCGAAGAATCTGCTTTAGAAGTTTGCTGCTGTCGCTTCCAGCAGTCCTTCTTCAGGTGTCCAGTTTTCCCACAATGCCAACACTTCACCTTTGTCTTCTTCCCTTTTGACTTTGAACGCGAATCGCTGCGTTTACCAGAGCGTCTTTCTCTAGAACGACCTCTAGCCATCATTGCCTCTGATGTAGAGGTGTCAGCATTCGACCGCTTCCTGGTCTCCTCGGACAACAAAGCTCCAACCACATCATCAAACTCAAGGATGTCTGCAGTACTAAAGCTTATGGAAGTAACAAAGTGATCCCACGATTCGGGCAATGAACACAATAGAGTTATTGCCTTATCATCTGAATCAAATTTTACATCTAGACTTTGTAATTGTACCAATAGAGTATTGAAAACATTCAGATGGTCAGTAATCGAGGTACCTTCCTTCATCCGCAAACCATAAAGCTGTCGCTTCAAGAGAATCCGATTTGTCAAGGATTTCGTCATGTAGAGCTTCTCAAGCTTCGACCACAAGCCTGCGGCGGTCTTCTCTGACACAATGTTGAACAGAACGTCATCCGCCAGACATAACCGAATTGCGCTCAGAGCTCTGTCATCCAACTCATCCCATTCATCCTCCGTCAAGGAAGAAGGCTTTTTGCTTTTCCCCAACAGCGCTTTCGCCACGCCTTGTTGAACCAGGAGATCATGCATTTTTACCTTCCAGATCTCGAAGTTGTTTTTGCCATTGAACTTCTCAATTTCAAACCGGGCATTTTGAGTTTTCGCCATCTTGTTTAAAACAAACAATCTCCAAATCCAATTTTCAAATAAAGAATGCCCTTTTAATTAAAAAATGCCTTTAAAAAAAAAAAAAATTGCCCTTGCCTTCCTTTAAGTGCCTCTCACTTCCTTTTAAAAAAAAAAAACCTTCACCTTATATATAAAAAAAAAATACCTTTCCTTTCATACCATATGCAAATGGTATTAAAAAAAAAATTACAAATCGATTTTTAATTTTTTTTTTTTTTTAAAAACATACCACCACCTCTTAAATCAATTAAAACTTGTAATTGATTTAATACAAATCGAATCGATTTCAACTTTATGGTATTTCATATAAATCGATTTGCATATCCTTTTAAAAGAAACAAAAAATGGCACTTCATATAAATCGACCCAGTTCATTCAAAACGACTTCAAAAAATCGTTTGACCGTAGCATATATAATCGTTTGACCCAGTTTCAAAAAATCGTTTGACCCATTTCAAAACGTTAAAATTGAAATATCAGTTTACCATGTCCGCGCCGCTCATAGGTTCCTGCGTGTTCTGGCAATCAACACGCACCAGCATATATCACTTGATCCAACAATCACAGTTTGACAGGCTCAGTCCACTCGTTTTTTTTCCGACTTTCTTGCCGAATTGGATCGTCCCGGCCGGCAAAACGCTGGCCAAAGACTTCAACAAAGTCGAATACCCTTTAGCAATTGTAATCTGCTCACAGGCTGCCGCGGTCGCCTACGCCTGGTTCGAACCTTCACATGTCACACAACTACACAATAACACCACTCTCCAACAATCGATCTCCAGAACGCTGCTCACAATTCTGCTGCTCAAACTGCAAATCAACACCAAGGAACCGCCACTCTTCCTCCAAAAAAAGGGCATCACAGGAACCACAGATCTCAGTGGGCACAGATGCCGCTCCACAAATAAGAATGAGCAATTCTGCTCTACTCTCCAAGAACTCCGTGCACTCATGCATCACAGCGCTGACAGAACTTATACACAAAGCAAGGCAGCTTTCATCTGAAGAAGGATCCACGCTGTAATACTTACAGCAATGCCCTTTCAACGCACCTACACGTAGGTTTACACAGCACGCAGGTCCAACACGCCTTTGCGCTCCACCTCCAGCATGCGCTCCAGCTGCACCACGCCTCCAACTTGCTCCGATACCACTTGTGGGAGTTTAACACAGCAGAAACATAACAATTAACACACAGCAGAAAACCATACACAAATGACACAGTGATTTACGTGGTTCACCCAACCAATCTGGGCTACGTCCACACAACAGGGCATTGGCAATTCTTTATTAATCAAACAGGAGATTACAAACTCTCACACACTCAAACAATCCATATGGATACCTGTTATATAGCAAGGAGAATCTAACTGCCTCATAAATCCTCTCAACTCAAATTTAGGATGCATTAACTCCCTCCCAACAAACTGGAGCTAATCTAGGAACTAATTCCTAATTTTTGTCACCTACTGAGATTTTTGCCTATTTTACTCAAAACAGAAAAGCTCATAACCCACAGGCTCATGAGATTTGGATCATTTATAGGTCGTAAAAATGTAGACCCTAGTTCCAAATGTGTCATACACTAATATCATCAGTTCAATCTTGAGGTAAAGGCCACCCATGTAGAAGAAATCCATGAATTACCATAAATGAACTCATCAAATTTGAATTAGGCCACCTCCATGGTGCTTGTGATAACTTGAAATCCCACCTAACTAACACATTTAGATGTTACTACATGGGAACCTATGTTCATGTGCTCGCCATATTAAAATGTTTGAATCACAAAGTTTTTTTCCCATTCTAGCCAACCAACTAACAAGATGAATCAATTTTTTTTGAGTCAACCACTTGAAGGTAGTTCAAGGGTATCCTTTCCATGACCTACACAAGTATGTCTTCATGGGCCCTTTAATTTCTTGAAGCTTAGAAGTTTCACTTACCCTACAATTATGGATGGAAAAATCCAGTGTTTTGATTGGGATTTGTTCTTCCTTGAGCTATAATTGTGTTATGTTGTTGGTTCATGGACCTTCTTGCGAATATATTACTATTATAGATCACCACAGCTAAATTTTCAAATATAAAATCAACGATGTCATTGATATCTACTTCTTTGTAAAATTGGTGAAGGGAGTAAGCATATAAAGCATCCTAGTACCCTTTAGTACTACAATGATATACCACCAAGAGGTCTACACCTACTCGAAGCCGAACAATTTGGTGCTTTTGAGCGCCCTTAGTGAACTTTTTGGAACATCATGTCTCTTGCAATAAATCCATTTCAACAAATAGCTACCACACAAAATAGTGTTGGTTGTTTAAGATCACAAAGGAGGTGCTTAGGCTGAGAATTGTACAGAAACACATATCTATAATATTAATTGAAATTTAATAAAATTGATAGCAACAACATAGATTTAAATTGTTATTGAAAATTTTAAAGTTGAACATTGCTATCTAACCCGCAATTATTCCCGTGCAATTAGGTCATTTATGTGATAGACGATAGAACATGCCAAAAAAAAAAATCAGTTTCTCTTTTCACCAGTGACAAATGCATCAGATTGCCTTATCAATAAAAAATTCAGAGTAGTGAGTGAATTTTTGGATGATAACCAAAAAATTTTAATGATAGATATTAGTTAGAAGTATCTAGATGTGAAACTATAAAGCATGATGACATAAGTTGGTCTTGAATATTGAGGGTGTTTTAGTTAGGAGAGTTTATAGGTGAGACTAGGTTAGATGACATTAAGACTGAAATACAACATCAAAATTTGTGTCCAATCAAGTATTAATGTAAATTAATTTTTTAAATCATAATAAAAAATATGTTATATATTTCTAAAGTTTAACATTACTTTTCTTATAAGTCAAAGATAAATTAATAATAATCAAACTCCAAATAGGTTGCTATTATGGATTGATGGTTATAGGTGTTTACAATTCATAAATGGTTGGACAAGTAAATATTTCAATGCTAAGGAAAATAAGTAATTCAGAGTAGAAAAATCCAATTACTATCTAATAAAAATAAAAAGAGAGATTTTTAATTCATTTAATTCCTAATATAAAATTAATATGTGCTATTTAAAAAAAATTAATAACAATTAAACAATTGAGAATTCAAACAGTATAATGATTGGGAAAATAAAAATCATGGTTAAGACATTTTAAGTAGTCTTACTATTCTACATTTTGCTACTTCTAGGAATATTTTTCAGTCAATTTTGTAAGATTTTTTGGAATTGAAAGCTTAAATTGTAATCCAAGTATCCAATTGCATTTTCAAAGTGTTGAATCTAATTATTCATTCAAACATGAAATTTAAATAATTAGCTAGTATAAATCTATCTTAATTATTGATCTAGCAAGTGCTAGAAAGGATCAAATATTTTGAAGTGCAAACCTCTTTTAAACTACAAAACTTGAAAAAAGGTTTGCACTTTGACAAAATTGATCACTTTAAAAATTCCCTTGGGGACCTAGATGATATAGCCTATAGTTTTAAACTTTCAATTTCAAATAATGTTTGTTGTATTTCATACAAAACTACCAAAAACATATACTTAAAAGGACAAAAATTTAGAATAGTAAAAACTAGATTAAAAAAAAAATAATGATAATATTTTTTCCAATTGCTTTGTATAATATATACATATTTTTTTGATATATTTTTAAACCACAAAATTGATATTGAAATATTTCATTATATAGTTATTGAAATATCTTATTTAAAATCACATGGTTCCCCTTAAAATGTTCTTTTATATTAATATATTTTTAAATATATGTAAATATTACTTAACCATATATTAATTTTATAATAAGAACGTGATGAGTTATATTTCTGTCTTATCGCTCTAATTATTCTCTTACTATGATCAAAATTAAAATAATTTCACTCTCATTATTCTTTTACTATGATCAAAATTAAAATAATTTCACTCTCACTATTCTTTTTACTATGATCAACATTAAAATAATTTATTTTTTTCTTTATATATATACATTTACTTGATATTAAAATAAATTAATTAAGATAGATATTGGAATAGTTTGTTTAAAATTTATGTTGAAATATTTTTAAAAAGTATTAAATTAAAAGTCTCACAAATTATGTTATTTAATTTGAACATCAAAATCTTTTATTTATGTTTAATAGCCAGTGACATATTTTTATGAGATCAACAACTAACCAAATGTTTTTACATACTCAGCAGTAAGATCAACATCTAATCAGACTAACACATTAGGAATGAGATTATTGATGTTTATATTGCCTTTAATTAAAACTAACCAAACATATATAATATATTTATTCTTGTATTGTTGAACAATTTTTTTTTATTTTTAAAACATTTAAAAAAAATACTAATGTTATTAAAATTACACATTTCGATCATTGTAAAATGTATCTTTTAATAAATATAAATATATATATATATAGATATACCAAAAAAGGTTAAATATATATATTTTTTTCTCAAATTTCACACCTTCAAAAAAATTATTTTGCACCTTAATGCTAGTGCGTCCATAATATATTGATCCATACTATGATGCAAGTTTATAGACAAAGTTACTTCCTTCGAACTCTGTCATGAAGCAGAGTTAATATTTATTGAATACCCAAATGTGTAATCGAAATAACCTCTCTTAGATTAGATGAAATTTAGTTCAATTTACTTTAGTAATTAATTACTGGTCTCTTATGTAATGTAACTGTTACGGATCACTCCATTTCCTATCCCTCTGGCATCCTTATCAAAATCTGTAGCCGAAATAAACTCTCAGCGCATTCACCATCGGAAAACAGGGTTGACGTCATGTAGTCGTCCTGTGATATAACCATCTATCAACTGATCTACCAATCAATCTATTAATGATTAAAGATTCGACCCTCAATAATTGAGATAAAGTCAAATGCTCAGATTTTGAATGTCTTTATCATACCTTTTTACTTGATCGTGCAACTTAAAGTTGAAATGCAAATATCATATAGTAGTAAATAACGTCGTCTCCATCCGCTTACGGCAAATCAAACGGGGAATCAACTACCTTCGTCAGAATCCATTCAAATAAATTTTACGACTTACGAGTCGTATTATTCGCAACCAGTCTCCATCAGCATGAGGTAAATCAAACAGCCAACTACGTTAAATATATTCCTAACCACTCACCGTACTGGTAGTATTTGGACTGAGAAAAGCGAGCCTGACGTGGTGATCAGATCCCTTTAGTAGAAATTAATATCGATCTACCTTAATTCACCGAAATGTATCCTCCACCGTCAATGAGGATTATTACATGTGATTATAATTTTAGATGTGATGTGTAGACCAGCATGGTTACCAAACTGGCAAATAATTAGAAAATTCGTTGATTCGGTTTAATGGTTCGTGTGCTAATATTCAAATATGGCACGGATTTTCAATGGTTCGCAAATTCTATATTTAATTTTTTTCCCAAAATACAAATCTCTATATTAAAAACAAATGTGAATTCTATATTAAAAAACTTAATTGCACAAACCCTAAAACACATCTCGCATTCGAAGAATTCTTTTGGAAGATGGTGATAAGTTCTAGTGCACTGCAAAACGATTTTAAATAGAGGGGTCTATTTATGTGGTCAGTGCAGCAAAAAAAGAAGAGTAGTAATTTGACATTAGTTTTTATATTATTGAATAAATTTGAATTTCATAAGTGTGATTTTGAAGAAGTTTCAAACTTGTTTATAAATCTCTTTATTATTTTACTAATTTAGATTCATTTAATACTGGATCTATCATATTTTTAGAGGGATCAAATTTCTAGAGGTGCAAACTTTCTTTTTAGATCAACATAGAGGGATCAAATCCTTCTAGGCCCAAACCTTCTTTTTGGTGTGTAGCACTTGAGGAAAGGTTCCCATCTCTAAGGTTTTATCCCTCTCAACCCATGATAGATCTTGTGTTAGATGCATCTAAGTTGGTTAGATGTGAGGGAAACAAAGGTTCCCATCTCTAAGGTTTTATCCCTCTCAGCCCATGATAGATCTTGTGTTAGATGGATCTAAGTTGGTTAGAGGTGAGGGAAACAATGTCACATTTTTAGATTATCATCATTATGTATATGCTTGAGATAAAATTCAAAATTCATATTAAGTTTTTTTTTGCTTGGCATGAAAGTATCGTTCGCTTCTTTATTTCTGTATGTGTTGCTTTACTTGAATGGTTTGTTTTGTGTTTAGATACTTTGAGTGGTTTGTGTGTTTATGTATTTGGATTTGGATGGTAATGTTTGTCAATGTTAGTATAGTTGTTCTGTTATATTTTTATATGTGTATGTAATTGTTTATTATTCATCAGTTGGTGATAAAGAAGGGAGATAATTTTGTCCATATATTGCACACTTATTTCATTTAATTTAGTTTTAATAATTTACTTTGTGAAGATTGCTCTTGAAATAATTTGTTTCATTGTTTATGTTTGAAATAATTTATTTCCTTCAAGAATATTATGATGATTTTTTTTAATCTAGTCTATTTTGGAAAGTCAAGAAATATTGTATTTTTTATTTTATTTTATGAGTGGAGAGATTTATAAAATATTTAAATTGTTTGTTTCTCAAAACAATTATCACATATCCTTCAACAGTATTTTGATTTGTTTTGATGTTTATAAATATACATTTTCCTCTTATAAATATTTTGAATACATTGTTATATGAAATTACTCTATTAGTAATTTTGAATATATTTTGAATATATGTAATTGTATATTAGTAATTAGTTGGTGATGAATAAATGAGATGATCTTATCAAGGATTAATTTGCACTTTGCAGGAGGATTTATTTCACACATATTTTTCATTTTAATTCTAGGTATATATTGAGAAATATATATTACTAAATATATATTACTAAATATATATTGAGAAATATTCATTTTTAATAATCTAGAGCTTCAAAATTAACAATTTGTAATGCATCTAATGCAAAAAATCAAATAGGATTAGAGAACAACATCTACACTTAAATCAATGAATTTAATGAAAGCAACCAAATGAGATTAGAAATCAACATCTACATTCAAATCTAATGAAAATAATCAAATATGATTAGAAATCCACATCTACACTAAAATCCATGCATCTAATGCAAGAAATAAAAAATGATTAGAAATCCACATCTACACTGAAACCCATCCATCTAGTGCAAACATTGAAATAGGATTAGAAATCCACATGTACACTGAAAATTGATGCATTAGTGAAAGCAATCAAATATAATTAGAAACCAACCAACATCTACACTTAAATAAATGCATCTAGTGAAATAAATAACAAAGGATTGTAAATCATCATCTGCATTTAAATCAATGGGTCTAGTGGAAGAAATCTTGTTCCATATCTCCCCCGTCCATCTAATCTTGAAAAATAATTTTTATAATTTACAGTCTCAAGATCAACAAAATCTAATCCATCTAATGCATGCAATAAAATAGGATTAGAAAAAAACATCTACATTGAAATCAATGCATATAATGCAAATAATCAAATAAGATTATAAACCAAAATCTACATAGAAATCAATGCATCTAGTGGTAGAAATCAAATATAATTAGAAATCAACATTTACACTAAAATCAATGCATCTAGCCCAAACAATCAAATAAGATTAGAACTCATGATATATGTTGAAATAAATGCATCTAGATCAAGCAATCAAATACGATTAGAAATAAACATCTAAACTGAAATTAATGCATCTAGTGAAAGAAATCAAATAGGGTTATAAATAAACATCTAAACTGAAATCAATGAATCTAGTGAATCTAGTTAAAGCAATCAAATATAATTAGAAAAAAACATCTAGCTCAAATCAACTGATCTAGTTCAAGGAATCGAATAGGATTATAAATAATCATTTACACTGAAATCAATGCATAAATTACAAGAAATATTCTTCCCTCTCTCCCCCATCCATCTATATATATAAATCTCTCCATGTCTCCTTCTTTGTCTCTCCATCTCACCCCCCAAACAATGATACACTCTCTCTCCATATTTATCAATATCTCCCTCTGTCTCTATCTCTCTCTTCTTTCTTCTCTTCACCTCCCATCAATATCTCTATCTCCCTCTGCCTCTCCTTTGTCTCTTTATATCACCCTTAAAACATACAAACCATTTCTCCATATCTATATATCTCTTCCTCCATATTTCTATCCTTTGTCTCTCTATATCACCCCAAAACATACACACTCTTTCTTCATATCTATATATCTCTTCCTCCCTCTTCCCCTCCCTCTCTCTCCCTCATCTATCGCTCTTCCCTCCTGCTCTCCTCTCTCCCTCTCTCTATATCTCCCTTATCACTCCCTCCTTATCTCTATGTATTTATTCTTACCTCCCTCTCTCTTTCCCTCCAACTTCATCTCTCCCTCCCTGCCTCTCTCCTTCTCTCTCTCACATTCTCACCCTCCCTTCCTCTCTGTCCCTTCCTCTCCCACCTCCCTCAGTCTCTCTACCCCCTCCCTCTCTCTATATCTCCCTTATCACTCCCTCCTTATCTCTATGTATTTATTCTTACATCCCTCTCTCTTTCCCTCCAATTTCATCTCTCCCTCCCTGCCTCTCTCCTTCTCTCTCTCACATTCTCACCCTCCCTTCCTCTCTGTTCCTTCCTCTCCCACCTCCCTCGGTCTCTCCACCCCCCCCCCCCCGTCTCTCCACCCCCTGATCTCTCTCTCTCCCTCTCTTAACCTTCCAACTCTATCACTATCTCCCTGCCTCTCTCCTTCTCTTCCCCCTTACTTCCATCTCTCCTTATTTGTATATCTACCTTACAACAAAACATACACACTCTTTCCATCTCTCCCTTATCACTCCCTCTATTTCTTCACCTCTATCACTTTATGTCTTTATTATTCCAACACATACACACACACACACACACACACACACACACACACACACACACATATATAACAAATTTAATATTGTATCAATCAAAAGGTATTAAATTTAATAATATTAATAATAGGTTTAATAATGGTTTTTATGTGGTATGATAACATAAACTATATTAAAACTACATCAAATTAATATTTTTAAATATTAGAACTTTGATGTAGAAATATTTATGAATTCAAATACTTTAATATATCCATAGGATATGGTTTTTCGTTTTTAAAATCAATTTTACAAATACTTAATCAAAAGAAATATTAAAATATTTTGGAACAGGATTTTCCATTCTTTTTCTTTGGAATCACCCATTTTCCTTTGATTTATAAATTGTTTTGACTTTAGTAACATGAGAAAAGTGTTTCATATTTTTCCTAATTTTGGAAAAAGATGTTTGATATTTACGTCTTAAGACGTTCTTATTTGAAAACAACTTCCATAGCTACTAATGTGTCCATGTCTCAGTCATTGGATCAAATGTTAGAAGATTGAAATGTTTTAAGCCATTAGATCCACAAGTAAATACTTTTATATTGTTTTTTATAATGTTAGTTTTTTTTTTTTCTTTTTAATAAGTTAGATTGATTTTAGGTGTATAATAGAAATTTTGTAATGTCACGTTTAACATTTTGACTATGTCAAATTACACAAAAATACAAAATAAAAGTAAATTAAATAAAAATATTGACATAATGTAATGAACATTTTAACTAGGTCAAAATACAATAAAAAACAAAAATAATAAAATAAAATAATAATAAACTATAAAAACAGCCCATGGTATTGACCTTATTTGAAAACAACTTCCCTAGTTGCCAATGTGTCCATGTCTTAGCCATTGTATCAAATGTTAGACGATTGAAATTGTTTAGGCCATTAGATCCAGAAGTAAATAGGTTTATATATTTTTTATAACGTTAGTTTTTTTTTGCTTTTTTATAAGTTAGATTGGTTTTAGGTGTATAATAGAAATGTTGTAATGTTATGTTTAACATTTTGACTATGTCAAATGACACAAAAATAAAAATAAAAATAAATTAAATAAAAAGATAGACATAATGTAATGAACATTTTAACTAGGTCAAAATACAATAAAAAAAGAAAAATAATAAAATAAAATAATAATAAACTATAAAAATAGCCTATGGTATTGACCCATGGTATTCATGTGGAATATAGCTTATTAAATCATTTCACAGGACATGATTTATCTTGAGAAATAATGATGAATGTTCATAATTCTAATTTCTTAAATAACACTAAATTTACCTTTAATTACTTAATTGTAACACTTTTTAACTACATAACAGTTTGTAATTACATACATACTCTTTCTCAATTTTTTTGTTAATGAATATCAAATTTCTTCTATTAAAAAAAACTATATACATATCTTTAATTACCTAATTGTAGCTAAAAAATATTACATGTTTTTTACTTTATAATCATAAACAAATTTCATATTATAGGATGTCAAACTTACTCAACTTTTTATTCTAAATTTTAAACAAAGCTTTTCACTACATAATTTTAGCTTTTATAATTTTTTTATTTTTCAATTCAAACAAAACTTACAAAAGAAAAAACCCACTGAGTCCTTACTGTAGATTATAGTTTTACAAAATTGCACTATGTGATTAAAAATAAAGTAAGTTGACATAACCCTAAGGGTTTCTTTTACAAGTTTTATCATAACCTTTCCCTTCATCCAATATATATAGTAGAGTCTTCTGAAGAGAGAGTGAATTCTAGTTTATGACTTGGTCCACAATCAAAGAAACTGGCTAGGGATTTCACAAAGTATTAGTTTGTAACCTGATCCACAATCAAAGAAAATGGCCAGGGATGTCACAAGTTATCATTCACACAGTGATCTATTGACGTTCTCAGCGGAAATGGATCCTATTAGATGCATGGTGGCCAGAGACACTAAAAATTCAAAATAGATAACTATTATGACATCCATATTCTCTACAAACCATCCAAATTTCCCATCTTATACAAAAAATTCTAACAATAACCACTCAATTTACTCTCTAATTTTTGAAACCCCCACCCATGTTGGGGAGATCAGAGTGTAAAATCAAATGTTCTTGTGGTTTTTTTAAAGGGTTCATAAACAAAACAGACAATGAGAAAGTCAATAGTGTGGTATAATAACTGGTTTTTGAATCATTGTGACAAACAAAACATCACATTAGCTCACAAATATATATAATGCTATAAGGATCTGAGATGATAACAATGTTTTGAATCATGCTAACTAGGTGACAACCAAAAATAAGTTTTAGCCACAAGAAAAAAAATCGCAACAACTCACAGAATATATCCAAGGTTGCAATGAACCCCATACATAGTGATGGACATCATGGGACTTTTAGTGAACATAGAACACCACCCTAAAAATTCTATACTCTTGATCAATTTAGAATAACCTAAGATGTCTAGATTGGATGTCGAGGTGGGTGGTACAATAATTGAGGATGCTTCTTAAAGGGTAAGGGAATTTAGATACTCTATCCTTCCACCAAAGCTATAAAAAGTGAGACTTGTAGATTACAGTTTTACAAAATTAACACTATGTGATTAAAAATAAGTTACAAACATCACGTATTTAAAAAGGTATTTAAAAGTTAATAAGAGGAAGGGAATGAAACAAGATTCTCATGTCCAAAGAAGATTCTTCTTTCTCTTCTTATTCTAGCTTGCACCTTGACACTCCTCTCCTCCTCCCTGCACAAATTTTATGAGGCACAAGGTAGTTGTTGTATATAGGAACATTTAGATATGATAAGAAAAATGTGATACTCTGTTGTAATTTTCTCTAGAAATGTGATGGAAAGTGTGCTCTAAATGTTGACAATTTCATGGTTAATGTAGTATAAGCTACATGAAAATTTATAGTTTTGTATACAATATCAAGGGAGCTATGCCCAATATCCAACAACATAGAGTAATACATGTTCACCAATTCAACAGTTGCCTATGCCCAATATCCAACACCGTAGAGCAAGACATGTTCACCAATTCAAGATATGCTTTTCCCAAATCTCTCTGCCATAGAGTTGTTTTCTCAAGAAATTGTTTTACTTCTTGAACCGATAAAGCCATATCATTGTTTCATATAGGAGCATTTTGGTTCCACTTACTACATGTGTGTGTGTTTTTAAGACAATAGTTAAGACAATTTTACGATGAATTGTCTTAATTAGAGGCAAAAAGAAAATTGTGTATTGTCTTAAATATTGTCTTTGCCGATTGTCTCAAATTTAATGTCTCAAAAATTAATGTCTCAAACAATTGTCTCAAAATTATTGTCTCAAACAATTGTCTCTATAAAGACAATATAGAACACATATTATTATTGTCTCTATAAAGGCGATAGGCGTTATTGTCTCTCTAGAGACACTTTCTAATTTGTCTCACAATTTGTCTCTATAGAGACACTTTCATTTTGTCTTTGTAGAGACAACTAACATTTTGTTTCTTTATGGATATACATCGAGATCAAAATGTATTGTCTCTATAGAGACTATATATCCATAATTCAAACTATTGTCTCTCTAGAGACGATATGAAAAAAATATTAAAAAAAATAAACAAATCATTTTAAATGTTATTTTAACGTGGTTTCAACATTTCAAGTTCCCAAATAGTGATTTTAATTACCTCAAAATCGTTTTTTATGGAAAAGAAAAAAATAAATTCCACATTTTTTTTAAAGCTACGAGTCATTTTAAATCTAAGTGAATAAAAAATTTCCCAAAACTTAACAATTCCGGGAAAGCAACCTTGAAAATAATAAGGCATCACACTTATATTCGCTGGAAAAATAAATTCATGCTATTGAATTTTGAACATACAAGATCCTCATAATTTGGAACTTCATTTCATGACTATTACGAGTGTAAAAAAGAAAAATGTACAATATTTCTCCATCTTACAGAAAGAGAGTTTAATCTCCCGACATATAAATCGAAAGAGGTTGAATCACATTAAATGGCCGAAAAATAAATTCATATCCGGTGGTTAGCTCCACCATTTCAACACCTTTGTATAATTGGAATTGGCTTCCTTGATAACAAAAAAAAGAAAAATGTATATGCATCCGAATGTACAATTGATTGCCCAATTTACACTTAATTCCGGTGCTATCATAGGATGTTACGATCGTGAGGAGGATTATCCACATATATTCTAGTTTTCTTACATTTTGGAGAGGAAAAGGAACGCGACTCTGGTCACGATTCTTGTCCAAATCACGAGTCTTCGCACATGTGTCTCTAGATACTTTATATTTAGAATTGGCCACCATACAACTTAAGGCGCTTTCAACTTATGTCCCTGCTCCATGACAACTCTGAGATTTGAGTATTCTCTTCAATTCCCCCTCTTTCCCCTTTTTCCGGCTCGCTGAAATAGCTCTGACATCTCTCGTATCTCATTCATATCTATGAAATATAGGATTTCGCGTATCTCAACAACCTTTAAATCTAATGTAGGGATGAAAACCATCTTCATTTCTCGGATTTGTTACGGATTTGTTGAAAACAAAATGCCAAACATAAGCTCGCGATGCTTAAACCGAGTTTAAATGACTCGTTAATAATGCTAAATTTATTGAAACATGTTTCTAGAGTACCTCCTCCTACTCGATGCTGATTTGGAGCGGGATGTGTTGTACATATTGTTACATGGGAAAACCAACCCCAGTTCCCTGTGGAAGTGAATAAGTTGGCGGTATGACCTCCAACACCCTTGCATAGAGCAAACGGTGTGCGGTGCCCGAAGACTCCCAATTCCCAATTCCCCCACTTCGTTTTAATCCAACAAAACTGAACTCTCATCCTCCAAACTCTCAAGAGTACTTTCCCATTGTTCCTTGAGAGTTTCCATTTCTGCTTCTCAACGACATCTTCAAATCGTGCACTCTCATCCTCCAAACAAACGTTTAAGAGTACCTTCCCACCCTAGCTCCTTGAAAGTTTCCATTTCGTTCTCAAGACGATCTTCTAAGCTGCAGACAAAATACATAATTTGTCACAGTTTCAATATGCATAAACATAAATGCAACAAACTCTTAAAAAAGGACAACATAGGTAAAGGAGGCTCTTACATTGTTTCCCCTTAATGACTCCGAATAACTCGGACCCAACATCCCTTTCAACATGGAGAAGTGTTTCTTCCTCTAATGATTCTTGAGCTTCCGTTGCCTAAAATATTGAAGATTGACATATCTATGTAACTTTAAGATGGGAGGGCCTTTTCATATTGAAAAAATCACTTACACCAAAGGACCCGATGAACTCATTATACAAGCAAATATCTTTGCGACTCGACCAACAAAATTTATTTTACCCTAAATCTCAAGACTACAAAATCTTGCAAGGCCATGATTAAATGAATCGGGCATAACTGCCAATGAAGCATACCCTTGCTTTCAACTTGTAAAATTCATCAATCGAGATATTGAACTCTGCGCATCCTGCTAGCACGCATCTACAAAGAGAAGTAAAACCAATGTCACATAGGATCGAGTGGAATTATAAAATTAGAAGTATACTCGAGGTTTTACGGAAAAAATTCAAATTAAAATTAGCCCTAAGTCGGATTATTAAATCTAAGAGGATGTGCTAAAGGTCACAAGTGATAAATATTAGAATGAGGCGAGCCGATCTCTTAAGCAAATATCTTGACAATACCCCCATCAAAACAAACTAGTCAAGAATATTTCCACAAAATAGATTCCAAGTTCATAATTACTAAACCATTGATTGGGGTTTGTCATCAAACGAATTTATAATGTCTGCATACTTTCACCTAGCCGGCTTTACAAATATACTCGGGTTACGGAGCTAAAGTGGGACTTCTAAGTTTCTTCAATTCCATCATAGGAGGAGAAAGCGGCATAAAAATATATAAATGATATTATAAGCAAACTATATATTACCCAAGTGTATAAACCTAACAAGAAATCTCATTTATTGTTTATTGTGTGATGGGAGGACTGCGACAGCCAGTAACCGATGCCTTACTCTTTCTCTACTAGCTACGTGGTTTTCATATGGAAGTGTACCAACATCCGCATCACACGCTCGCATATTATTAATAGGAGGCGTGGAATCGCATTGTACAATCATTTCCCGAACAAATCTGGTTGGCTCCATTTTCATCAATCTCTATGGCATCATATAAAGTTGTCAAGCTATTGTAAAAGATTAATTTTTGAATCATATTCAAACTCTTTCTGGAGGATAAAATGGAAGTAGAGAAACCACTTCCAATTTGCATTTTTCCCAAACATTCTTAAGGTTTAATACCTGGAGGAGACAATGGATGTGTGACGCACGCGATCTCTAGCAAGGGATAGATGTGGTAGTGGTGCGGTATACTAAAAACTTTTTCTCCCAAACATTATTGGGTATAAAAAACCCGGAGGAAACAATGGATATGGGTGCTTGATCCACCTCTAGCTAATGGATGGATGTGGCGCGAGATGTGCACGACTGCGACTATGCTAAGAAGGTTTCGGGAAGGAGAGAGGCACGAATACATGAAAAGGCTAAAAAGTTGATGAATATTGCATAGAAGGATTCCACATTGATCGCAAATGGTTGATAGGTGTATTCAACCCCGTAAATTGTGTCATCCTTGTGTTGTTGTAACGAGTAGTATAAGTTTATCTTCTTGTTGCTTGCATTCGTCGATGGTAAGGAGTTTATTTTTGAATCCAAAAGTAGCCTATTGAGGAGGAGAGATTTGAGCGGATCTTGTGTGGAATTCCCGAACCAAAGGAAAAATTTGTTTACAATTATATATTCATGAAAACAAACAAAGAAGCTGAAGCCTAGGAGTCAAAAATACCTATTAGACCAATCAGATGGGTGTTGCGAATCATTTTTACGGGTCAACGCTAACCGAAGTTTGCACGAGTTAGCATTAATCTACCTTCAAAATATAAGTAATTTCAATATCGAAAACTCCCCTTGGAAGCCGGCAACTAATATCCTTTGCGTAGACAAAGAGATTGACTCACATATTTTTCTTTTGAGGATTGTTTAAGAGGATTTTGGTAGATCCTCGTAAAGCATAGAACCCAACACAACTACGAGCTCTCTAGGAGAGATGGCATCCTTTGCAGTACAAGATTGGCTCACATCATTGTTTTCTGAAGGATTTTAGTAGATCCTTGAAGCATAGAACCCAACACAAGTTGCCTCTGCGAGATAAAGGAAAAAATACAAACCCTCGATCTCCTGTAGCACCTTTCGATTGACATGATGTCACAAAACTATCGATGAAATAGAAAATAGGCAAAGTTAATACTAAAATTGTGCCTAATCTTTAGAACAAAGAGAGAAAAATATAGACTCCCAAGTATTACTACGAACCAAAAGCTAAATAGATTCATTGACAAATACCCGGAAATGCCCATGAATTCAGATATGATCACGTAGAAAATTCCTAATTCTATAGTGCAGCACTCCTAGAGAATATATCGGGGATAAAACCACATTTAGCAAGACTACCTCATTGTGAATTACGAAAAGAAGTTGTAATATTCCATTATATTGTTTACTCCTGCTTCCACCACAATATTAGAGATTTCTTGAAAATATAGTGTTGGTTTTATTTACTCAACCATGGATCCTTCCTTATCTCAAGTCGAGATAGAAGCCCCAACTACACATTTCATGCCTATTGCGCAAAGACGTGGTTCTTACCATGAATCTAGTAGTAGCAGTAGTACTATTACTATAAATGAACTGAGGCATCCCACATCTGGAAAACTCCCTCCCGTAATGGCTAGTGATGTTTATAACATGCCTTTGTATAGATACTTTGCTTCTACCCTAGCATAATGAAAATCCTCATTGTTGATATCTCTTTCTCTACCCGAAGACAAACCCACCCCGAGATCCCCATCTTGGATAGAGCTCAAATAGATTGGGCTAAAAGGAAAGGGTTTAAATATTGTCATCTTGGATCCATACGGTTTGGTCTAAATCCACTTGTTCGACCTTACACGGACATAAAGTCCATGTGCATAGTCGTGGATACTAGGCACAATCATTTTACGCAAATGCAAAGTCATGGTGGCTTTGCTAGCCCCCTTCATAATGGACCTGCTTTTTGGGAGTGCTGAGTCTATCCCCGAATATTTTGTGTCGTTAGATGATCCATTCATCTATAACCTCATCGCAAACTTACATCCACCCTCAAGGGTTTGACATAATTTGAAAATTCCTGAAGATTATTCCTAAATTGAAAACTATGCATTGTCGGAGTTTGGCAATGACGGTCTCCACACTTTGCAAAGAGCGTCTGCAGAAGAGCGTGGTGCCAGAATTGCTGTGTCTCAAGGAGACACTAGTACTGTATGCGAGTTCTATCACTTTTGCAGTTTGAGCCGGCATCAGTGCCCTACCAGCTGGGAATACAACTACACAAGGTATAAAGGAGTCACCCGAGTCTGTGTCCGTCAATCTAGCCACTAAATCCTACTTCAGCTTAGCCATATCACGGAATCTTTGCGGACTCGAGCTTTCGATGTTTTGGCTCAAATTCACAGAAGCCTGTGTAAGTTGTTGTATCATGCGGCTCACAGCTTCCAAGTGCTACACTGGATACCGTGAACATCGTGGTCGGCACTCACGGTGTCCAGCTCTACCATCGACTGATCCATCAACCTGGGGAAGGGAACCCCCTACGAGAGTACTACACCACACCACGGCGAGCACCTAGACTCTCTCGCAACTCCATCCCACATCCTCTCTATTCCATATTCTAATGTACCCAATCCCCCTCAGGGAAGAAAGCTGAAAAAGCATCACAAGGTAGCTACCGGGAGATGAAAGTTACATACGTGTGCAAGAAATACTGCCTTATGTTCCATTCAAACAGTATGATGATGATGGAAAAAAGAAAAGGGAATTTTTCCATTACTTCCTACGAATGTATAGGCAAATGCCTCTTCGAGCACTAACACACTTGATGAGTTGAACTATGCCAACTTAAAACTAGATCTCGGTTCCAAAAACTTAGATGATCTGTATAGAGATGTCTTGAAGATCAAGACTCAAATTGGGGAAGAGCTAGATCTCTCGAGAAAAGATCTTATCCCATACTTGAACTTCTAGAACATGAAGTTTTAGATCTAACCAAAGCTCGGGATAAAATAAAATACCAGAGTTAGATGCGTGTAGAACAACTACTTTCCCTCCGGACTACCCTCCTCCTAAAACTCGGGCGAGAAAAAATCCATCACCTAGATTGGAGCACATTTGATTCTTCCAAATCAACTCTCTTTGATGATAAACCCCAGAAACTAAAACATGCTTTTAGTTTTGGCTGGTTTCTCGTGGATCTTCCATCATGGGATTTTGGGGTTGAGGTCTGAGCATCTTGCTCTCCTCCAACAAGAAAGAAACGGGATCTAGTCGAAGAATCTCAAAGACTTCTAGCCACTATTCTCCAAAAGGGACCTACCTTTCATCCACAAAGATTATACCGTAGAGTGTTCTTATTGTCCCAAAACTTGAGTATCATCCTCGTGATACGAGGTGCCGGTACTTCGTCTTGTTCTCCTCCAAGAGCACCTTTCCAAGCTCCCCCACTCGAATAACATTATCAGGGAGCATGCCTAAGATACCTATGTTTTCTCCTAGTCTGTAATAACTTTTACATGAGAAATAGAGACGCTACGCATTACTCAGGCTGCATTTAGTTGCTAGGAAAAGACAAGATGACTCGACCATCACCTCGCGGAACAAGTTTGCCATGGAAATTGTAAATACCTTTAATTACTCGGCTCATACTTGGTGGCATTATGCAAGTGTTGCTACCAAAGAAAGAAGCAATGCTTAGGTGGAAGTGACCATGTCTCCTTTGATTATGCTTGCTCTCGTAGTCCGGGGCTTTTTGGTACATCGGTTGACCATGATCGCGAATCTATTACTCGGGATCTTTTTATGTCAGCAACTTGGAAATCTTGCCAAACTTGATGAATATTTCTCGCCAAATGCGACAATGGATCATTATGGGTCATGCATACTCGACGATCTTTTGCTTTCATCGGAGCATTATTTCAACAAACGGCCTTCCGAGACTCCTCGTCCCTCAAAGTCGTTCATAAATACTACGTGGATAGTATAGATAACTAAGCAATTTGCAATAGGAATAACTTATTTCTTAATATAAAAACATAAAAGACAAGCCAAATGAAGCATTGGTTCACTCATGAGGTTGATGAAAAGTACCAAACTCCATTCCTAATATGTCTTGCCATCGCTTGATTGGCATGAGGTTTACGGGAGGTTTGGGTGTTTACTACTAGACAAATTTGGAAAAACGAGATACCCTTTTAGATGCGGGGAAGGTTAATTTTTTCCTAAAGATAGCCAAATTTGGCAAATAGACACCCTTCAAATGCGTGGGAAGGGCACCCATTGTTCTTTATGAAAATTATAATATAAAGATATCCCCCAGAGATCATGTGTTTCTCTTGACTTGACACTTTGCTATGCCTCGAGATATCTACGCAGTAAATTCTACAACCCCCTGCAAGAAAAAAATAGAGAGAAAAATTGCAATACATTGATTCAAAAATTGAAAATTAAAAAGCACAGTAGGAGCCCAACTTTCTTTCGTCGCACCCGGGTTCTCTTTTGTCCCTTGGGAAGTATTTTCTCCTTAGCGTCGGCCGCGGAACTTGAAACTCGGTATTTTGTAGACCCTTGTACCAACTTCCTAGTCTTAAAAACTTCGATCTCATGAGGCTCGGGAAATCCATCCAATTAATTTTGACTGTGGAACTAATAACTCTGCTTCCATGTTTGCCAACTTCTTATCCATCTTGCTCTTCGCAACCATTCACACACCACTTTTTCAGCCACCGAAAAACTATTTCCAGAATTTATAGGAAATTATTAGATAATGAAGTAGGGAGATAGAGTCGAATTGGGGCTGATTCACTGCGGCTTTGGCAATCGTGATAGTTTTAAACTCTAGTCTCCCTCAAGTCTTAAGAGAATCTCCGCCAAAGTCACGGGGATTTGAATATTGGAGACAGAATGCATTGATATTTTTTGATTTTTAACCATATCTCTATGGCGACATGCTAAGAGCAAGAAAAAGAGGCATGGGAAGGCCCTATGTTATTTGCCTTAGGAAAACTGTACATTAGATTCAAATGATGAGAAGGTATCCTTGTCTAGTCTGCGAAAATCTCTGTCTTGGTGGCTTACATTCCAAGGATATATGTCATCACATCGTTTGTGTGAAGAAGCTCACAAGGGAGAGTAGGTTTGGCAAGGGAAAATATTGTGGAAAGTAAGGGCCCCACTAAAATCCAAAGTATATATACATGGTCGATGCTTAGAAACAAAGATTTGACATGTGGATGCTATTACAGCACAATCAGTAAATGGTCCGGAGGGTGTACCCTTTGCAAACAAGATGGAGAATCAACGCAGACTATTTATTAAAACATTTGTCCTTGAGCGATCTTAGGTGTGGGCGGGTATGAAATTTAGTGACTTTGGATGCGGTGATGGTTGGCAAGGACCTTAAAAAATTGTTTCGGGACAAAGAAGGCCGAAAGCTTTCGGAGGCCTCCTATTTGTGGTACTATGGGGTATTCGGTTAGCTGAAATGCGATTTATTCCATGAAAGATGTATAACTTCACAAATTGCTCTATGAGAATTCAATAAATGTTCACAATGTAGGAAGTTAGGTCTACCCGGCATCCCAAACTGCAGCTCATGCCTCCCATTGGACTTTGAGCATGGTGTCATTTTGTCGCGTTTGTGAGGTCTCCAGCTCGTAACACATCTTCGAAAAAATCTCTTTTATGAAGAAGCTTTGAACCACACAAATTACAATTTTGAGAAATATACTATTGGACAACATTAAAGTGATCCAAAACAAGATGCCAAAAGTCAATATTACAAGAACAATCTTAAAATTTTCTTGATTCCAAAGAAGATTGTCAAAATCAATACTATGAGGACAATTAATTTTTGAGAAATATATCAAATGACATATAAAAGAACACCTCCAAACCCAAGAGAGAGAACTCACTGTTTTAACTTTGTTTGTCTATGACTAAAAAGCATACCCTTGAGGGTTTCCACTGTGAGATTGAATACAATTCCATCTTCTGCAACACTCATACAACTCAAGATATAGGTGCGCAAGACAAAGAGAGGATTGATTATGGTAGAGAGACGAAATAAACACACCCATTAAAGGAATATTGCTTGCAAGAATTGACTCAATAAACTACTATCGAGATATTTAACTTATAAGAAACACTACCATATATGGGTTCGCAATAATGTCTCCGATCTTGAAGACCTCTTTCTGCGAGTTGGGGATCCATCCTCAATTTCTTTGCATTGAGGAGCTCACGGCCTCATCATAAAGTTGTATATCACTAATCCTAATCCCACTCCCATCTCCACCAATGCCGTTGTTTGCCTTGTCATTGTTTTCTATGGCAACTCGTGATACCGCTTCTGCATCCTCATCATCAATAATTTCATCATGCGGGTTTAGCCATAAGTAACAGTCACATTCACAACACTTGACAAACCTATTTAAATTTTTCTATGTTTTCAAAGGTTTCACTATTCCAATATGTCCATAAAAAAATTCTTACGTGAGAGTTCTCGTTTGACTCAGCACTTCTACGAGTTAGATATCTACTAGTAAATTCTACAACCCCCTCAAAAAAAATAAGAGAAAACTTGCAATACATTGATTCAAACATTGAAAATTAGAAAAATATGAGGAGGGCCCAACTTCCAAAATATATCACTCATTCTTCATATATAGATGTAAATATAAATAACAAATAAAAAACATATCTTCCTACTAACTTACGTGAGAATTTTATCATAGGTAACAAAAAAAGAAAATCTATGTAGTCGGTGAAGTTGTATATCCTATCTGACATAATCTCTATGAAAGACTTGTGATAATATTCAGTAGGTGTTTACATCTAGTGCTACTGGGGATCTTTTTAAGTTCCAAAAATATGTTTAGCGACATTTAACTTACATATCAATCCTTTTTGTCCTCTTTTCTATGAGGTGCTACTTATAATTGTGGGTGTGGATTGCTCATCACATTCAACACCCTCCCCTCATTATTTTTTTATCTCCCATTTGCTGAAATTCAACAATGGTTTCTTGCCAAGGTTCATGGAATGACAATTGGCTCGATCGTGTGCAACAAACGATTCATCATGTGCTTGTATCTCGTCCTCATGCTCACTCCCAGATGTTTCCCACTCGATGATTTAGATTGTTGGGATTCCTATACACAACACAATTTAACTTGTTAAAATAACATTATACCTCCAATTAAATTATTGCATATTTACATAGATAATATAAACAATCTACCCTCTAGATCTGCATAACATGAAATTAATTTTTTCCCCCGATCTATCATGTGTTAAAGGTCGAGACGCCAGAACGGTGTAATAAAGCATATTTTAATTCTTCCTCTGAAGCTTCCTTATCGAAATTGGCTGAACCTACATTAACAAAGATAATCATATTTATGATTTATAATGACTAATAAGATCACAACTAACTCAATGTGACCATAGTTATTTTCCCTAAAATAGAAAATATAATAGATGAAAATATTCACTTACCATAAGCCACCATGTGAACATCTTTGTTATATCCACTGCAGCTTCAATTTACTGAGATCCAATAGCTTAGCACTCTAGCTAGGTTGCTTTTGTTTCGTATCTCGAAGTCGCCTTTTACCTCCTCTTCGTGCTGTGAGATGGCCTATAGTTTGGATTCTCATGCACCTTCCTTTTAAACTTGCCATCTTTCATAAGTTCATCCCCATGTCACTTGGTCTGTGATCCAGACTGGACATGGATACATCAAATTTCTTTGTTAACTTTGACCTTAAATTGTCTCTTTTTTGAGTGAATGTATTCACATGCAATGTCTAAAATAATTTCTTTATCAAATCCAGGGATTTCCAAATTCTATTACAACATCTTTAAATAGTTCTTCTTTTTTTAGCATTGGTTTGCTTCCTCCAATCCATTTGGATGGTATTGCCAAACAATTGTTTCGAAGCAGGACGAAAAATCAAAGTGATAAAATTTCAACCCCATTTCATCCTTCAAGACATTTCCTCTCTGCAAAGGGTGAGCAAGATTGTAATTTCTTGCATCTCCCTTTTGTAGTCACCCGAGGGATATTTTTTGTAGTCCTGGAGGTTGAGCGTAGATTCCTTATATAGGTACATCCAAGCACTTTCTCACTTATTTCCTACGTTTACAAAGAAATTGTGGAGACCGTAAAAAATACAACCAAAATATGAAAACTACTCGCCATTTCTAAATTAATTATCCCTACAACGTAATAAAAATGAAATTATAAAAAAATTAAAAATAATTTCACTGCTTCATTTGTATGTAGGCACTCTACACTCTCCAACAATGGCATTTCCCTACTGCTCGAATTTGTTCAACCATTTCTTGTCACGATTTGAACATTTTGGGGAGTATACACGTAGGAGCACTTAACATTCTTGATTGTGAATCTATGAGACTCCTCAAAGAAACTTGTTCCGACTTCTATGGCGGGAGAATTCTAACTGGAACCCACATTTGATGGATTATTTATTAATTCTGGATGTACTCCCTAACGGGATCATGCAGGTGCAATTCAACAAGGATACTAGGAGCATCAATATTTGATGTAGAGGGCATGTTATGGGGTTACGGGTCACAGAGTGTCGAGGAATAACATAATCCTCCTATGCCAACGAGATTGTTTACTTGCTCGGAGTCATACTGGAAACATCACATTGCAAGGCACAAATATAAACATAATAAGATGGAATAAAAGATGAATAAAGTTGGAAAATATGTAAACTAGGTTTGGTCTTCATAATGTACATATGTAATCATGATTTTATGTAATTTATGTAAAGAACGAAAAAATAAAATCATTTTTGTTATGTTTGAAGCATAGGGTTTCAGTGCTCGGGGGATAACATAGATGAATAACAAGAAAAATTAAAAAGATGAAAGACATTTTCCATGGTTGAATGCATCTTAGTAGAAGGCATCATGGTAAGTCATACAAATTGAAGCAAGAGCTCATAGGTGAAGTAAAAGTATACAAAACATAACATAACTCAAGCTAAAGGATATCCCAGGGTTTGACATCTAAAAGTCACGAGTCGCTTACACTTCGATGAGCGTTTCTCAACATTTTTTTGTGATGGTGACTACCCAACTACTCGTTTTATTGCTTGGTTTTTTCTACTTTGAAGGGACATGACTACGGAGCTTGTCACACATTTAAGTGACATATATTGACAATAGCAGGTGATACATTTCGGCTTTTTATGATCGCTTTTTTATCTGTTGGTACATCCATACATGGCTCTTATGACTATCTCGGACTATGATTGGCTCCGTGAAGATAAAGCAGAGCGTTTTATCGGAATTTTTATGATGATCAACATGTTTTCCGTAGATGGAACAGTGTAAAAGCAGTTACTGGTTGCGCTTACGGGATTTCTTTTCTCTGTATGCTTCGTTTTTGCCTACAAAATCTTGGGTTGGTCTTCATTGATCATACATTTATGTGATTCACAATGTAATTGTACTCCACCTCAGTGATGACAACTAATCCTACACCTCTATGGAAAATAATTTAAGTAAAAGTCACTCCATCGTTATGCTCTCAGATTTCTCGGCAAATAACATAATCAAACTCACGCAAAAAGATTTTTTTGAACCTTAAATTTTGCAGTAACATTGGATGTATTAGGGGGGCATAAACGTATACTGGGACATGGCAACATTCTGATGTATCGACTCAACATAATTGAATCCCGCATGCCAACAAAATGCATGCTTAGCAAAAACACAAATATTAATAAATATATAAAGTGAAATAAGTTAATTTAATGCACAAAAATATTGATCCAAGCTTTACCACTAGCATAAGCTTAGATGTATTGAAAAGGTGTGATAGGGGTTGGAATGACTTTAGAAATTGCACTCGCATTCCAAAAATATAAATTAGCATAATATAATAAAGAACATAAGATAATTGAACCTGTATAAAATACTTATTCAAGCTTACCTCATGCACCATCATAGCAATGTCTTGCCCCTCGTGCATTTGTTAACATTTCCATAAATGCATGTGTTAAGATCATGAATCCCCTAAAGTTGAAGTAATATCCTTAAAAAAACACATAATAACATAAAAATAAGAAAATATTGACTGAGAGAACATATGCTAGTGACATTAATAACAAAATTCAAATTCACTAGCACATTAAAAAAATAACATAAACAAATTTCAATATGTTTCAATACATAAAAACATAAACAATACTCAATCGCAAAAGTTTTTTTTAGGTTTACGATATTATGTTTCTCTTTCCTAGGTGACAATGGCATAAAGTAAAGGTGTTCTAAAAAATTCAATTAAGAAATTGAAGTGTAGTATATTAGGTGCCTCCACCAAATATATATGTGCGCTTTTCAATTAAAACCTTAAACATTCAAATTACTTAATGTCCATTACAATTAGAAACCCAATACTTAATCAGTATTGAATCCTTATCAAATATCTTAAAATAAACATAGTGATCAAAAAATGTCATCCTCACATGAGATTTCCTCATTTGATGGCATAAATACCCCATCATTAATGGACCCTAAATCGAAACAAATAAATTAATACCATCATTTTCATAGTCTTCACCACCTTCAACTACGAGGATAAATTAAAATCAATAAATTCATATCATCTTCATGCACTTGATGTGTCCATGTGGTTGGTCATGTCATCAGTGCACTTCAGATAAACTCGTCATGATCTTCGTCTTGGTCATATGCATCATTGACAATAACATCATCTCCATCTTGGGTCACATCTATGTCTTCTCGGAGGAACTTACGCATCTTCAAGTAAATCATGCTGTCCTCTACATACGGAACAAATGTTACTCTTCGTCTCCCTTGGATCATAATCAATCACAAATGACCAACCGAGGTTGTTCTAAATTTGGAATAGAGAAAAATTTGGTCACATTGACTCTGGAAACACATAAGGTTCTGAAGTGGCTTCAAACCCTGAGATGTGATTGATCACTTATGGAATCCATTATTATGGAGCAAGATAGCTTTTTCTTCTCCCACTTCTCGATAAGCTTGTACCATTCAACACGAAAAATAACTTTCTTGAAAGACATAAAATCAAGCTCTATAATATCCTCCAACACTCCATAGTAGTGAAGTGTGCTTGTGATTGTTTGTCTATCATTTTCATAGTGAACGACATTCCACCTCAAATGATGTTGAAACTCCACAATCTATAAGTTTGTTTCTTTTCATCAACTTTTCACGATGCGATAATGATGACCAAAATTCCACATTCTTTTTGTAATATCTTACCGAAATTCATAAAAATATTAACTAATTAGATTCAAGGATATAAAAGTTAACATACAATTTATTAAATGATATGCAACATATTACATACTTATATCACCTCCCCATTTATAGATCCTATAATGAAATTCAATTGTTGTTGTGTCACTCTATCCCTTCCCTTTTGTTTCCTCATTTTCAATATTGGTCTTTTAGCCAATTCCATGAGCATCTATACGCGCCACTTTTCTTTTTTATGGCTACGGGCAATCCTGATTAGTGTTTTCATGCTATGTCTATTATATATATTGGTCCATGCATTTTCATATTCTAATTTCTTTTGTTCAACGTACTTCTCCATCCATTCCAACATAAAGTCGAATTGTATGCAAACATATACAAATGTAATGCCTCCCACTCCTTATCATCACAACTGAAAAATGTATTTGTTCATTGAATTAATAATTAATTATAGCCATGTATTATAAAATTTAAGATAAAAATAACTACTATAACATTTTGTTTACCTTTTATCCCTCTTTGAAGTCCCTTCACCCTCTAATTTTTCTCCTTCAAATGAATTGAGATTGGTTATAGTTCCATAATCACGGAGCTTCAATATGCAATTGAGGTATGTACTCACTCAAATAAACCATTGCCTAAAAAACCATGTACACCCTCAACTACTGGACACTTTGCGGTCGAGCCTTTTTGCCTCACAAATTGTTTTAAGACCTTCATATAGTCTCTCCACTGAGCCACATTGTTCGAATATAAATAGGACCCACATTGTTCAATATCTTCTACTAGGTTTTACAAGGTGAAAGTGCTCTTGAGAATTAAAAGAAGCTTGGAGGGAAGCACATTTGAATATCACACATCAAAAGTGAAACATTCCTCTTCCAATACTTCAATTCATCACGATGTATCTCTTTAGATGAGACCCACCGCAAGTATTACCATGTATTACAATAAGGACTTGCATTTCTGCGTAAACTAAAAGTAATAACTCATATAAAGGCATAACCAATGATGCACTTCAAATGATAAGATTCATGGAAGAGTCTCTGCGAGTGATGGATTGAAAATACCTCGACATGTTGCATAATTTGTAAATAGTAAAAGTGACATCATGGTAAAAAGTACTTGGTATTCTTGCCGCAGTGCAACACATACTCTGCATGACCGATTAACAAATAACCATGTTAAAATATGCATGAAATTCAAATATGCATGAGATGATATTATCACAATATTAGCATGACCATTAACAAATAACCATGTTCAAATATGCATGAACTGCTATTATCAATAGGGATATACAATTTTTCGAATTAAGTTCCAACAAATATAACATGTGACAACGTTATCTTTATCCAATTGTGCCAATCATGTGTTTTTAGGCACGAGAGACTTCGAGTCCATCTCTTGTGAATAAGTTTTTTAATGTCGCACCAAAAGCCGGAAGGAAATCTTATGCTTTTCATAGTAGAAATGATGTTTTCTTTCTCATTTGATGTAAAATTTCCAAGGAGCATGAACATATGAGTTGTCTTCATGCAACCACATGTTTGGCATGATATTGGAAACTCGAAAGGTCATTTCTTAACTTTATTTGTGCTTCAATGTTAGTTCCATTTTTAGATGTTTCACAAGCTACCTTTCGCTTACATTTTTCCCAGATGTGCATAGTATCCAATAGGTGGGCTATTGGCAAGTTCTCATAATATTCTAATTTGCAGAAAATAGAGAGTCTTTTCATTCCCGGGAGGGGAAAACTTTGGCTCCTCTTTTTTTCACACATTTCTTTCCACCCTAGCAGGTTCATCTTTATTGGCTTCCTCATTTCAACTTCCTTTCCATTGAACTTATGTTTATCACGCTACTCGATAGTCGATGATTTTGTGGTAAGAATTGTCTATACTCATCATATATAGTTTTATTGAGATTCTTTGATTGCCTATGCAACAATTTTTGGCTCACATGATGGGACAACCGTGTTTCCCCTTTGTTTAGTAGCCCTAAAATAAGATTGTAAACCAAATTTAGTAAATTATAAAATGAAGACACTAATTATAAAAATGTAATTTATAATACATTACAACAACAAATATTACCACAACAAATAGAGAGCCCCGGGGCGTCATGAATGGTCCAGATAATAATCGCATGAAAGAGGAAGTTTCTATCATTGACAGGTCTTGATACATCATACATATTTACACCATCCCATAATTCACGAAGCTCATCAATGAGGGGCTCCATGTATACATCCATATCTTTTACTTGATATTTTCCTAAGTAAACAAAGTGTTCTTTATTAGGATTAACTGAATTGAAATATTTTATATAAAATTCAAGAGAGCATTGCATTCATATGTTCTAGTACCTGGTATGATAAGAGTTAACATTGCATGTTCCTTTTTCATTGCCATCCAAGGGGGAATATTTTTGTTTATAATTAACACTGGCCAAATAGAATACGTTGTTCTAAGATCTCCAAAAGGATTGACACCATCCATTGCTAGAGAAATTCTTGCATTCCTTGGCTCATTTCTTAAATGTGGCCATTTTTCCTCAATATCTTTCCAATATTTACTATCCGCAACCATACGCATGACACCATCTTGGCTTCTCCCTTGTGCATGATAATCCATATATTTTGCCAACTCCTTGCACTTGAACATTCTCTCAAACCTTGGCTTTAGTGGAATGTGTCGTAGTACTTTATAAGGAACCTTCTTGGATACTTGATCTTGACGGTATCTATTTGTGTGAAACACTGGGCATTGTTGTAAATTTGCATTCTCTCCATAGTACAATATATGGTCATTTGGACATGCATCATATGTCTTGTACTCCATTCCAATGTTTTTCATTATTGAAGATACTTCTCTATGAGAATGAGGCAACTTATTGTCCTTTGGAAGTATTTTGTTTGCCAAAAGTCTGCATAGTACAAATAATTATTTTTATAAGTATACACAATATTCAAAACTTTTAAGACATCTAGAGCATTAATTTATAGGAATATCAAAACCAACCTTAATATATCAGTAAAGCATGTGTTTTTCAATCCATGTGTAACCTTCAAGTTCAACAACAACATAAGTGTCGCCAATATAGAAGATTCAGCATTTGCAAAAAGAGGCGTCCTAGCCAATTGAGCGAGGGGTGAATCAATAACTTCTTCAAAAGATGTGTAGAAGTCCTGGATAAATTCATTGACACCAGCCTCATTTATCTGTGAAGTGGTTTCATCCATAAATGTGTTTTTTCCTTCATCTTGACAGTCGCTACTATCAATATAATCCATAGGTTCTTCAGGAATATTGGGAACCGGAAGCGACTTTTCATCAAAAAAAAATCAATTCAAATGATCAATAATAATGTATTAAATAATGTGCATATTTATTTATTATAAGAAAAACAATTTGTTAATTATAGTATACCTCTTCTATATAAACTCCATGGTCCAATCTATGGATACCAACTAGCCTTCGCTTCTTTAGTTTCCTATTTTGGCACATTTTGCAACTGTAATATATCATTTCATTGAAGTATTCATTTGTACCTGGAACAGGTCTTGTTGCCCGTTCATCTGAATATTCAGATGATGATGTGCTATTTTCCTGAATGCACCATGTACTATGCTCGATAAGACTACAACTTTTAACTTGATTATTAATTCTTTTTCGAGATAACGTGACTAATGAATAAACCTAGGGAGTGAATCTATGAATATTTAATTTTTTAGTGTTGAGTGAGCACTGAAAATATGTCCAACACTTTGAGGCAAGTCTCTCAAAGTGTTCCAACAAGTATATAACTAGTCACAAACAAACTTTTGAAGTATCGTTTTAGAGTTATTTCTAAAAATAAAACCAGTCTCTAACTAAATCAACAACATAAATACTACAAATACCAAAAACACAATAAATAACTGGTCTGCCATTTGTATATATTCCAAGAAAGTAATGCAACAAAAATCTGCAAAGAAAAATGTGTGGACGTTAGTTAGGATCATTAAATAAATAACTGTTTAAATATATGACAACGTGTATACCAAAAAAAAATTTACTATTTTGTTTCTGATTGTAAATTCAAAAAATGCAAGCAGACAATGAATAATATATGCTCTTCAATGGGAAATGGGACTCATGATGAGAGCTAAGGCATTTCTGAGTCACCTCATTAGGCTTATACAAATCAAATTATTGTAGTTACATTGTGATTTGATGGCCTAATATTCATAGAGAGCCACATAAAGTTTTCCAACAACCAAAAATCAAATGTTATTTTGTTTTGAGATGAAGGATCTAGGTGAGTTGCATTATTACTATGACATTCTAATGACTAGAGATATGCATAATTATAATTATCAAAGCATTGTCTTATAGCAAATACATATCTGTACTGTCTAAATACAGATAAATCAGACTTGGGAGCCTGTATAGACTTTGAAGAAACTTTGCACTTGTTAGATGAATACAATTAGTTAGGCATAGGCGTGAGATTTATTAAGTGGATGTCAAAAGTGCCTTCTAGAATACAAGATTTGCGAGGAAATGTATATGAATTATAGCTCATATGGACGGAGGCAGGCTCATAGAGCCTTGTATGCAAGCATTGATGACCAGCCAAGGATAACTGTTTTGGAAACCTGTCAGATTGTCAAAAGCAAAGTGAAGGATTAAATATTGACTGCATCTTATATGTTGATGGCATCATTTCAGTGAATCCAACTTCCAAGAATGATGGAAGTGATAAAAGATGAGCTTCCTGCATAAATATTTTGAAATGATAGCTCCAATGTACTTAGATTTTCCAAGTTAAGTATGTAAGGAAGATATTGAAATTTGAAACATATTTGACATTGTTGATGATAAATCTGCAACAACTCCTATTGAAATGGATATGAAGTTATCGACTCTTAAAGACTCAAAGCTAGTGGATGCAACACTACACAGTAAATTGGCAGAAGTCTTATTTATCTTATCACTATTTGATCAGATTCAAAAGGTATTGTTGGTGGCATGATATCATGATTTATGGCTTTCCTCAATAGCTATTCATTGGAAGTCAGCAACATGGTTTTAAGTATGTGCACAAATATGACACTAAGCTGCTTGATCTCACACCCATTTATAAAGGATTTTGTGTTTTATGCCAAGACTAAGACGGTCATCATCCCTTATATCAGAGCGCAAGAACAAACCATGAAGATTGACTTGATCTATTTCAGGTCTTAGATGCATAGTATTAAAAACTAAAACTGGTGACCAGACCGCTCCACCTAATAAACCTGATTTCAAACCAGAACCAATCAAATTGGGACTGGTTAGATCTCAATGAACCAGCTTTAAAAAAAAAAAAAAAAAAAAAATTAATGAAAAAAACTATTTTAAATATTTAAAACCATAATTCCAAACCAATAGACACAAAATATGCAAAGTTTGTTCATATATATACCATTTAAAGGTGAATATATAAAAATGCCACCAAGTGCAATACATAAAACTTTCCTATTGTCGATCAGGCCTAGAAATGGAAAATTCTATATAGTATCCTGGTTTGAGTTCTCTCCTGGAGTCTGAACTAACATCCAGTTTAGTCAGAAAATAAAACTGCCCAATTGCTCACCCAAATACAACAATATGATTAGAACCCATATAATCAATCACACATCATCATTTTGTTCAAGCATCAATAGGGATGTCATTCAAATAACTTAGGGATGACTCAAACCAAAGGAGAACATGTCTAAATAGTCATTAATGGTGCTCTAATATGCCCTATAGATAAAGAACATGGAATTGGCCTCTCAGCCTCTACCTATAGTTGAGAGAAAGAAGAAAAAAAGACAAAGAGGTCAATCATAAACTCAGTAACAGTATTCAAAGACAATGTGTGAGTTTCGCAACTTTACTGAATTAGAAACATAAATAAATGGTCAAAATAAGCATTGAAACATTGATAATCAAAACAAAATAAAGCAAATTTTCGACACAACACTGGATCAGATTTACTGCAACATAACTTTTTAGAATCCTGTATGAGGCATAGAATATACCCCCGACACTGACAGGACAACACTAATTCAATCATTTTCAAGTTAATGCATACAATAATTTTATCATTTTTCGGTCTAGAGTACCAAGCTAAGTCGGATTTAGAATGGAAGAGGGACAAATATCCAACGTTACAAGCCTCCAGGTTCGCTCACCAACACCTCCAAAAGAGAGAAAAAAAGGCCAAATAGGTAGCCTAGACATTATCCATAACACATTCAGTCAATGTGTATGGGATGATAGAACAGTGGAGAGACATGAATACTCTCACAGATTCAATTGGGCACAACCCATTCAAGTGAGAGTCTAAAAAGCGCAGACAATGAAAATAAAGACCCACATTGATTCAGGTACCTGCTATAGATTTTTCCTTTAGAAGAACATCAGACATTCTTAATATGGTACCCAATTTGGTATGTTGGCTATTCCGGCTTGGTTGGAAAGAGAGTGATGCCTCATACAGTATTTGAACTTTTTAATATACAAGTATTTTTTCAGTAACAACCTAAAAAAATCCACACCATGCATGATCTGTCCAAAAATTGTAAACACCTAACCATTGAGGCCACATTGGCAAAAGGAGTCATCAAAATACAGTTTTAATGAAATGGGTACAAAAATTCCTTATTTGATTTTGATAATATCTGTTCCCTGGAGGGAAGAGAGTGGGGATGAAAAGAAGATAAAGCTGTAGTCCCACAGGATGCAGACATAGACACAGATGGAGCACTGAATCCTTGCTTCTAGTGGCAGTGAGAAAGGACTGTAAATCTGTGAAATACTCTGTACCATCACTCTCTATGAATCAATCAACATTTTTTCACTCTACAGTAGATGTTATAGTTCATGTTCTGATTTGCTGCTCCTTATTTCTGTAGCATAGTACATTGAAAATTAAATAAATTAAAAAATGACAGTTCCATGTTTCTGGACTTCTTCATAGACCTATTTGCTGTTTGAATTTTGTGATGTAACCTCCACTTACAGTTTATCAAACCATCATATAATCTTGTTATTAGCTCAGATTTCTTGTTGTTATAATATTAAAACGTGTCCCTTCACTGCATCCCAGGGTCGCCCTTTCAAATGTAGTGCAACAGGACAATGTTGGCATTACGTTTTAAAGGAAGAAAACCGAGCTTGATATCACATTGAGCTTCTATAAATATAGAACTCTTACTCACAAGCATTCAATGCATTATCAATGCATTATCAATGCTAGGACTCTGTTATTCCTAGTGTTGCTATAAAGTACAGAGTATTATTTCTGCATTGAGGAGTCTCCATGGCTTACTCCAGTGATAATTTATGTCTTGTATTTTTCGTATGCACAATTTTTTTCTCTTCGTCTGTGGGTGCTACCACCACTATAACAGTGGGAGCAGACATGTCAAGTACTTAATACCTTATCTAGTCTTCACAGGTAATTAAGTATAGGCTTCAGAGTAGGTTCTGATCTTTTTGTTTGCAGGAATAATGGCAACAAATACCTTATCTAACAATGGAGTCAAGGACTTTGTAATACTAGAAGCAACCAATCGGAATTGGGGAAGAATGCACAAGGAAACTGTGGGAGGTTATACAATATGATCTTACATATATTAGACATATTTTACAAAATATTATTGGAACACATCTCAAAATTTGGATGTGACATTGTTTTTGGTAGAGAAAAGCCTTTGAATTTTACTTTGCTGAAATGCCCTACTTAATTGTTTCTATGAATAACCAAAATCTCTATTTCCTCCAACCTAGTCTTGAAAAAGATGCAACCAATGAAAAATTTGAGAGATATTTCCAACATATCCAACCTTCCTACAAACTCCTTAGCAAAAAATCCAAATGTGTCACTCCAAGGGCTTAAGAAGAATTTAGGCACCATGAAAGACTTAACTTCTATTAAAATAGTCAGCCCACCTATTAAATTATACAAGCTCTTGTGTTACATTTAAAATATAAATGATGAACATAATGACTTGGTCAATTCAACCAACTATATAATAATCTTCTCAACTAAATTTTGATCCCAAACTTTCCTATTTTGCATATCACATGGAAGAATCACCCCAGCAAAAACTACACTACCAAAAATTTCTCCATCATAAGCTATTTTTGCAAGGAAGGAAGCAGAAGCGTTTCAGAAGCAAGAAAAGCAGAAAGAAGCTTAAATACCTTGATCTAGGGCTTCCAGAAAATTATGGAATTTATCCAAATTGTGAACCTGTGCTTGTTGATCAGATGTTAACCCAGTTATATAAACCCTAACTCCAAAATAAACCTTGAAGCAACTGCGTTGTACCCTTTCGCTGAAAATTTGGCGCCAAATAATATTTCCCACTCTCCATGAAGGAATCACAGCTCCATGCTTCTCCATCGCAACCCCTTAAAACCAAGGCTAATCGCTACTGTGCCGACACGCAGGATTAACCACTTTGTGAAGGCTGTATGGGATGTCTTGGGTGGCCACGCAAGACTGTGCGATGTGGACGGCTTCATTTGTGAGGGAAAGCTTTCAGAAGCTTTCACTGTACTGTACTAGGAGGGGAGAATATATGATAAAACAAGTAGTATTTGGAGAGCCAAGGTGCGCAGGGGCAAAGCTTAGCGCAGACCTTAGGTTATAGTTGAGAGCTCAACCACCACCAGATTCAGCCTATTCTCCAATTGGTTTAGCAAGAACATGACAAAATCAACAAATGATCGACACGCGCTCAGATGAGATATACCTGATACTTCTGTTGACAAAGGCAATGGCCGATTAAGCTCTGGATTCCAAACATACCCTGATTTTTCTTCGAATCAAATTTTTAATACTGAGATATACCTAAGACCTGATAACTATATTCAATGTTAAACCAACTCTGCCACGGAATATGTTTTTTGGATTTGATTGGAAAGAGGGTCGATTGCAACATTATTATATTAAAATATTTCAATGCCAACAACTATGGGCCGCCATGTCAAGTTTTATTTCAATTTTTTTAATAATAAAGTGTCAAAGGTTTACTTAAGAGCTAGTAGCAATAAGAATTAATTCAATTGGTAAATTCTTTTGCAAAAGAATTCATAGGGCTCGTGATACAAAATTTTATTGATTCTTTTAGGGTTACTAGTTGGTATTTTAGTTTCTAGTTACTATTGTGTTCTATTTGAAGACAAAGAAAGGGAGTAAATATATGATATTGAAAATGTACCAGCCACTCTTAAAATGTTTAATACATTGGTGAGTGAGAGAAAATATTCTTTGAAAAATGAAATGAACAATAGTTCATTTACTAATTAATAGACACATATTAATAATATATAAGATATATATGATAAATATAAGGAAGCCATTTGTAACACCCACTCCCCAACCATTTTACGTTATGATTAGTTATTATCCTACCTACTAGAAGATTGATTGCTTGGTAATTTCTTGTTGGTATTATTACCATACATACAAGGTATGTGTATGTTATCTACATATACATAACTCATATGGATATGTTAGTATTATATGGTTTATTATGCTAAAGCATTGATTAATAATTAAGCTTATGATTAGCATTAATATTGATTAAGCTTGATAATTTTTTTAACTATAGCCTTATGAATAATTTAATATCAAATTAATTTTGGCCCTCTCATGACTCTTTTACTTTGATTAAATAACTAAAATCACTTGATTATTTATCATGTATTAATTCTTATTGTTTGGGTTTGTTGAAGTTTTGGGGAGTGAGGAGAGGAATAAAGTTGAAACAGTTTGGATACTAAAGATTCTCTAAGGAGGCTAAGAGAGGTGTTAGCTACTTGATGATCCGAGCACGTGGTTTGAAAACACTATGGGTGGAAATTAGGGCTTGGGCAGAGAGGGTAAATGAATTTGGGGAGGTTCCCTAGGGCTAGGATGTTGGAAAGGTTGTTCCTAGTTGGTTGGGTCACAAATTTAGTCAGGTGGGCCATGAATCTTTGCCTCAATAGTTGCATGTACCATCGCATCGATTAATAGCATGTCGTTGCCCCAATTTCCTTCAGTATCAAGTGACATCATAATCGATGGATGTAAAGTTCAGTTGTACAGCTAACACTGTCAACACTCTGGTTTTGTACCATTCCTCTATTCTCCCAAGCTTGGTTCCAGACCGAGGAACCTTTGAGGTTTCCAGACAGCCTGATTAGAGATTTCAGGTTGTGAAATGGGGCATATTTTTCCTTCCAGAGTGCTGCCCAAGAGGTGTTGGGGCTAGTGATCCATCTCCACCAGGTTTTGGTGCCCATAACTTTTCCCAACAAGTCTGGGCCTCTGAGACCAAGCCCCCCATACTTTTTAGGTATGTATATTTTTCTGTGTCTGGGTCTATGTCTCTTGTTGAGTTGAATGGTCTAGGAGGTAATGAGGAAGAAGAGTTTTGATTTGGCTTTATTGATGGAGGTGCCAAAGGATTTATTGATGGAGGTAAACTTCTTGATGAGCCCGATATGTCAAAAAAATATGGATTTATTATGAAGTGATCATCTGCTATGGTTTAGGTTGTTGTTTGTATGGATGAAATACAAACATGCTAGGGAGTGTGAGGGCCAAGTGTCAGGGAAACACAAGGGAGCACTAGTTTCAAATGCATGGAAATGGAGTATCAGCCAGTTCCAGGTGTGCTAAGAAGGGAGTGACATGGTATTCTAGGAAGTGCCAAGGTATGTTAGAGTTCTAGGGAAGCATACAAAGATGTTCCAAGTGCCAAGGTGTGCCAATGTGTGCTAAGGAGTGTTAGGGAGTTCCAGGAAAACATAACAGAGCACTAGGTCAAAATGCATAAATGAATGAATAAGAGTGTGTGACAGGGAGCGTTAGCGAGTTCTAGGTGTCTCGAGGAGGGAGTAACATGGAATGATAGGCAGTGTTAAGTTATGTTATAGTGTCACAACAACATGCATCCAAGATGTGCCAGGTGCCAAGGTGTGCCAACATGCGCTAGGAAGTGTTAAGGACTGTCAGGGAAACACAAGGGAGCATTTACGTTGAATTGCCAACATATATGGCTAGGAGCATTTAAAAAATGTAAGGCTAATTTGACTTCATGAAGAAAAGAAACCATGCATATATGGCTAGGTTGAATTGCATCATGTGGAGTTTCCAAGAAGAGGCTCGCACGCAAGGTGTGGGAATAAAGGTTTATTTTCTCTAAAATAGTATGATGCATAGAGAGGCTAAAATAAAAAAGGATAAGGTGTATAAAAATAGCAAAAGGCCCTCAAGCAAGGCATCGCTTCCTAGGCTAGATTAGAGCTCTAGGCATCCTCCAATTTTGAACAAAATACGATGGTGAAATTTCACATAAATTGATGCCCTAACTATCACACCAAGAGGGAACCCTTGATGCTCCTTTGACTTGAGGATTTCTTGAAGGTTTGCACTTTGTAGTTCATCATTCAAACCCTATTATATTAACTATAAATGATCATTGGATGAGCCTTTACCACGGTATATCTCCCAAACCTTAGTCTCTTATAGTATTTCTCTCAAAAAACAATTCATGGAAAGTCACCCTGGATTCTCCAAAAGCTCATACTTTACTTTGCTAAAAACGTGTCCCTTCACTGCATCCCAGGGGTTAGGGGTTAAGGGGTTAAGGGGTTAAAGGTTAAGGGGTTAGATGTTTAGGTTGTTAAATGGGTTAGGGGTTTAAAGGTTTAGGGGGTTAGGGGATTTAGCAGTGAAGGATTTTAGCAGTTAAGGGTTAAAGGGGTTAGGGGTTAGGTTTTGGGGGTTAAATGTATTAGGTTTTTAGGGGTTTAAGGGGTTAAATGGGTTAGGGTCAGGAATTAGGGTTTAAGGGGTTAGGGGTTAAAGGTTTAGAGGTTTAGGGTTTGGGGGGTTAAATGGGTTAGGGGTTTAGGGTTTAGGGGGTTAAATGGGTGAGGGGTTATAGCCATTTATTAGGTGAACAAGGCATAATATAGTTGTAGTAACAATAACTTGGTCAAGTTGTTATAGTCAAGGCAAGACTTGGTTGGGATCCCAAGTTCCAAAAAAGTAAGGGTAATTGTGAGGGCATGAGAACTAAGGAGTGTCAGTGTGTGCCAAGGAATGAAAATGCATGCTAACACATGCTAGAAAGTGTCAATGGATGTTGAGGAGTGTTAGGGAGTGCCAGGACATTGCAAGGGAGAACTAGGTCAAAATGCATGGAAATGAACGAATAAGAGTGTGTGCCAAGTAGTGTCAATGAAATCCAAGTGTCTCAAGTATAAAGTGTGTTAGGGGAAGGCCATAATAAGACTTGTAGGAGGTAAGCCTATGGTTACATAAAGGGTTGCACAAATTAGTTTCAGACAAAGGGAAACTTTGGGTTGGGCACAACATTTATTTTCCAATGACTTGGTTGGGTTCCCAAGTCGCAAAAAAAAGTAAGGTTATCTATGATGGCATGAAAGCTAAGGAATACCAAGGTGTGTCAGGGAATTCCTAGAAGTACTAACACATGTTAGGCAGTTCCAAGGCATGATAGGCATGCCAAGATGTGGCAGGTGCTAGGGTGTGGCATGAATACATGCTAGGGAGTGTGAGGGCCAAGTGTCAAGGAAACACAAGGGAGCACTAGTTTAAAATTCATGGAAATGAAGTATCAGCCAGTTCCAGGTGTGCTAAGAAGGGAGTGACATAGTATTCTAGGAACTGCCAAGGCATGTTAGAGTGCTAGGGAAGCATACAAAGATGTTCCAAGTGCCAAGGTGTGCCAGGAAAACATAACATAGCACTAGGTCAAAATTAATAAATGAATGAATAAGAGTGTGTGGAAGGGAGTGTTAGTGAGTCACAAGATGTCAACAAAATCACATACTTATCGAAATCCTCAACCAGGAATATGCTACATTGCTTCTTAATGTGCTTTCAACTAGGTAGGCATCAATGACAATCATTACAATGGGTTAAGGGGATCTAAGAGAGAATTATGTAAGGAGTTCCTTCTAGGTAAAGGCCATTGGTATTACTATTGTTAAAGGGGTTGGCCTACAAGGATACATTGGTAGCTACTAATGCAAGAGCATAATTTCAACAATTTATTTCAAAATTTTTATTTGTCCTCCATAAGGTCTTAGAGATTTATAGAAGAGGAAGTTGGTTTCCTTGTTGCCCTATAATTTTGTAGAATTTCTAACTTCATATTTGGGATAGGAAATTTTAGTAATTTTAGGCATAATTTAAGATGTTTTTATTTTTATTTTTAAGGCCTCCTAGTCATTAGGAAAGTTGAGTCTTATGATTAGGATTACTTGTGGCATCCTATGTATTTTTCAAACTCCAATACACCAAGGCAAATATGTGGAGGAAATTTGGGGGAAATGTGATTGTCCATCAAATGTAGATCGGATTTGGGGAACTTGTAGCTCTTTTCCTTGGACCCTACTAGTTCTTAGAGGTTGTATTTGGAGTGGTTAGCAGGAAAAAGCATAATATGCCCAAGAATATTAGCGTTGGAGCACCTATGGTTTGGGATAAAGGATAAGGGGTTCTAGGAGTTAATGGGTTTAAGGGTTTAGGAGCAAGGGGTTAAGGGTAAAGGGTAAAGGGTTAGGGCTTATGGGATTTGAAGGTTAGTCGGTTTAAGGGTTAGAGGTTAATGGATTAGTGGTTAAGGGATTTAGGGGTTAATATTAACCATCAAGGGCTTACATGTCAGGGGATTTAGGAGTTAAGTGCCTAAGGGTTATGTTATTTAGGTGTCAAAAGGTTAAGGGGTTAGGGGTTAATGAGTTTAGGGGTTAGGGGTTATGGGTTAAGGGTCAAGCTTTAAGAGGATATGGGATTAGGGTTTATGGGGTTCAAGGATTCTAAGTTAGTGGTTAGGGGTTAAGGGGTTAATGGCTTTGGGTTTAATGGATCAAGGGGTTAATTTGTTATGAGTTATGGGTGTAGGGATTAAGGGATTGTGGCTTCGGGGTTAAAGGGATAGGGACTTTAGTGGTTATGGGTTAAGTGCATATGGGTTGTGATAATGTGGCCCCTAATCCCCTTGTCACAACTATTGGGGGTTCCCCTATCAATTTCTCTCATTACCTTACCTATAGGTTCCCTAGCCCCTATGCCATAAGGCCCTAAGGCTCCTTCTCATTCTCTAATGTTAGGATTGTAGATCTCAGTAAACCATGCTCGAACCTCTCACTTCTACCCATCCATGCTACCCTTATGTCCCCTTGCCCTGCTCAATACACCAAAAGACCCCCCTCCCCCAAAATTCATGAGAATTGAACATTTGGAGGCGATCATTTAACAACAAATTCATAACTACTCCATTTATAATGGTGTCTTGGAGCTATTAGATGTCATTTCATTGAGCTACAGTGATAGGTGAGAGCTATGCATAGCTCACTAAAGGTGTATCAAGAGACTATTAGTCTATTGGCTATATAATTTGACTCTTTTTTTGTAACTTAGCGAAATGGAAAAGATGTGGAGACAATCTCCATTCTTCTTCTTTCATCAGGCCATGTAAAATAAATGAAGCAAATAGTCTCAGCCCCTTGGAGAAGGAAATTTGAGAACAATAATTAGCATGAACAAACAAAGAATCCAATGAGTTAAGCTTAGAGGGGTCTCCCTTTTTAAAAAAGCATCCATAAGCTTGTTAGAGTTAGTATGAATCTTTACTAGAGGTTGAGTAGTCTTCACATCACCAACCACATCCAATAGAAAGGTACCAACCCCTACAATAAAAATGATGTCTCCAAATAAGGTGTAGTTAATACCAATAATATCACCTTATGAATCTATTACAATATGATTTGGAAAGTACGTTTCCATACATGTGTGAAAGAAAAAAGCCATTTGGTTAGCAAAAGGAAGTCTTTTTTAAGACCTCCAGAAACCCCCTTGAAGGAGACAAGAAGGGTTTGAAACCATATAATACAAGTCGATCTATGAACCCTATTTCTGATGTTTTCTATGCATGTGTTTGTTCACTCGGTTTGACATGTGATAGAAAATATATGAAGCCTTTTTTTCCACATATCATCTTCATTAGATATCATGTTACTAAGAATGAAGTGTCTGGACTAGAGTTAAAGTTCCTATTTTAGTTTGTTGTCTTTTTTTGTCTTTTAGAGTACAAATATTTCTGGTATATTGTGCTAAGGTAGTTTGGCTTTCAAATATTCAAGGAATATGTGAGCTAATATAAGAAAATATTGTAATATTTGAAATAACATGATGAACTATTTAGCACAATTTATGGTGTTGGATTGATTGAGATGTTTATTTTTGGATGGATGGATGTACATCTCTTTAGCCAATAGACAAAACTCATTAAGCATTGTTGCAAGTATGTTATTGACATGTTGAAGTGCCATTGATACTTAGAGGTAGAAGATTTAGACTTGTATGTTTTCACCTATCCGGGTGTGATGATACCTTGTGGAGGTAAGCAAAATTTCCATTTTTTAAACTTTTGGATATATTCTATATGCTCTTGAGAGAATTTCAACCTTTTAAATAAAACTACAAACAAATGTACATTCATGCAATAATTACTAATTGATTTGGCGGTGACTCAAAAAATTGTAGCATGTTGGCTTGTTGAATTTGTTAGTAAGTTAATTAGGGCTTGATAAATTTGTAAGCTTTAGTGGGATTTATTGCAGTTATATGTGTTTTAGAGAAGCGAGTTTGGAGTGGTGGTTGTGCTTTCTTTATTGAATTTGATTTCTTTGGTTCTTCTTCTTGTGCATGCCCACTGCGGTATATTCTCGTTAGTGGTTAAGGGGTTAGGGATTGGGGGCTTAAGGGTTAGGGGCATAATGAATTAGTATTTAAGGGATTAGGGATTGGGGTTAGGGGAATAATGAGTTAGTGGTTAAGGGTTTATGGATTGGGGGTTTAGGGGTTAGGGGATTTAGGCGCATTTAGGGGTTAGAGGAATAATGAGTTATTGGTTAAGGGATTAGGGATTGGGGGCTTAGGTGTTAGGGGATTTAGGCGCAATTAGGGGTTAGGTGAATAAAGAGCTAATGGTTAAGGGATTAGGGATTAGGGGCTTAGGGCTTAATTAGTGGATTTAGCAGTTAATGATTTTAGGGGTTAGGGTTGAGGGGTTAATGGGTTAATGGTTAAGCGTTAACAATTTAGGGGTTTAGGGGTTAAGGGATTAGGGGTTTAGGTGTTAGTGGTTTAGGGGTTTAAGGGTTTAGAGGTTTAGGGTTTAGGAGTTAAATGGGTTAGGGTTTTATGGGTTTAGGGGGTTAAATGGGTTAGGGGTTCGGAATTAGGGCTTAAGGGCTTAGGGGTTAAGGGGTAGACGTATAGGGTTTACGGGGTTAAATGGGTTTAGGGGTTTAGAGGTTTATTGGGTTAGGGGATTTAGCAGTTAAGGATTTTAGGGGTTAGAGGTTAGGGGTTAAGGGGTTAATGGGTTAGAGGTTAAGGGGTTAGAGGTTTAGGGGGTTAAATGGGTTAGGGTTTAAGAGGTTTAGGGGGTTAGGGGATTTAGCAGTTAAGTATTTTAGGGGTTAGGGTTTGGGGGTTAAATGGGTTAGGGTTTTAGGGGTTTAGGGGGTTAAATGGGTTAGGGGTCGGGAATTAGGGTTTAAGGGGTTAGGGGTTAAGGGTTTAGGGGGTTAAATGGGTTAGGGGTTTAGAGTTTAGGGGGTTAAATGGGTGAGGGGTTATAGTCATTTCTTAGGTGAAAAAGGCACAATCTAGTTGTAGTAACCGTAACTTGGTCAAGTTGTTATATTCAAGGCAAGACTTGGGTGGGTTCCCAAGTTCCAAAAAAGTAAGGGTAATTGTGAGGGCATGATAACTAAGGAGTTTCAATGCATGCCAAGGAATGAAAAGGCATGCTAACACATGCCAGAAAGTGTCAATGGATGTTGAGGACTGTTAGGGAGTGCCAGGACATTGCAAGGGAGAACTAGGTCAAAATGCATGGAAATGAACGAATAAGAGTGTGTGCCAAGTAGTGTCAATGAATTCCAAGTGTCTCAAGGATAAAGTGTGTTAGGAGAAGGTCAGAATAAGACTTGTAGGAGGTAAGCCTATGGTTACATAAAGGGTTGGAAAAAGTAGTTTCAAACAAAGGGAAACTTTGGGCTGGGCACAACATCGATTTTCCAATGACTTGGTTGGGTTCCCAAGTCACAAAAAAAGCAAGGTTATCTATGATGACATGAAAGCTAACGAATACCAAGGTGTGTCAGGGAATTCCTAGAAGTACTAACACATGTTAGGCAGTTCCAAGGCATGATAGGCATGCCAAGATGTGGCAGGTGCCAGGGTGTGGCATGAACACATGTTAGGGAGTGTGAGGGCCAAGTGTCAGCAAAACGCAAAGGAGCACTAGTTTAAAATGCATGGAAATGAAGTATAAGCCAGTTCCAGGTGTGTTAAGAAGGGAGTGACACGGTATTCTAGGAAGTGCCAAGGCATGTTAGAGTGCTAGGGAAGCATACAAAGTTGTTCCAAGTGCCTAGGTGTGCCAATGTGTGCTAAGGGGTTGGGGGGTTAAATGGGTTAGGGGTTTAGGGTTTAGCACAATTTATGGTGTTGGATTGGTTGAGATGTTTGTTTTTGGATGGATGGATGTACATCTCTTTAGCCAATAGACAAAACTCATTAAGCATTGTTGCAAGTATGTTATTGACATGTTGAAGTGCCATTGAGACTTCGAGGTAGAAGATTTAGACTTGTATGTTTTCACCTATCCGGGTGTGATGATACCTTGTGGAGGTAAGAAAAATTTCCATTTTTTTAACTTTTGGATATATTCTATACGCTCTTGAGAGAATTTCAACCTTTTAAATAAAACTACAAACAAATGTACATTCATGAAATAATTACTAATTGATTTGGGGGTGACTCAAAAAATTGTAGCATGTTGGCTTGTTGAATTTGTTAGTAAGTTAATTAGGGCTTGATAAATTTGTAAGCTTCAGTGGGATTTATTGTAGTTGTATGTGTTTTAGAGAAGTGAGTTTGGAGTGGTGGTTGTGCTTTCTTTATTGAATTTGATTTCTTTGGTTCTTCTTCTTGTGCATGCCCACCGTGGTATATTCTCGTTCGTGGTTAAGGGGTTAGGGATTGGGGGCTTAAGGGTTAGGGGCATAATGAATTAGTATTTAAGGGATTAGGGATTGGGGTTAGGGGAATAATGAGTTAGTGGTTAAGGGGTTATGGATTGGGGGTTTAGGGGTTAGGGGATTTAGGCACATTTAGGGGTTAGAGGAATAATGAGTTATTGGTTAAGGGATTAGGGATTGGGGGCTTAGGTGTTAGAGGATTTAGGCGCAATTAGGGGTTACGTGAATAATGAGCTAATGGTTAAGGGATTAGGGATTAGGGGCTTAGGGCTTAATTAGTGGATTTAGCAGTTAAGGATTTTAGGGGTTAGGGTTGAGGGGTTAATGGGTTAATGGTTAAGCGTTAACGGTTTAGGGGTTTAGCGGTTAAGGGATTAGGGGTTTAGGTGTTAGTGGTTTAGGGGTTTAAGGGTTTAGAGGTTTAGGGTTTAGGAGTTAAATGGGTTAGGGTTTTAGGGGTTTAGGGGGTTAAATGGGTTAGGGGTTGGGAATTAGGGCTTAAGGGCTTAGGGGTTAAGGGTTAGACGTTTAGGGTTTACGGGGTTAAATGGGTTTAGGGGTTTAGAGGTTTATGGGGTTAGGGGATTTAGTAGTTAAGGATTTTAGGGGTTAGGGGTTAGGGGTTAAGGGGTTAATGGGTTAGAGGTTAAGGGGTTAGAGGTTTAGGGGGTTAAATGGGTTAGGGGTTAAGAGGTTTAGGGGGTTAGGGGATTTAGCAGTTAATTATTTTAGGGGTTAGGGTTTGGGGGTTAAATGGGTTAGGTTTTTAGGGGTTTAGGGGGTTAAATGGGTTAAGGGTCGGGAATTAAGGTTTAAGGGGTTAGGGGTTAAGGGTTTAGGGGGTTAAATGGGTTAGGGGTTTAGCATTTAGGGGGTTAAATGGGTGAGGGGTTATAGTCATTTCTTAGGTGAACAAGGCACAATCTAGTTGTAGTAACCGTAACTTGGTCAAGTTTTTATATTCAAGGCAAGACTTGGGTGGGTTCCCAAGTTCCAAAAAAGTAAGGGTAATTGTGAGGGCATGATAACTAAGGAGTGTCAATGCGTGCCAAGGAATGAAAAGGCATGCTAACACATGCCAGAAAGTGTCAATGGATGTTGAGGACTGTTAGGGAGTGCCAGGACATTGCAAGAGAGAACTAGGTCAAAATGCATGGAAATGAACGAATAAGAGTGTGTGCCAAGTAGTGTCAACGAATTCCAAGTGTCTCAAGGATAAAGTGTGTTAGGAGAAGGTCAGAATAAGACCTGTAGGAGGTAAGCCTATGGTTACATAAAGGGTTGGAAAAAGTAGTTTCATACAAAGGGAAACTTTGGGCTGGGCACAACATCGATTTTCCAATGACTTGGTTGGGTTCCCAAGTCACAAAAAAAGCAAGGTTATCTATGACGACATGAAAGCTAAGGAATACCAAGGTGTGTCAAGGAATTCCTAGAAGTACTAAGACATGTTAGGCAGTTCCAAGGCATGATAGGCATGCCAAGATGTGGCAGGTGCCAGGGTGTGGCATGAACACATGCTAGGGAGTGTGAGGGCCAAGTGTCAGCAAAACGCAAAGGAGCACTAGTTTAAAATGCATGGAAATGAAGTATAAGCCAGTTCCAGGTGTGTTAAGAAGGGAGTGACACGGTATTCTAGGAAGTGCCAAGGCATGTTAGAGTGCTAGGGAAGCATACAAAGTTGTTCCAAGTGCCTAGGTGTGCCAATGCATGCTAAGGAGTGTTAGGGAGTGCTAGGAAAACATGACAGAGGCGCACTAGGTCAAAATTCATAAATGAATGAATAAGAGTGTGTGACAAGGAGTGTTAGCGAGTTCTAGGTGTCTCGAGGAGGGAGTGACACGATATGATAGGCAATACTAAGTCATGTTATAGTGTCAGGGCGACATGCATCCAAGATTTTAGATATTCACATATGAGATAGTCACAAGATGTCAACAAAATCACATACTTATCGAAATCCTCAACCAACAATATGCTACATTGCTTCTTAATGTGCTTGCAACTAGGTAGGCATCAAAGACAATCATTGCAATGGGTTAAGGGGATCTAAGAGAGAATTATGTTATAAGGAGTTCCTTCTAGCTGGTAAAGGACATTGGTATTACTATTGTTAAAGCGGGTGGCCTACAAGGATACATTGGTAATTGTTGATGCAAGAGCATAATTTCAACAATTTATCTCAAAATTTTTATTTGTCCTCCATAAGGTCTTAGAGATTTTTGGAAGAGGAAGTTGGTTTCCTTGTTGCCCTATAATTTTGTAGAATTTCTAATTTCATGTTTGGGATAGGAAATTTTAGTAATTTTAGGCATAAATTAAGATGTTTTCTTATTTTTAAGGTCTCCTAGTCATTAGGAAAGTTGATTCTTATGATTAGGATTACTTGTGGCATCCTATGTATTTTTCAAACTCCAATACACCAAGGAAAATATGTGGAGGACATTTGGGGGAAATGTGGTTGTCCATGAAATGTAGATCGGATTTGGGGAACTTGTAGCTCTTTTCCTTGGACCCTACTAGTTCTTAGAGGTTGTTACATTTGGAGCGGTTAGCAGGAAAAAACATAATATGCCCAAGAATATTAGTGTTGGAGCAGTTATGGTTAAAACACGAGATTCAAAGTTCAAATCCCCTTGAGTTGCCAACCTAAAAATAATATTTTTTTATCTATTTATTTATTAAATTTTTAGAATGTGGTTTAGTGAAAAAATAAAAATATAATATAAAAGAAATAAATATGACATGATTAAATTTCATCTGGTTTGAATATCGATTTTCAAAAATAAAAAATATAATTTTATCCACTATCCACTCATGATATTTCAATGCAAACTTCCCAATGCTAATGATTTTGTCTTAATTGCTAACTATCTTAAATGGGTTTCGTCTTAATTGTCATTGTCTTAAGTCGCCATTGTCTTAAATATAAAGTATTGTCTTAAATATTTTTGTCTCAAAGTGCTTTTGTCTTAAATCTAAATTTTTGTCTTAAAATATTTTTGTCTCAAATTGCTTTTGTCTTAAAATATATTTGTCTCAAACTGCTTTTGTCTTAAATATAAAGTTTTGTCTTAAAATATTTTTGTCTCAAATTCATTTTGTCTTAAATATAAAATTTTGTCTTAAAATACTTTTGTCTTAAATTTTTTTGTCTTAAATTTTTTGTCTCAAATTGTTTTTGTCTTAAATATTTTTGTCTCAAATTTTTTTTGTCTTAAATAGAAAATTTTGTCTCAAATTATTTTTGTCTCACACTATTTTTGTCTTAAATTTTATATTTAAGACAATTCAATTGATATTAAATTTTAATATAAAATAGCTAAAATAAAAAGTGAATTTTAGATCAATCTTAACTCTAGATCTACCAAGAGCCAAGAGGGATCAAATGTCTTGATATGGAATTCTCTGTTAAAGTGAAAAGAGAATTGATCCCTCTCATAAATAGTATATATCTAAACTTATTTAATAAAATTATTTTTAATTGTTTATAACGATTATTCTTTTAAAATTTTACTTAATAAAATGTATCTAAATTTTCATACATCCAAATATACATAGTTTTCTTAATATATAAAAAATTAAATTAATAATGAAATTTTTTAAAATATGTGATATTTTTTTAAATTTCCAATTTATTTCACAGGACGTGATTTATATTGAGCAATAATGATGAATGTTCATAATTCTCATTTCTAAATTAACACTAAATTTTCCTTTAATTACTTAATTGTAATAGTTTGTAACTACATACATACTCTTTCGATTTTTTTTTATGAATATCAAATATTATTATCATCAAATATCTATCTTAAAAATATACAATTATAATTATATATAATTATAAAATAATATTTTTAAAAAATAATGTAGAAATTTTATTGTGAAAGTGGACTTTTTTAATGATATAACTAGTAAATCTATTATCCATTTTTATTTTTTTAATGATTCATTTAAGATTAACATTTGTATATTGTCATGGGAATATTTTTTATTTTTCATGTCAATTACCTTTTATAACTTTAGGAGGTTCTTAATATTGTCTTTTTTTTTTAATAAATGAAACTCAACTATATATTTAAAAACATGATTATGTATTTTAGGATTATAAGTTTTTTTTTTTGTCCAAGTTGACAATGTGAATTCTTATTTACCTAAAGTTGGCTCCCATGTTCAATACCTCCCCATGGGGTTTGAAGATAATAGGTAATGTAAATTGAATGACATATAAAACAAATAATTTATACGTCAAAAAATCAGTTCTATATATTATAGTAGTTACTGCAATAGTAATCTTTCAATTTGGCATTCAATTCTTTATTACTAAAAATGTTTTACTTAGTAGGGAGTACAATAATTTTGTAATCAAATAATAGGATGAAACATATTCACAATATAATTTATTTGAATGAATAGATGTGTGTAAAATATTTTAATAAAAAACTAGATTTGTAATTATAAAGTATAAAACTATAACTTAAATTTGTGAAATTACTTTGTATTTTTCTTCTTATGTATATAGAGAAAGACTAAACCATGTTTGGAGTTAAGAAAATAAACCATAACATGAATAACAATATCTCCTTCCAAAAATGTCTCCATATTAAAATGACATTCACTTTATTGTATACCAAAACTATTGCTCTTCATATACAATTTCTAACAAAAATGCAATTGGCTCTGAGATATGTAGATGAACTTGGAGTAAACTCTATTTCTGTTAATAAAAATTATCTTCATTTACATCTATGCTAGATAGAGTGTACTTGAATGTATTTAAAATATCTTATTTGAGTTACATGCTCATTTCATGCTTGTTTCGGAGAATTATTAATCACCAAAGGATTTTCACCCCAATTTCCTTTTTCAATATATATAACAAAATTTTTATATATGTGAACAGATTATGTTGGTTTACATATATGTTTTCACCCACAATTTCCTATTTCAATATCTATAACAAAATTTATATCTTTGAAACCTGCACGACCTGCTTCCATAGAAGCAAAATATGTCTTTCATTCCTTCACGATGGCTCCTTCTCTGCAACAACTTATTTCATTATGTTGGTTTACATATATGTTTCACCTACAATTGCCTATTTCAATATCTATAACAAAATTTTCTGATTTATAACTCTTATAATCAATATCTTTGAAAACTCCACGGCCTGCTTCCATGTAAGAAAAATTTGTCTTTCATTCCTTCAGGATGGCTCCTTCTCTACAACAACTTATTTCTTCTAGGCTACTCTTTCATATGCTATTTCCTTATGGCATTTCTTTTGCAACATATGGTGCAATTGCTAGTTTAACTACTATGAAATCCTACAGAGCATGATTTGTAATCACAACCTTGGCCTATACAAAGATAGCCTTTTTCTAAATCATTTAAATATTTGTTTGTACAAGTTTGTATTGAGATTTCTATCTCCTATCTGCATTTCATAGCTCTTATATATAATGGAATTAAATTTTGTTGGAATAAGAAGCTTCGAAGGAAGAGAAAATATTTTCTTTCTCATTACTGTTGAATTAACTATTCTCTATTTAATTTAGTTTCCATATTTTACTCATTATTGTTAAATTAACTATCCTCTATTTCATTTAGTTTCCATATTTTACTCATTGTCTATCCATGAAACGAAAGATAAAATGAGCACTTGAAGTAAAATTTGATTGACAAGATTTAATAGATTGCAATGCTATACAAATGTTCTTTTTCCTTATCTAACTAATTACTATCTCAAGTTCCATTCCTCATTCATTTCTCTTTTGTGAATAATTAACACAATACCAAGGGTTAACCTGTGTATTCTTCCTAACAAGAATTAAGATTTACAAACAAATTAAATCATCTTATGCATATGCGTAGGAGCACAATACTCATTAAGTTGGTTTATAACAAAAGCTTTACGGATATCTCATATTCTAGATGATTGATTTATACTTCCACCATTTTCCATCAAATATATGAATTGAAAGGTACTACCATATCTTTGAAAAAAAAATATCCCGGTATAAAATTCTAATATATCTGTCCAAGACTTATTTTCATTGTAAAATGTATCATAAACACCACTTGCCAAAAATCACTGCATGCAACACTAGGTGACTTCATGATTTCATTGATTTCTTTTGTTTATTTAACTCAGTAGGTCCGAGAGAAAATACACAGTTTTACAAAATTAGTTCCTTAAAATTCTCCCTTTGCACATACCTATAAATTTGTTCTTGGGAATACTCTCGTTTGGTATATACATAATATTTACACTGAGATTATATCTATATTGGAGAATTATCTGAGTATATTGTATCTATTTTACAACCACGTGTTTGGTAACAATCTAATTCATTAACACACCACTGAATAGTTCCATTGAGATAGAATACAAAGTTTCCTTAGTAACCATATATACTCCAAAATTGTTGTATAAAATATAATCTATCTTGGTAACCAACCTATCTTTTATGCAGCTAATTCCTTACTTTCACATTCGATTTAACAGACCTCAAATTTTCATCAGTAATAATTTCAGAATCAACACATAAATTATACCATAATTTCATTTAAGTATAACTCACGCTTGGGAATAACCAGGAGCACAGCAAGTGCCACCCAACTTTGAACTGCCTCATCATTTCACCCCTAGCTAAGACCTTTTAGCCTTCATAAATCAACAATCTCATTACTTCCTGGGTGGTTTTTTTTCTAGCATATTTTGTTTTTAGCAAAGTCATTTTTTTTATATATTTTCTTCCTGCAAATTTTGTTTGGCTATTTTTAGCGAAGTCATTTTTTTAAGGTATGCCAACATTTTGGCTAGGCTTTTTCCTGAAAAAAATACTTTTAGTTAAAGAAGCTTTCTTTTCTCTCCTATAGTGCTTTATTCCACTTTACTTAGTATTTCTCTCCAACTAACTTATTAAGATCATTTTTCTCTCCCATTATGTTAATTTAATTTAATTTATTTTTCTCCCATTATGTTAGTTTAATTTATTTTATTTTTCTCCTAGGTATTTTTAGATACTTTTTCAAGGAAGGTCAAGGTCCATCATGTAGACTTGACCACCACAATTCTTTAAGTTGGCAAGAATTAGCATACACTCTAGTGCTTTTACTGCATATTCCCAAAGAATTTATTTATTAACTCAATAATAATAATACAATTACATCTTGACATAATTCTCATCATGGCTTCCCTTGCGATTAAATCCAATAATAGTTCAATGTCTAAATTTAATTGTCTAAAAGGGTATTACCTAATTTTAGTGACTATCTAGTGATAAGTATGTGGAAAAAATAACTTTTTCTTGACTTGTTCATTAACAAATAATCAAATATATTATTTGTCAAAAGTTTAAATATAATATAGTATGATTTTTGCATTATTTAACTCTTATTTATTATTAAAAAGAGTAAAATTTAAATCAATAAATAGCAAATAAAAAGTCAAAATAGCACCAAAATGGTTATATCTTTAGAGAGAGAGAAATTTCTAATTTAAATTGGTAAGAGATCTTATAAATATTAAATTTAAATTTCTTGGAAATATCATAACTTTAGTGATAAACTAAATTTTATAAAAATAAAAAAAATTAAATTATATTAAATATAAATTAACTATAAAAAATTTGACTTAAGTTTTTTAAATTTAACAATAGATTGAATTTTATAAACCAATATTGAATTTGTTAAATTGTATTTTTGAATAATTTATTATTATTATTATTTTATATTGAAAACTGAATGAGTTACACACTTTTTCCTTATTAAGAACTAACTAAATTATTTTACCTTTTTTTTCTAATTAAGTTAAAATGAATATGAATGAACTATCTATGAACTAGAAAAATATTTATCTTAATTTTACAGCCATAGTTTCAACCATACTAAACTTTGTAGTTTATAAAAATATCTTCGCATTTTTTTTAAGTAATTCATTTTGCATGTGATTATATATATATATATAGTTTTGATATAAGTTCATCAATACATAATCTATAATAAATATTATTTCATAAAATAAACATCATGATGATAACCATATAACAAACATAAACATCATTTAAGATACACATTAAAATTAACTACCATCATCTAATTTTATACACTTCTAACACATCTAAACACATCTAAATGTAATTAGCTAGCACACAAATCTAATAATCTAGGAGGGCATCATCATGGTGATCACACCTAACAAAACAAAAACAATGTAATCTAACATCATCACCACATGCATATTCAAATTAATATACATCTCATGTCAAATAACCACTATCACATACACAGCTATCTGCAAACACATTAAATGAACACATCTAACACGACCTAACAATACACACATTAACACCAACATATAAATTAAGTGCATAAACATGAATAAAAAGCATGATATATATATATATATATAAACAAGTCAAATAACTACATCAAGTCAAATAAATAAAATCAAATATCTAATACAACAGACGTAGTAGTGCCAGTTTGGTCTGCAAAAAAAGACGATTGATGGTCAACTATTTCATCAACGCTTTTCAAAATTTGAGGTGGAGGAGTAAATGTTTGTTCCATAACATTAGATGATGGATGTTCAACTACTACCTCAACATCTGTTGAAATATGAAATGGAGGAGGAGGTGGTTGGTATTATTTTTCAAGAGAAACATAAGGCACATCTTCTAGCTCTAGCATCCGATCATCACAAGAATGAGGAGGAGGTGTACGAACAGAAGGATCACTAACACCCTAACCATGATATGATGGGGTAGTACTACTAGAAGCATCATGATCACCACCTTCATCATCATGATCGGACGGGGTAGCATTGTGTTAAGGCTCATCTGAAGATGTATCAGGTTCTTCATGCCATGAATCCATCATTGCTTCCAGTAGCCTACTAGCTCTGATGATATGATGTATAGGAGTCATCATCTCAAACAAAGAGTCCATCAAGAGATCAATGAACCTAGGATCTACGTTGATGTCTCAAGTCCTCGTAGGGCGAACTCCCTCCTCAACCAAAAATCTAGACAATCTATCGCAGTAGTCCATCCTATATATCATAACATCCCTACAGGGTTGGATGCCCATGCCCCCTTGAGGATTTGCCTCACCCTCTTAGGCCTCGCCCATCTCCTCATATGTTCCCACTAGTGGGGCAGGAGACATGTCTCCAAGGAATGTGCATATGTCTATAAAATATATAGGAAACAACCATAATTATACAATTTCATTAAAAATTTTAATAAAATAAGTTAAAGAACATGTTAGAATAAATTATATTCTAATTAATCAAAACAATAAAATGAAACTAGAATAATTTAAAGAAAACACTAATATTACCTCTATCATTTTCATCTCATCCTCTATGAAGAGGATGTTAGGACACTATCTCCAATCAATACCCACGTACAGAAATGACAACAAGATAAATGCATGGTCATCCTCATTGTCAATTAGTGTCAGTGTTTGGGTAGAAATCCTTGTCAGATACTCCAACAATCCCCTCTTGGGAATCATCTCGCCGCACATGCACATTCGGACCTCAGTCATCATCCTAGGAGGGTGACGGTCAAATGTATTCCTTGTCTCTGGAAGCCTCTCAAAAAATAAACAAAAAATCTCTAAAGCGAAATGGAAGCTCATCCTCCAATGTACCATCACATGAAATCTATCTAAATCCATACAAAACTTCCTTAAAAAAAATGATATAGCATATAATACATCATGCCACCTAAATCAAAGAATCGACAGAATATAAAATATGGAAATTAATATGTTTCTCGTCACTAGTAAAGTGTGTAATGGTGGTGACGCATAATGAGAGGCACGTAACCTTGTGTGCATCAAAAGAAGAAATATGTAGTTGTCCACCACTCACCTAAAATTTTCTAGACGAACTACACGAGGCCCAACATATCTCTGAGAGTAGGAAATTTGAATCTATGTTGCAACCCCATGGGGTACATCAAGGAACTACAGAAAATTCTCCCCTCTACTTGATAGGTCAATGATAAAATATATCTCCTCCTTAGAGGGCCTATACTGCACCTCAAGGTCGACATGGAAACCCTGCTCCTGGACACTCCGCAGATGGGTCAAATGTGCCAATAATATAGAGAGCGCCTTAAGGGATGTATCCTCCTCATATTACTTTAGGATTCCTTCATTCCTTAAGAGCACCTGGGTCGTTGCGCTAATAGGGCGAGGTTATAAATCCATCTCCCTCTCCTAGGCCTCCCATGGTCTGGCCACATTGTATTGGTCCACCGTTTTCTCTTGCTCCCTCTATTGATGTCCCTACTACATGAATGACATATAAAATATAGTAGCCTCAAACATAAAACACATTTTTTTTTATTAAATTAAAAATGCATTTATAAACATGGAAACATAACTTTGAATTGAAAAAAAAAAAAAACCTTGGTGCACCCAAAAATAGTAATGCATTGACTGTAATGTGCTATCAAACATAATCTCACTAGATACAGTGCATACATACGTATGAAAAAATTTTGTTGGTTCACATATTTAAATTTTCATCGATTTGCGTCTCAAACTTATGACTGGTGCCCACATATAAATTTTTCGCACCTGTGTGGAATGTTTAGGTTATCGAACACATCGAGATATATTTTTTAATATTATTTTTAGAGTGTATTTGGTAAATATAAATGCACCAGACATAGCCTAAAAATGTACGCACCAACATATAATTTATAGCTTTTCCCGATGTGTTCTCATTTACGAAACACACCAAAAAATTAGCGGAGAGTTAAGCTCATGCATCGAAAGGCAATGCATCCTGTAAATTTACATGGTGCACCGCTATCGGTGCAAGCTAAAGCTGTCGAGTGCACCGTGAAGGAAAAAAAACAAAACAATGGATTTTTTGAGCTAATTTTCAATTATAATCTACTATAAAATTTAATTAGAGAGAAACATAAACATTACCTAGAAATTTTGTCTTCGGGGAGGAATTTTTGACACGTAATTTAGAAAAACAAATTTCACCACCGTTTGAGAAAATGGGAAAGTCATGCACTAAGCATGGTACTAAAGGATGGTGAGAAAGAGAAGCGCTAACATCAAGGCACTTGAATGAGGCAAGAGTGGAACTCGTGCTTCAGATCTCTACAACACTATAGATGGTAAAAATGAAATTTACGGTTGTGAGGTTTTTTTTTATTTAACCCTCTTCCGGTGTGTTATTATAATCACACTCGTGTGTCAGATATCCAAGAGCACCACTTTTTTTTTAATTAAAAAACCTATAGTAGTTTTTTTTTTTTTTTAAGTCTCTCTGGGAAATTCTAATACATGCACCACATCGGTGCTTTGTTGGACTATAGCACAGCTTTAAAAAAAAAAGCCTCCTAGTTGTGCTATTTAGAAAGCACATCAAGGTGTTTCAATACATGAACAACAATGGTTCATTGGAATATATAATGGAATTTTTTTTAAAATTAAAAACTATAGTGGTGTGTCTTCTGAGTATGCATTGCGATGTTTTACTACAATAAGGGCACGAGTGCTTCGGGTGTATATAACACTAACAATTTTTAAAATTTAACATTTTTTTCGGTGATATAATTTTTTCAAGCATTGGTGTGTGGTATAATATGCATACACCTAGTCGTTATAGTATTTTTTTTAGCACCAGGTCATCGTCACAATATAGCACGAGACTGGGAAAAAATAATTTTACGACCGAAAATTTTGTAAATTTAACCCTTTTCAGATGTTATCAAGTAGTATACGTACCAATGATATTTGTTATTTAGTGCACCATTTTTTTTAAGTAAACCTACCAGGGTGCACCATGTTTTACTTGGAAACGATGCTTATATTGATAGTAAAGCATCGTTGAATTTTTATATTGTAGACACACCATCAAAAAAACATTCGCCAAAAAATCTTCTCACCCACATTCATTAGTAACCTCTATTACAAATCGATTTTTGGGCTATTTTTTTAGGGGCTTACAAAAAACCTCTGCTACAAGGTATTTTCTTTGTAGTGATTAAAGCTAGGAATTTGTACTAAGTTAGAAGCCAAATTCTATGGTCCATTTGAAATAGGAGATAATATGATTAGTCACACAGATGTTTGCATTTTGTACTTCCATGAATGTGCATAATGATTTTCATTTATCATTCTTGAAAAAGTTTGTTTATGATCATAACCATGGCATCGATTGGACTTTGATTCAAGTGGATCCAAAAGAAGTATAGCTTATGTGTATAGTAGACAGAAAGGTCATGGTCCCCTGGAATAAATCCATAAGAAACGTAAAGTTTTTTGTGGACCTGCTACATCCCAAAAAAAGTGATATTGGAGTTGGAAGATGTAATGTGGGAGGAACGCCCACACTTATTTTTGAATTTCTAAGGTAAACTATGTCCATATCTAAACCTACATGGTAGTGTGCACGTAGCACAATCCAAAAATAAAGGGAAGGGAAATGCAATATCCCTAGTTTTCCCCTAAGTTGCAATATGTTTAAGGACATAGGTTTTATAGGTTTGTGATCTAGTATGATTTTGAGCTAGAAGGTCTATATTGTTTTGGGGCGAGAGATCCTAGCAACATTATTCTTTGAATAATAATAATAACTAACAAGCATCATCATCTATAGATAAACAAGGATAGTGCCATGGGTGGCTATGATTTCATAAGGGAGGGGACTAAAGGGGCCAAGATTTATTACATTTTGTTTTTTTCTCATCCTTAGAGTTAATTGGGAAAGTGGTTACCAGGGTTTCTTGGGAAAAAACCGCATTGTACATTGTGAGAATGCATATATTAACCATACATTTTTTGTTATTGGGGTATTGTTTCATTCATTCCTATTCTTGATTCTTGGATGGATTGCAGAGTTGAGAAGTAAATAGCCAATATTAGTTGGTTCTAGGTGATCCCTAGTCATACAAATAAGGAAAATTATTCCCTTGTGCATGAGAATGATGACAATTGAGGAGAATTATTCATGGCTAAGATTTCCTTGAGTTTCCAACGTTGATATTTCCTAACAAATCTATATTAGAGCCATAGAGAAAAGTGGAATTGATCAAGGGACTACATTATTGAATATTATTTTCAATAAAATTAAATTTATTATCATTATTCATAAAGAATTACATTATTTCAAATAATTTAATTTTGATTTAAATTGAAATTCATCATTTTTTAGTTGATTTCGTTTTGAAAATGTCTACCCATTATCATTATCATTATCATTATTATTATTATTATTATTATTATTATTAAAATAATAATAATTTTGCAAATGTAGATTCATTATGATTATTATTATTATTAAAATAATAATAATATAACATCTTTTACGCATGATCTTGGCCTTATCATAATTACCGTTTTCATGGGCATATATTCTCCCAAAAGAAAATAATATCGTGTAGCATACCTACATGAGCATCAGATACATGCAACATTGCATGTAAAATAGTCAAGTTATAAATACTAATAAATCCAATGCAAAAAAATATATTTCCTGGAGCATTACCTTTAAATATATGGACCCAAATACTTAATAGGTTTGTGCAAAGTTTAGGGAGTGAAATAGATTAGACGTTGGTACAAAGTTCATCACATACATGTGACATGTCAACTAGATCTATATGATTCTGGTCACATCATGCACTAGATCCATCTTGTTATGGGAACATCATGTACATCATGTTTTTGTTTCAGTTTTGAATAGATTGTCTTTAGGGTTTGATCGTCTTTTTGGGATTTTAATTTAATTATTAATAATTATTAAATGGATGGTAGGAATTTAATTTCCATCCAATATTTTTAGTAATACTGGTTGATATTTATCTTAAAAGTGATTATGACATTTATACATTTTTAATTAAATTGATTAATTAAATAAAATATCATATTAACAAGTCTCACATGAAATGAATTATGTTTTTTTCCATGTGGTATTGATAAGACATGATATTATTTTATAGGTTAAGAATCTCCATTTTTATGAATATTTTTATATGTTTTTTTATAGATATATGTTTAACTCATATGTTAATTTAGTAATAATAATAATAATAATAATAATAATGAAATTTATTTAATTGTTATGAAATTTTAAATATTTTTATGTTTATCAGCTATTTAATTTATATGGTTGCATCAGTATACTTGTATATGGGTTATCCACTAACATAGCCATATAAATTAAATGGTTGCTAAATTTTCATAGGCATCAAAACACTTACATCATAATACATCTCACAATGCCAATATTAAAAAAAGCATTAAAAATTACTAAATTCAACCCATTTTACCATGGAGATTCAGCCCCACTAAGAAAATATGGAAAACAAACTATTAGAATAAGACTTGCAGCTCACCCAGGAGACAATCGCTTATGCAGAAGATTACACCACTCACAATTGCATTCACCAAACCAATAATCACATACATATATAGTATTACAATCCAGTTGAATAGATTCCTAGAATATAAGATTTGAAAACTAACAAGGACCAATTAGGCAATCATTCCAAAGATAAAAATAACAAATTCTAATAATATGAGAATCTTCTACATTTTTCCATTATTCTGACACTCCCCCTTAATGGAGAAATGTGTTTTCTACCATACCTAATTGATTCTTACATATTTCAAATTTTGTCTTTCCAAGAGGCTTTGTAAAGATTTTAGCCACATTTTCATTAGTATTACCATCAATTTAATCAATTTCTTTGGACTACATCTTTTTCGTGACAAAATAATAGTGAATTTTAATATGTTTAGATCTTGCATGGTATATAGGATTGTTGGTTAGTTTAATGGTCCTTTGATTATCACATTTGATAATTTTTGGCATTTTGTGTACTTCTCCCACTTCTTCAAGAACTCACCCCAACCAAACTTCTTCATAAATATCAGCTCACAAATCTTTGTACTAAGCTTTTGTTGATGACAAAGAAATAGATGGTTGTTTCTTGTTGCTCCATGCCACCATCTTGGATCTGAGGATGATTTCATATCTTGAAGTTTATCTTCTATAATTAGAATTTTTTACCCAAACTGAATTAGAATAGCCTACCAAATCAACATCCAAATCATCATTATATTTAATATCAAATTTAATTGTTACTTTTAGGGATCGAAGGAATCTCTTCACTACTTTCTAATGGCTTTCGAGAGGCTTTCTTATGAGTGGATTATGAGCTAACTTAGGATGCTAACTAAATATTTCTATTTCTACCCTAGTTGTAGTGATATATTTTAGACTTCCCACTAGCTAACAATACAATATACGATCCACCTCTCTTATCCCACCATCACTGTAAAGTTTGGCATTGTGTCCTACATGTATTGATACTACCACACATGGGTTCATTTTGAATATTTTGAGTAGCGCTTTTGTATATTTTTTATATGAAACTAATACAAAATAAAATTATTTCCATATTTTGAGGCCTAGGCAATAATGAAATTCACTAGGGTATTTCATTTAAAACACCTGTGACAGTTGTTCTTTAACTTCATCAATTAGCTTAGAAGTAATTCATGTTATAGTAAGATCATCAACATACATGAAAATCATAATAGAATGCCCCCTTTGACCTAAATTTATATATAGGTTAAGGTCACCCTTTCTTTTCATAAAGCCTTTTTGAAGAAAGAAAGAGGAAATATTCTCATACCATGATCTTGGTGCCCATTTCAACCCATATAAGGTTTTCTTTAATTTACAAACAAGGTATTCTTGACCCTTTTTAATAAAACCTCTTGGTTTAACAATATATACTTCTTCTTTTATTTCCTCAATAGAAAAGACAGACTTAACATCTAGTTGATGTAGGTTCCATTTATGATTTGTAGATAAAACATTCATCAATATCATTGTACTTAACTTAACTATAGGTGCAAATATTTCTCCATAATCAATTCCCTTTTCTGTGAGTAACCTTTTGCAACCAACCTAGCCTTATATTTATCTATACTTCCATTAGCATTAAATTTGGGTTTGAATGACCTTTTGGATTGAATGGGTACTTTATTTTCAGGAAATTGTGTTAATTCCATAGTATCATTTTCATTATGGACTCATATTCTTCCTTCATTGCATCTCTACTTTATTTATTCTCATTAACATGTTTGAAATTTAGAGGTTCTATGAAATTTTTTACTTTAATCAATAAGGCATAATCTCTAAATATTACAAGTGGTTGAGTTTAATATGATGACCTTCTTGGTGTTTCACTACTTTCATCTCTTCTCCTACTTTGCAATGAGTCATCTCTTTATCTTGGTGTGTTGTGGATTCTAGAGGAGTCCACGTCACTAGATTCTTCTCCTCCTTTTGTTCTTTCTTATAAACTACTTGCTATTTGACATCATCGTAAACATAAATAATGTACCATGCATAATACATATCCCCCTTATGGCCTCCATTTGCATGCTCATGAAATAATACATATCTGCTTAAAAAAACTTTATGTATATAATGAAAAACAACTTATATGATTTATGATCAAAACAATAACCAATGAAAATACACTTGATAGTTTTTGCATCAAGTTTTCTCCTATCGTCTTTTAGAACATGAGAGAATGCTTCACTTATAGATATTCTTAAATGGCTTACTGCTAATTTATAACCATAAAAAACTTCAAAGGGAGTCTTATGATATAAAAATTTATTTGGAATTCTATTTTTTAAGTAAACAACAGTGCTAAAAAATTCACCCAAGAAAATGGTAATATTTTTACCGTTTAACATGCTCTATGCACATTCTACTAGGGTTATATTCTTCCTTTTAGCAACTCCATTTTTTTGTCGAGTATGTGGTATTGTGTATTTGTATAATTCCATGGGATTTTCAATACTTGATGCATTTACTTGAAGTGTATTCTCATTGTTGATCTGAACATATGATCTTGATGTGTTTTCATGTTTGCTTTTCAACCATATTTTTGAATTCTTTAAAATATTCAAAGACGTAACTTTATTTCTCATGAAGTAAACCCATTTATATCTTGTAAAAACATCAATAAAGATCAAGAAATAATATGCTCCACATAATGACCTTATTTTCATAGGACCACATACATCTGTATGCATATGTGTTGGAATGAGGAATACATTGAGAGGGGGGGGATAAATAATATGCTCCACATAATGACCTTATTTTCATAGGACCACATACATCTTTATGAATAAGTGTTGGAATGAGGAATACATTGAGAGGGGGGGGATTAGTGTAATGGAAAATTTAACATTTAAAAATAATTTCATCAAAATTGAAGGTATAACAGCACATTGGTAAATAATATGTATCATAATAATGAATGAAATTGTTCATCAAGTAACAACAATCACATCAACACATGAAGGTTCAATATTTTACGTGGAAACCCTTGTGATAGAAAACCACAAATATTTGTCTTCCTTTTGTTTTTCAATTACAATTATTCATTAGAACCAACCTACTTTAGGCTACAACCTGATTGATTAACCAACCTAAAAAATATGTAAACACTTACTTGCATTAGGATATAACCTTATTGAGGCACCAACCTTAGAAAGATGCAAGCACCAACTTGCTTTAGGCTACAACTTAATTGAGGCATCATCCTCTAAATATCACATTAGACCTCTCTTTCACAATATTTCAAAATTTATCCATAACATTATAATTCTTGAAAACATTTTGATCTTTTACACTTAAACATAAGATGCTTAGAGTAGTCCCTCAATTTCGCAATTAATTTTTTCCTTGTAATTTAGATCAAGTATAAACCTAGAACAAAAGTTTAGCCTTGTAGCTTCTATATAATCTCTTACTATTATTCTCACTTAATATGCCATTGTTGCTATGCCACAAGTCCATCTAGGACTCTTCTTCATCACATCAAAACATGCCACACTATAAGTGACTTAGCTTTACTTATATTTCTTCAATGCACCGATGAAAGCCAACAATCATCTAACTGACTTGTACGATTTTGATTTTTTTATTTTTAGTTATATGGTTCGAATGACCCATATACACCTTGGCCTTTTGGCTCCAATGGGCTTCAAAAAATAACACATACAACCATGCAATATGACCATGATCCTAATAATTCAGCCTTAAACCATCGAAGGATAGTGAAATGCCTTATATTTTAGTGCTCGGAACCATATGACCTCGGGTTGTGTTCATGGACCCAAAAAATCTAAATCAGGGCCCATATATTTGGGTCCATTCTTGAAGATTGAATCGTCGGATGAGCCAAATGACCTAGATAACTCCTACCCTTTTTTGTTTGTTTATTGCTATTATTATTATTATTATTATTATTATTATTATGGAACCATGTCCACTTACAAAAACTCAAAATTTGCGTTAAAATATGGAATCCAAGTGTTTCTACATTTTGCTAGATTTTAAATCATCCATATCCCAAATGTATAGATATCTTTAACCTTTCTCTATTTTGGGCCCATTGTCCAGTCATTAATCATTTTTTTATAACGTTAATACAAGAAAACATTACAAGTACAACCCCTGAAATGAATCCCAAAACCATGCCATGTCATTTACGACATCATCTACTGATTTCATCCTGCCACATGAAATCTTGTGAATGGTGCCACATGTCACCCAAATAATAGGTCTCTTTTCCACTAAATTAGGCTAAAAATACTTGCCACACGTCATATGTATAGACCTGCCACATCATGGCCACATGTCTACCACATGTTAATGTATCATTAGACCACATTTTTTTCGACATCATCACTACCAATTGTCTCCCACATGTCACCACCATGCCACGTATCCATGCCTGATCATGCCACATCACCATCATGTTGACCTATATTGCCAACAATCTATCACATCAACAACTTCTACCAATATGATTTTGCCACATGTCATTGTTTCCATTTTATAGGTATGGAGGAAAGCCCAGGGTCTAATGTTTTTCACATTAGAGAAATTTTGAGGTATAAAATGGGCCTCCTAAGGAATATTATAAAATAATAGTGGAAATAATAAAATAAGACTAGATTACCTCATCAAGTTTTGGAGGGAAAAATAAAAAACGACTTTTTCAACTCGTCTTTTCAACTTATCGTCTTACAATTTTACTCAAATTTCAAGGAGGAGTACTTATTAGTTATGGTGTTTAATTTTTCATCCAAGGAATACCCATCTTGCATACTTTTGATGGACCCTACTACATGAAAAATGTAAAATACATGAAAAAACATGATTGCAATCACATTTATTCATGTATTTCACATTTTTCATGTAGTAGGTTCCATCAAAAGTATGTAACTTGGGTACTCCTTGTATGAAAAAATAAATTATGTATCCAGCGAACACTCTCGATTGAAATTTGAGTAAAATCATAAAGAGATAAGTTGAAAATACAAGTTGAAAAAATAGATTTTTATTTATTTTTGTTTGTTTATCTTTTTACCTATTTACTCCAAAAATCGTGAATCATCTCCCATGGTTGACATCATCATGTTGAACCCTATCGGTTCTTATAAATTTTATTTTTGTTGTACATTTTTGTTTTGAGGCCCATTTTTACCTCAAAAATTATCTAATGATAATTTCTTGTGTTAAAAACATATATGAATCTGGTTCACTTCTTAAAGAGGTTTCCCTATGAAACAGTAGATACGTGGACACGTGGATATATTTTCACCTCCACACAAAATTAATTTTTAGGATTTGAATATGTCATATTATTCATTATTTAAAGTCCCCATTCATAATCCATATTCCCGCATTTATGACACTTTCCATAGAAATTATACCACCAACTTCTGCTAAATGTAACTCTTTTACCTTGTGGTTTTTTATGATGGATTTCTTATCATTTGAATGGTTAAATGTTTTTTTAACATGATTTTATCAATGACAGTTTACTATTGTTACTATGTGGCCAAGAAGCATGTGAAAGTACGAAATATTTTGTTTATGTACTAGTTTAGTTCCAATTTGATAATCTGGTACCAGTATTGGAAGTTTCTACACATGCACTCAATTTTGCACCTACACTCAATTCTACACCTATATGAATGGAGAAAAAAAGTCAAAATTATAAAATATGTTTTCTTTTTTCATAGCATGGTAAATTAGGTGCTACATGGGCCTTATATGTCGATACATACCTTGGAATATACCCATCTCACACATGTGGGATCCTAACACATGATTTAAGCTACAAAAAAAATAGGTAATTGTACCCATGTTGTGCCTCGAATTTTGTGTCGGTTTTAACCTTGTACAAAAATTACTTGCAAATGTATACTTAAAATAGAAAAACAAAAAAATTGAAAGAACATAAAATATACACATAGACTTGATCCTAGAACCCAAATTGGGAAAACCAGATTGACTTTTCAATATATTCCTTTCAATGTTACAATACATATATATATACATGTTGAAGTATTCATAAACCCCAACCCATTAACATTGGATTAGAACATAATCGTAGTTCCCTTGACCATATCTACAAAATAACATGGGAATAAAACCATCATGCCTAAAACAATGTGCAAAAACCCTACACAAAATGATGGGTAGGTCCACCCACCATCTTTGGGTCTGCATAAAATATAAAATAAAAATTCTCAGCATGTTTCCCTAGACCCAATGCAGGGGGTCTACGACCCCCCTCAAAAACCTTGTATACGGGGGGGTTTCGCCCCCCTGTGACCCCCACTCGTTGCGTTCATCAAAACGTACAACACATAGGCCTAGCCATGGAAAGAATATAACACATACCCAACATTCTGTGCATATGGTGTCGAATCTCAAAAATATGCCATATGGGTTTTGTGATAAATATAAAAAAATTCTTATTTCTCAAACTATTTCCCAATATTTAATACGGTTTGAAAGTTACATTTGGTTCTTCGAAGTAGATTCGCCAAAAAATTATATAAAACTCATATTTGTAAAAAAATCTAAACAATCAACTTCAGGCACGATTTATGAGGCAATGGAGTTGAATCAAAAAATTTCAAGACATGAATTTTCTTGAAAATATGTAAAATTAGGATCCATATGAACAACTATCCATAATACATCATGGACTAGGAGATTAGGATGGTTATTTATCGTCAATTTGTATAAAAACAAAAGAAGAAAAAATACAGATTGATGATATTTTCCTCTAAAGTTGTAAATTTTTTTTCTAATTTTAGGGGATTAGATTGTAATATTCCAAAATTGGGATTGCTAGCAAAGCATGCCTGAAAAATGCATTTTTCAGGAATGTATGCTACAACAAACAAGAATTTCCCTTGGATATTTCTGATCTGATAACCTAAGATCCAAATCCAAGAGGAAATCAAAGACCAAGCAAACTAGGTGAGATAAACAAGCCTCTCACACCTAGAATGGCTAGAAAATGCCCAATAATGGACTGCAGCAATATGTAAACACAATGCTGGAGCTAAAGAAAGCTATTCATCCATGTAATTTGTCAAGAAACACTTCATCAGCAATTTTATGTACAGCAGCAAGCATTATGATTCATTTCTTCAACCCAAAGTGGGGAAAAGCAACTATTTTAGCCCTAAAAACGTTAACTTCAGATATTTGCGTAAAAATAAGGGCAAAGGACGGTGGGATCCCTTATATTAGGTCATAAGAGACTTACATATCAAATTTCAGCCCAAAAAAATGACTCTAGCTATGTTAAACAGATCTACCACTCCCGATATGGCTTAAAAATGCCCAATCCCCATGACTTGACTCCACAGAAAGTAACTGAAGCTTAAGAAGCGTGATTTTATGAATGGTTTGAACAAAAAATAACTTGAATATCAGATCTGGAGTTCATTACATGAAATCATGAAGAAAAATGGAGATTAAGCTCCTTTATACATCATAGAGAATAACCCGGCAAGGGTTTCATGAGATCCACTGCATAAAAGTGCAGATATGCAAATATAGATATGAAAAATGCCGTATACTGGAGTAGTAGCTTACAAATTAGATCCAGAGCAATATATTACATAAACAATTAGATCTACAATAGATCCATATGTAGAAATGTCTTTATTATACATCCCCCTTGGGGTTCTCAACATTACATGAAAGAACAGAAGTAGATCTGAGTTTTAATGCAGAAAATATGTAGTATGATTCAAAAAATATGAAGTGAACATAACAAAAAATCTATCAGATATGAAATATACATGGATTAGATGGCTAATCCATGGATCACCACGGTGAAGTAAGAATCCATACACTAGAGATCTCTCCTCCAAATGATTGTCAGAATACCCTGCAACTCTGCAACTAAAAATAACGCAGTCCAAGAGGAAAAACTACGTTGTAGGCTTGAAGCATAGGTTTTCTTGGTGCCAAGATCAATATCTGAAACTCAATAGCTAATACACTCTTCCAAGAGGTTAAAAGACACACCCACTGAGAAGAGGCACTAGTACAATCTAGATCTGAGCAAATCTAGTGTTCCCACTTGTTGCAACTCACTGAAAAAAGTAAATCACACAGGATTTATGTTGTGTAAGGGATATGGAGCTTGGCCATATACCTGATAGTGGAAGAGAAATACAATGCCCTCTAAGAGCTACTCAATGAAAGGAGAGAGAATTCCTAAACAAGAAATCCTCACAATTCTCTGCTAAACAGCCAAGAGAATGAGATATATCTAAGTAGACAATATACTCTGAAAATATAATATCATGAAAAAACTTCTCTTGAGCCTTCCCCTTCCTTTTATAAGATGAGAGCTTTGGAAAACCCTAAACCACCTTGATGAATTATCTCTTTTCACATGAGGGCCTCCTTCTAGAACTGCGTTGTCCCTCCATGAGGTACATTGTATCTAGATAGTGTTGTGATTTGGTCCTATTGACCCAGTCAATCTCCTCAACCCTTGTTCACATGCAAGTGTATTTTATTGAAACAGCCCTGATTTGCCTCTGTTCACATTGGGCATTGATTTATTTGGATGTCTTTAGGAGTTTTTATGTTCTCCTTTACATTTTATTCATTAATTAAGAAAACACAAAATGAAATATTCTTGTTAGCTTGGGCTAATTAGGAATATTACAGTCCTCCCCTCCAAAAAATGTTGCTTTTCCTCAAGCAACTTCAAGGTTAGAACTGAAATGGATGGGGAAAGCGTCTTCTCCCAAGCAATCATCCATATAGAATGAGTTACCTCCCAACATGGTAACTCTAGAAAATTCTCCTCCACCTTAGGTTCCTGCAAAGAAGGTGGGCTGAAAAACCAAACATAGTAGACAAAATTGCCTACCCCACACTGTCCTCCTCTCCACTTAAGATAAGTGTAGAGTTCTTGCTAATCTTGGGCTGCAATGATATTTCCCTCAAGTGGCAACATGAAGATTAGATCTGTAAAGATCCTTCCTCCAACGCTATAAAACCAGTTGGCCCAAAATATTCCACATGTGAGGGATAGGAGAGCATCATCATATGGCATCCCATCACACATTTGGCCCGGCACCTCCAAAAGAAACAAATATTTGGCTATGGTGGCCATAACTCTTCACTATCAGATCCTATCAAATTCACATTATTTTCTTCCAACCTTTCAGTTTCCCTTTCTTCTTCTTGATCTACATAGTTTTGTTGAAAGGGAGGCCTAATTTGTTGGTCATTATCTCTTTTCCTATCTTGAATAGGGTCTTTTCTGAAATTTGGATTTCTATTTCTGTTTTAGGGGTTGAGTTGGCTTTCCCTAGGAGGCATTCTATCATTTAAGTTTATTTTCTCAAGCATTCTTTCCATTACCCTCACTAAGTTGTCAATTTTGGCATCAGATGATGAGGTTGATGCCATTGTTTCATCTTTATATGTGACTCTTTTTTCTGATTTCAACCTAGCTCTTTTCTCAATCAGATTTTCCTCTACACTTATAGCTCCCCTTTGCATATCTTCTAAGGTTAAGGGGTCTCTTTCTCTTAGCTAGTAGGCCATGTCTAGATCAAATCCTTCAAGGAATTTAGATAAGGCTAAGCATAGTTGAGGTTTCATGTTTGGGGGAAGTGCATTGTAAACACTATTGAATTTAGTGCAATAATCTTGGACACTTTCCCCAGTATTTATTTTGAGGTTGCTTTATTCTGAAAGGATTTGGAGAGGGTTCTTTTTTATTTCCCATTTGTTTATGAATGTTTGGTATAAAGAAGGGAGATCATTTATGCTATTAGGAGTTAAGCTTTTAAACCATTTTTTGGCTTCTCCTCCTAAAATTTGGGAAAATATTCTCATCTTAATGGTATCTTCTTATATTCCCATGTAATCAAAAGCATCATCCATTTTATCTACATGTTGTTGGGAAATAGTAGATTCAGTTCCAGTGAAATGAGGAATTCTGGATTGATAATCATTTGGTAAAGGAACCAAGGGTTGTGGTAACACTAATGGGGCATACCATGCTGCCATGATAGGAATAAATGGGGGATTTACAAGAGGTGGATTTGTGAAAGGGAAAGTGGGGTGAAATGGGGTGTTTTGAATAGTGGAAGTATGGATGGGTGTGTTGGAAGTACTAGGGCTAGCAAACTAATTTTGGGCATATTTGTTATGGAAGGAGCTGAAGTGATGGAGAAGCTGAGAATCAAGTGGAGTAGAAGGGGAGGCTTCTCTACTAGAACTCTGCTGCAAATATGTGGGCTCAAGGTCAGCTTGGTTTAAATCATTGTGTGACTTGGTTCTAAATAAGTCCTTTGTATGAGACAAGTCAAAGTGAGGATCTTTCAAGATTGTAAGGTTTTCAGGGACAGGTCTTGTTCTTTGGATAGTCCTATCAGTAGTTAAGTTTCCAGCTCTAGAATTTTTCCACAAAATATTTTCTGGATCATCAACTATTGTAGGAGGATTAGGGTCAGTATGAGATCTGGTACTGATTCTATGTGATGCCAGATTTCAAGTTCAAAATTTAAGGGAGGCTGAAAGTTTAAGGACCTTTTCAGAAGGTTGACCTCTCTCTTGGTGATTTTAGTATCTTTCTAGAATATGGGACTAGGCCTCTAAACTCCTAGGGACTGATTTGATACAATCCTAAGGAAATCTAAGAGTACTAGTGGAGTAATAGGCCTACTAGGGCTAGTGGAGTCGCCAAGTGGAAATTTTTAGCTTTTTTGAAGGTAAAATGTGTTATGGTCCACCGCCAATAAGTAACAAAATCTAATCTAGGAATATTTTTGTGAATCTTTTTCTGAGTTTTTATGTGGTTCGATAGGCTAAAAGTTAAGTTTTAAACAATGTAAAAAAGGATTTTTGCATTTTTTAAGGCTTTTTAGAAGAAATATGATTAACAGGGGGGTTTTTGAGGGTTTTTTAGAGGGGGGGGGAGGGGATGAATAAGGGTGTAAATGAGGTGATGAAATGAGGCAAACAGGCCTAGAAAATGAGGTCTCCTTTGCAATAGTGGGATAGTTTTGAGAAGGAAAAGATAGGCAAATTTAGTGAAACAGTTGGGTTTCAGGATAATGAAGGCAGTGAGGTTTCTAGAACTCACAATGTTTCTCAAATATTTTTTCTAGAAATCTAGGTTTATAATTTAGTCATATTTTGATATCAGCAAAAATTACTGATGACTAACATTGGGGTATCCGCAAGAGTTCAGAGGAGGAGCAGTAGTATAAGACCCTTCCATACTAGGGCTACAACATTAGATAGCAAGTTTAATGGAGAAGTTGAAATACATTCAGTCGATACAACCTGTAAGGCCCAATGTGTGGTGCACCCATTGCCTGATGGAAGGACACGTGGCCACAAAATGCCCAAGGTTACGGGGGAAAAATGCAAGAGCTTCAGCAGCAGGGGCACAGGGGCTCCACGAGTTGGGGGAGTTGCGTAGATAAATACTCAGGGACTATAACAACCACAACCCCACTTCCCAGGGTTCCCTTCTCAACAGAATCAGACCACAACTGACTACTGTGAAATATTAAAAGGCATTGGTCATCCTCCATGACTATGCCCAATTTTGCAAAAATATTCCAAAATTCCAAAAAATACATATTGTGAATTTTGCGCTTCTACAACGCTTAATATAGAGCAGTGTAGATCCCTCGATGCACTAGCAGAATGACTGGATAGACCCTCTTATAAGGTGAATGAAACTCCAAGGGGCCGAGGAGTAGGAATGAGAGGAGGCAAAACTAGAGGGAAAGGACCAATAAGATGCTACAACTGTGACCAAGAAGGGCACGTAGCAAGGGAATGTTCGCTACCCAGAAGACCATCGTGCTCTCAGTCCAGGTTCAACACACACACAACTGAAGACTACCTAGAATTAATTAAGAGATGGGAGGAAAGAGCCAAACAGAGAGGAGAGAATCTGGTGAATGCAGAACCAAGAATAGTAGAAGCTCATCCCATGCAAAGCGTAGCCATAGAAACCTGGGGAGGAAAGAAAACAGGGGAGGATGCACAAAATATGGACCCGATAAAGCTGATGAAGCCCGCATCTCCAAAGAACACTTTCAAACCAGATAGACAGAAGCAATATTTTAGGGAGGCAGTGGAAAAATTTTCCCAAATAGGGGCGAGTAGAGGCATTGATATTCCATAGCTGACCGTCGAAAAAGAGAAGAAGACTCATACAAGTACATTGATTGAGGAATGGTTCCGACTATTTCTGAAAATTGTAACCAATGCACCAATGTTGGAACAACTATAGCAAAATCTAGAGTTGGTGGTGTAGGAAAATGCCAGATCGAGAGAGTCAAGAGATTCAACCAAAAAATACATAAGAAGGATAAAAAGAAACAAGAGAAGAACTAGAAAGGAATTCCAGGTGAATACTCAAGACATGGGATTTCAAATCAAAGACACAATGCTCGACCTAGGATCAGATGTCAACATTCTACCAAAAAATACATGGGAAGCACTGGGGAGGCCAAAGTTAACATACTCACCAATACAGCTCTGCATGGAAAATCAATACTTTATTGTACCCATAAGAAGGCTAGAATAGGTTGAGGTTGATGTCGCGGGAGTGAAAACATATATATATTTTGGGGTGATAGACATCATGGGGGACAAGGATCCCTATCCTGCTTTGCTGGGAATAGATTGGACCTTTGAGAATTATGCAGTGATTGACTTGAAAAAAGAATTGATGATATTTGAAGATGGGGAAATCAGGGTCACTCAACCACTTGACCCATATCAGGGACCCTGATATACAGAAACTGTTGACAACAGAGAGGATGCTCAACTTCTCGATCACCTTTACCAGATGATGATGGGGAAGAGAGAAGACTATATCAATCCAACAGCGGGAGGGATCGTAAGCTAGAGAAGTTTTTCAGAGTTCATATTTGGGCTCAGAAATAGCTTGGGATGACTAGAAAAAAGGAGGATATGATACCAACACTAGAATATGTGCTAATATCTGGGGAGTAAACTGGATTGGAATTGAGGTAAGAGGATATCCAACTCTATCAAATATGCATGTTGTAAATACATTTATTGCAAGAGTAGAAGAAAAGGTACCAGTAGAACACAGAGTCCCTCTTATGGATATATCACTGCAATCCACGTCGGCAAGATGGTGGGTAAACCATCACAACTCACTTCCACAATGGGAAGATGTTTCACTAGCATTAAGAGCTAGATTCCAAGAATCTTTTGCACCACAATTCATTGAAAAGTACCAAGGGAATTCTGACCCTCTACAACATTTAAGGAGTTTTGAATATAACTGGAAGGAAAAAGGGCATCCAGAATCTCTGTGGATACACAATTTCATACATTTACTGGACACAGTTCCGCAAGCTTAGTACTTGACCGAAGAAAAGAAGAGAGAAACTGGCACCTAGAAAGTAGTTGCAGAAAATTTTATGCAATGTTTTTCTTTTAAGGGAGAAACAGAACCAGTTACAGATGCACTACAATCCATCAAAAGAGTACTATTTTTTCCATAGATTCAGGAAGATGAAGAAATACCGATTTCAAAGCAGAAATCTAAAGAATCAGTAGCATGCAAATAGATAGATAGTGAGATGGATGCGGATGATTTAGAGAATCTTCGACACTTATACTTTAAAGAGAAATAGGGAGAGCAGGATATACAGGAGGAACCAACCACATAAGGATTTCACCTGTTACCCCTTAAGACTAAGAAGTTGAACATTGGAAGCATGGAGAAACCCAAAATAGCATCCATCGGGGACTACTGGGATACAGAAACGACCAAGGAAATCCTCGACTTGTTATAGGAATATGAAGATTTATTCCCATCTTCAATAGAAGAGCTAAAGGGAATAAAAGGGAACATGGGGGAAATTTGCATAGTTTTAAAGCTCGACGAAATACCAGTGAAGCATAGGCCTTACCACCTAAATCGAAGGGTAAAGGAAAAATTCAAAGTATAAATAGATAAAATGCTGAAAGCAGGGCTGATTTTTCTAGTGGGAGAAGAAGAGTGGGTCAGTCCCATTGTAATACAAAGAAAAAAGGAGAAATTCTAGATTAGAGTATGTGTGGGTTACAGAAGCCTCAATAATGCATGCATACATGATCCATTTCCCACTTCGTTTAGTGATGAGGTTCTCGACAATGTGGTAATAAATGAAGCCTATTCATTCATAGATGGAATCTCAGGATATCATCAAGTGAGAATAGCAGAAGAAGATAAGAAGAATACCACTTTCACAACTGAATGGGGATCGTTTCCATAACATGCCATGCCCTTTGGACTGAAGAATGCGCCAGCGGTGTTTTCACGAATAGTAATAGAAGCATTTCGGGATTATATCCATAAGTTCCATGAGGTATACATGGATGATTGGACAGTTTATAGTTTACTGAAAAATCATGCAAATTTACTCAGAATAATGTTTTTCAGATGCAGACAACTCCAAATCTCCCTCAACCTCAAGAAATGCATTTTTGCAGTACCTTTTGGGACGCTACTAGGACATGTTGTTTGTAAGCAGAGTGTTTGTGTGGATCCAGCAAAAGTAGCAGTCATTCTTAACATCGAAGCACCTGAAACTATGAAATAGTTAAGATCACTACTCAGGCATACCAGGAACTATAGAATATTCATCCACAACTATGCAAAGATAACAGCACCATTGGAAAAGTTGTTGCGAAAGTCAAAAGAATTCATGTGGAGCGACGAATGCACTAACGCCCTCAATACATTGAAATAAAATTTAGCAAGTGCACCCATATTGGTTCATCCTAACTGGGAAAAATAGTTCCATGTCCATATTGACGCCTCCGACATTGCATTAGGAGCGGTGTTAGCTCAGCCAAGAGAAACTTCTGTTGATCATCCAGTCTACTTTGCAAGCATGAAGTTGTCTACCACTAAAAATAATTACACAACAACATAACGAGAAGCTCTTGTGATGGTGTATTCTCTTCCAAAGTTTTGTCATTATCTACTGGGAGGTACGTTCAAATTCTTCATAGACCATTCAGCATTGAAATACCTGGTTAAAAATCCTTTGCTTGAAGGAAGAATCTGTAGATGGCTCCTATTGTTCCAGGAGTTCACCTTTGAAGTGATAGTGAAACCAGGGAGGTTAAACGTGGGTCCTAACCATTTATCAAGGTTGGAGAATGGAGAGAATGGGGGATCCCTTTATGATCAGTTACCGGATGTTGATATCTTAAGAGTAGAAGCCATCCCAGACTATCTGGAGCAGATAGCAATATATCTGGCCACAGGACAGTGCCCAACAGAATACACGACAACTCAAAGAAGGCACTTGGTCGTAAAAGCAGTTGAGTATCAACTGATAGCAGGACAACTATATAAGATGGGGTTGGACCATGTCTTGTGGAGATGTGTCATGGACCATGAAAGAGAGGATATCTTGTGGGAGTGTCATTGCAGAGTTGCAGGGGGCCATGTCGGTGCAACATCCACCACAAGAAAAATATTACAAGCAGGGTTATGGTGGCCCATAGTTCATAAAGATAGTAAAGTGTATGTAAAGAAATGTGATGTCTACCAAAGAACAAGACGTCCATCACACTGGAATGAGTTACCATTGCAACCTATAAGAGTACTACAGCCATTTGAAAAATGGGTCGTTGAATTCGTAGGGTCAGTTTCACCAGTGGCAAGACATTCTAGCCAAGGGACAACTACAACAGACTATCTCACAGGATGGGTGGAGGTAGCACCAGTAAAAGACTACACAACAGACACAGCATCTAGGTTCATTTTTTAAAATATCATTAGTAGAATTGGCTACCCCAGAAGCCTAACTAGTGATCAAGGTACACACTTAATTAATACAACAATCAAGTCTCTGTTAGATAATTTTATGGTACAACATCACAAAATCAGCCTGTACCACCCTCAAGAAAATGGAGCCGTTGAAGCATTCAATAAGATCTTAGAAAAAGGACTAACCAAGATATGCAATGCCAATCGAGATGACTGGGACGAGAGGATACCAGCAACGTTATGGGCATACAGGACAATTGTCAAAAGGTTGCACAATCAAACTCCATTCCAGCTAGCGTACGAGAGAGAGGCGGTGGTACCTGCAGAATTTATCATACCAAGTCTATTAATCACTTCAACAGTACAGATGGCAGATGAAGACTCAATCATTGAACGCCTGCATGAGCTACAAGGGCTTGAAGAAGATAGATACCTGGAGGAGTTCCATCAAACGGTTCAAAAGGAAAGACAGAAGGCTTGGCATGACCATCACATTAAGCATAAGACGTTCACTATTGGAGGGAAATTTTTGTTGTACTAAAGTAAATTTCAAAAGTTCCTGGGCAAACTCAGAATGCAGTGGATGGGACCATACCATGTCATAGAATTTAAAGATTCAGGCACGGTTTGATTGGCGCAACTAGATGGCCAAGTATTGCAAGGATGGGTGAATGGTGCACGCCTGAAGCCTTATCATGAGTAATTTACACCGTTTATTTTTCAAATAACTCATGCAACCGAGAGCAGTCAGTAGGGTAGAATAGAAATATATAGAGTCAATAACTCTCTCGCACTCAAGATGAGACATATAATAGGAATCCCGATAAAAATACATCACAATAACGCAGAGATTAAATCCACCAGTTGCAATGCTGAGACCACATCGCAACCAATTATGGTCGGGGGGGTAGCGTCTAAAGTGTCATCCGTGTCAAAAAGCCAAGTGTTTCAAATATCATTCCATCATAATAACCCATCATACCATTGTTATTCCGTAGGATCACCCGGATTTGAGGATTAACTGTCATAATTAGTAACAACCATACTGTAATAAATTTGTCATATTAAGCCATAATCATTACCCATCACGTCTACCCAAATCCTGAAGACACAGTCAGCAATGTCAGAATACACCTCACCACGGTAACTAATTGCAAAATTATAGCCGCGGGAGAGACAGAAAAAAATAATTAGTTATGGGGTCTTATCAACCTCATTCCTGTTGGTTACATTACTTAACCTGCATGAAATAAGAAAAACACCAGAATGCTGGAAAATTCTGAGTTATAACAAGAAACAGCTACAGAAACAAGTGAAATTTCATCAGAGGAAGTTCAAAGAAACAGTCCAGCAGCAGGAATTCATAGCAAGAGATCAGAAGCAGCACTCCAGTTATACAGAAGAAGAATGAAGATGACGAAGGTGGCACCAGCCGTCATCGAGCCTGAGCTCGATAAGAGAATTCAGAGCATAGAATCACTGGTTGGCAAGTATGAAAATTCTTTGCTAATTGATACATATTTCATGGATTCCTATCAATTCCCAGCTATGAAGCGACAAGTATACATAGAAAATCATGCCACAGAGGGAGGAGGGAAAGCAGGAAGGATGAATTCAAAGTTTAGAGGTATCCAAAAATCGACAATACTGAACCTCAGGAACCTCCCAGTGTTTCAAACAATGGGAGCAACAATTCAGTGTACGAAATTCCTACTGAGAAGAGTCCAGAACGGATCATTATGGTTGGGGAGATAAATACCTATACATGTAGATAACTTCAGTAGAATTACCAGATTATCAGTAGAGGGGAAGGATGTCTCAACGGCATTCCAGAACATGTCCAAGAGAGCCAACAAGGCAAGGGACTGCGATTATTATAAGAAATATGAGACCAGAAGAGGAGGGAAGGGGGCGAAGATAGACCTCATCAACAATCTAGCAGTGAAATTTTCCTGTTATCTAATAGCGGGTAAAATGATGAGCCATTACACCAAAGGTGAATGCACCCTTGACACCATTTCAATCATGGAACACTGTATCCAGGGAGCCCATCTAAACTGGTGTACCTTCCTATTGAACGAACTATTTGAGGCCTACGAGGATAATTACAGATGAGCCACAGGATTTATTTATGGCTATCTCATTATGGAATTTTCAATGTGGAAATGGACTCACCCGGTGGTAAGGCAGCTCACGGAAATCACAAACGAATGGCCAATAGCGTTAAGGTTTTCGCCTTGGAGAATCTTGGGAGATCCCAACACCAAGGAGGTAAATGAGGAAGCTTTCTCATTCTAGTACAGGCAGATGGTGGATGTGGTGGCGAGATAGCAAAGGGTTCCAAGGGACCTGTTGGACAGATATTCTTTGAAGATATGGTTTAGGGTCACCCACAGGCACATGTATATCAGACCTAGTTGCGTGGATGAAACCACGTTCCAAATGAGGCCGTTAAAGTTTCAAGTAGAAGAAAAAGCCTTCCACACCAAATTTTTTTCGTGGCCAAGAGCTCTGATGGAGGTCAGGAGCAGAATACCTCACTATTTGTTCGAGGGCATGCTGCCAAAAGCACTCCCAGGGGAGACACCAGAGGAAAAAATGAGGAGTATCTCTCAACTGCAGCTAAAACCTTTATTGGACCGCCTGGACATGAGGGTGAAGGGCTTCAATATGGTAATACAAACCCTCACAAGTGCTTCTATTGTGTTTAATTTTTTTTCTGATTTTCAGTCTTCGAATTTTGCATCACCATCCACAATCACCCCTATCGTCACAGCCCTACCTTCCACCATGTTCAATTCACCCCCAGCAACCACAGTTACCCGAATATGCAAGAGAAAGACACCAAAACCCCTAGTAGCTGCACCCAAGGCCAAGAAAGCAAAAATTATGGTGCCTAAGAAAATATTTGACCTCACATAGGAAGATTAGACCCAACCTATGGATATAGAAGTACCAGTTCGAGAAGAGCAAGAGGTTATCACCCAAGTAACCTCTACGCTACCTGTGGTTTATCCGTTCTCTGTTTTAAAAATTCAGACATCATCTCCACCTCATACTCACAATTCATCACCCCATACTTCATTTACTTCCAAATACCAATCCACCTGCACTCCATCCAACTCAGGGACTATCTCTGACCCAGTGAAGCTAAGAAACAAGACAAACGGGGACACCAAGGTAGAATTTAACTCGAGTACGTCTAGGGTACTCGATGTTAACCAACCTTTGGTGGGGCAAGGCACTTTCCTAGAACTATTAGTTCAAGGAGGGTCTTTTACTGCAGATACAACACCCTCTCCAATAGAGTTGAACCCATTTCAGAAAGCCAACATAATACTACAGTAGATTCAATCGACCACTAATATGAATAACCCAGAACCTCATCTGTCACAACAGAACTAACCAGCATCCCCTCAGGAGCACTCAGAGAGATCGATCACTAGCGAGCAACCTCTCAGAGAAAGACCGCCAACCCAAGACATGTCAGGCGCTGAGAGCATGCTGAGCTGGGGGACTGGATAGTTATACAACTTCATTCAACGAGAAGCACAACAAGTAGAAGGGTTGCACAATGACCTCCAACAAAGGTTCAAGCAGCAACAATAGTAGGTCATCGCGCTTACTGAAGAGCACAATCAGCTAAAAGGGGAGAAGGAAAATTTACAGGAGAAATTGGAAAAGGTATCATAATCTTCAAAGACCTCTGGCCAATAGTAATTTCCCAGGATAACAAGATTCCAGAGGACATAACAACCTGCTCCATGGTCGAAAGGTCTATCCGAGTGAAAATTACATGTGAAAATCTCAGTAGAGAGAACGAAGAGCTTAAAGAAACGCTAGCTTCCAGACCAGCATTACCTGACCCTATCATGGTATATGTTGAGAAGGTTACCAAGAAACATAAGCAGGTAACTAGAATGAAGGAAATCCTGGGGACAACCATCAAAGAGGCCTACAACCTACTGAAGTATTTAGATGAATGCTCTAACTCGTTAACCATGAAATCCCAACCTATCTCAGCACGACTTCAACAAATTCCACAAGAGTTCAAAGAAGCCACTGATCCAATCGGCATAACCCAGTTGTAAAACCAAGCAGAGGCGCTGGAAGCCAGAATCCAGAAGATCGAAGAACACTCCACTACCACAAAGCAAGTCCTCGGAGAGCTAAGGCAACCAGTCAAGCAGAAAGTAGAGGCGATACAGCAGATGGTGGCCAAAGCCAAACCGAAGATACAAGAAGTATTCAGCAAGCTACCGAAAATGGAAAGTGAAACCGAGGCTGAAAGAGTTGCCACCCAAACTAAATAGTTAATTAAAGAATGGAAAAAGGTGATCATTGAGTTTGCAGAAATCAAGTCTTCAACACTAAGCAAGGTTCCAGATTTGGGGCCCTTTTTGGGACAGAGCGAAGAAGAAAAAAAGACAAAGTGAGCCTCTGAAGCCGACAGACCGATGGAAGTTGCAACAGCCGGAAAATATTGACTCAAGACGAGTCAGTAACATGTGGTCGGGGACTATTGGGTCCTTTGTTTTGGAAAAGAAACAGTTTTGAGTTTCAGAGAACAGGTGGCAGAGCACAATAAAGGTAGACAGGGAGTTGTCACAGTTGCAGAAGGATAGAAGATAGGTGGCGCAGCAGTTGCGAAGAACAGTGCAGATGGCAGATATGGGAGACAAGGAAAATTAGCAGAACTCCCAATAATCAAGAAGAAGCGGCAAGCAGTGGAGCAAGAAAAGAGGAAAGACTGACAGTCACGCTGGCATAAGGAAAAATAGGCAATCAGCTAGTGTAGAAGAGTTAGTTAGTCAGTGCAGCAGAAGTCCGATAGGGATAGTAGAGTCGTAGGAGAGCTCTGTGAGACCTCTATTGTACTGAATCACATTGTAATAGACTGTGTGGAGTGATGTATGTTGTTTTGATATTGATAGTGAAATATGGTTATTGTTGTGTGTAACGTTATGAGTTTTTTGTTAGTATTTTTCTTACTATGAATGTATGCCCAGTTTTAAATTTTAATTTAGCCTTTTGAACATGCTTGATGAGTAATAGCGTATACAGAGAGGCAAGATCTGTTTGTTGTTCCAAGTTTCCTTAATTTTTCTTCATGGTTGTAATCGTCTTGTACATGATCTGTCTCCTAATCTTAGTAAGGTCACGGCACGCCTCTGGTGAGATGCTCTGCTCTCTGGAGTAGGGTGAAAATGTCGACGTTGTGCTAGACTACTGCGGAAAACTTGTTGGCCTCTATCCTGATCTTGGGTCTTGGCCAAAGACCTCCTTTTTCGCCAACATGTGTGCTCTAGATTAGTTTCCTTTTCTGCAATTCAATTCAGCAATCTATCTTATGAATGCCACTTAGTGTAATTTCCTCTCTTGCGTTAGCATAAGTGTGAATTTCTCTTTCTTGAAAATAGCTACATGAATCAGTGTGATATAGAGTACTTTATTTCCTTTTTGATAGAGTAATGGTCATGATTTGTTTCGAGTCTTAGATTACATTTAGAAGTGTGACAGAATTCCTTTCCTAGGAGTAACCCTAGCAGTAGCACCTCATTGTAGAACTTCGATGAGGATGGTATGAGTAGAACTCATATGTTGTGCATATAGCATTGTCACCTCCAAGTTTGTACGAACCCTGGGTTGATAAAGTAAAGTTGAGTAGCCTCTGGGAGTTGCAACACTCTTGGTGCAATACCAGGGCTCACCACTTTTTGGCATTGTTGTCGGAGAGGTGTCTAAGGATATGTTTGTTTCTGCTTTAGCATTCTTTTCTGCTTTTTATTTTACATACAGTTCCAAAATATTGAAAAATACAAAAATAGTTTGACTTTCATGCCTCGTAGGAGTAGGGATAACCAAGGAAAATTACTACCAAAAAACCCCACATGCCCACACAGTCACCCTTCACTCTTCTTCAGTGACTATCAAGTAGAACACACTATAGGTGAACAACTTGAAATTTTTGAAGAACCTATTGGAGAAGAAGAGGAACTTGCTTCACCTGAGGAACCTGCTTCACCAATTCAAGCCATGGCTTAAACTAGGGCCGAAAGAGTCTTTCCCATTAGAGAAACTGATGGAGAATTTAAAATGAAGAACATCAGTCCCTTGTCCCGTCCACATTTCCATGGCCTTACTTCTGATGATCCTGACACCTTCATTTTCGAGTTTGTTTTTGTCTGCAGGACTTATGACTATGCTTCAAATGACCAAAAGCTAAAGTTTCTCCCATCCACCCTCAAGGGTATAGGCTTGCGCTAGTTCATGGGTTGGCCTGGGAACAGTATCACAACCTAGGCACAGATGCAAGAGTCCTCCAACAACAAATATAGAGACTACTACAAGTCCAAAGAGACCAAAGAGGAGATATTTACAATGACTCTGGGACCTAATGAATCCCTGGAGGATTATGAATAAATATTCCAGTTGAACTATAAAAGAGCCAACTGCACCCTTGATCCCAGATCACTCAACTTTGTACTTCTATAAGGGATCACGGAAGAGGTGATAGAAACCCTTAATATGTTGTCTGGAGGAGACATCTATTAGCTACCTTATGAGGACATCAAATTTTTCTTTAAAAACCACTCTAGGGTAACTAGGAAGAAAGGTAGAGCTAGCGAAAGTATGACCAACACCCCTTCCTCTTCCACCTACATCAAGCATGAGATTGGAAATATGCTGGAGGAATTCAAAAGTGATATGTTGCACACCTTTTCTTTTCAACTAGACACAATGCATACCAAGAGGAAACAAGAGGAAGCAAAGAGGGCCTTGGCTATATTTTGTCCTAGATGTACTAGAAAACACCCTCGAAATGATTGTCCACTAAATTTCATAGAGGTTTTCTTAGTCTGTGAAGACAATCATGCCACAGATCACTGTCCCTCCTTTCCTGGTCTCAAATTCGTATATAAAGGTGGGGAAGGAGGACCAGAGAAAATCTCTTTCATAAATCAAAGAAGGCCTCAAGGGCCTCAGTCATATCGGTAGGGCATGCAAGGTGCACCTTACTCCTACTACCATAAAAACCAGAATGCACATATGCATTCTTGGTACACATCCACTCCTCCATCATGGCCTACACCTCATACTTGGACTTATACCCCTCCATATCACCCTCAGCCTGTAAACCAAACCTTCTAGCAATATGTTCCTCAACCACCTTAGTGGAGAAACCCATCGCAAGGGTGGAGGCCCCAACACAACCAACCACCTAATTTTCTACCTCCACCCCAAGCACAACCTCAACTCACTCATTTTTCTCCACCTAAGTTTCCTCAGATGCTTTCCCAACCCAATCTGAACCCGAACAACAAGTAGACACAATAGTTTTAGAGTGGGGAAACATTCTATCCAACTTATGTTGTGGGGATACATGAAATTAACCTCAAATCTAGAAGAGTACTTCCAGAAAATCATCCTCCATCTCCACCTGCAGAGGTTGAGGAGGAAAAGGAAGAGAGAAACCCTCATGCCAATCAACCTCCTTTTCTTGAGTGCTTGATCCACCCTAGTCCACAAACCCCATAAGAGATTGAACTCCTGGGAGAATTGAAAAAACTGTGTGAAAATACCCCTTCTCCAGGCCATTAAGTATGTCCCTATTTACAATAGGCTCATCAAATAAAAATTCTTTAAAAATCTGGGGAGAAAGAAGAAATACACCCACACCATCAATGTTGTGGGACAATTGTCCTACTTAATGTTAGGAAGGGTGATCTTCTTGAAGTACCTGGACCCTAGAAGTCTAGTATTAGATGTACACATCGATGTTGTCATATTCCCCTGCAATATAATTGATCTTGGGGTTGCCTTCAATGTGATGACAAGGGAAACTATGCTTAAGCTCAACCTCCAAGGAGCCTTGAGAAAGGTCGTCGTTATTCTTCAACTTGCAGACAGATCCAAAGTAGCTCTGAAAGGAATTTTTGATGATGTTATGGTCTCGATTGACCCTTGGGAGCACCCCACAGATTTCCTAGTCCTCCAACCAAAAACCAATTTTAATGGATATCCTCTCAATTTAGGAATACCTTGGTTGACCACTGTCGATGCTTATATCAATTGAAGGGACGACAACATGATTATCAAGAATGGGACCTTATCCAAATAGCTAGTATTATATCCTCCTGCCCAGCCTTCCATTGACCATGACCTACCCTTGTAGTTGGAGGATGAAGAAGAAGAGGATAAAGTGTATAGTGCCACACCTTACCCCATTTTTATCATAGATATTGTTTTTAGAAAGGGGGGACCCGATGAGGATTATCTCATTGACCACATCATCCAAAGCCAACCCCCCACTGCCATTCCACTCAATGACCTAGTGAGAGAATCTGAAAGCCACCCTTATATTGAGCCACACTCTGTTGACTAAACCTCTGAAGCCACCAAGGCTATGGAATATTTCCCATCTAAATCCTTTAATATTAACTCATCCCTCTCATCCAAAGAAGAAGATAAAGTGTGTCAGCTCCTGAAGGAAAACTTAGATTATTTTTCTTGGGACTACGAGGACTTGAAAGGGTTGCATCCCTTGGTGTGAACACATCATATTTAGATTAAATAGGGATGCAAGCTTGTGCGCCAGCCCCAAAGGAGGATGAACCTAGCCTTAAAAGACATAGTGAAGGATGAACTGAAAACAAAAAAAACAAAAAAAAAATGGATGCAAGTTTCATCTACCCCATATCAAACAATCAATGGGTGTCTCCTCTTGTTTTATTCCCAAAGAAAAATGGGAAGTGGTGAATCTGTGTTGACTACCGAGAACTAAACAAAGCCACTAAAAAGGATCATTTCCTTTTTCCCTTCATCGATCAATTCCTAGATGGTTTTGTAGAAAAGAAGTTTTTCTCTTTCCTAGATGGATTCAGTGGGTATAACTAGACTCAGATCAGCCCTGAGGACCAGGACAAGACCACTTTCACATGTTCCTGGGGCACCTTCACCTACAGATTCCTTCCCTTTGTGCTGTGCAATTCCCCTGCTACTTTCCATAGAGTAGTACTAAGCATTTTTTCTGAACAAGTCCATGATTTGGTAGAGATCTAAATGGACGATTTCACACCTTATTGGTATGATTTCCAGGAGGCTCTCTCTAATCTAGGAAAAGTGTTAAGGTAGTGCATTGAAATGCATCTCTCCTTAAGTCATGAAAAGTGTGAATTTCTAGAAATGGCAGGGATAGTCCTAGGCCATTCAATATCACAAGCAGGAATATAGGTAGACCCAAACAAAATCACCATCGTAAAAAGGGTGCTTATTCCTCAAAGGAAGCGAGATGTCAGAAGTTTCCTAGGTTTGGCTTGCTACTATAGGAGGTTCATTAAGGACTTCAGAAAAGTGGCTTTTCCATTATTTGGATTTTTGGCCAAAGATTCTGAGTCTTTTTCGTTTATTCTCTATCAGGAGGCTTTTGATCTCATCAAGGAAAATCTTATCACTACCCTTATTCTTTGAGGTCCCAATTGAGCTCTACCCTTCCACATTCATACAGATGAATCAGATAAAGCTATGGGGGCAACCCTGGGGAAATTGGAAGAAAAATTACCCTATGCCATTTATATCATTAGCAAGAATCTATCCAAAGTTGAACTTAACTATATTGTCACTGAAAAGGAGCTCTTAGCCATTTTCCATTCCCAAAACAAATTCAGACACTACATTACTGGTTATCAGACCTTTGTACATAATGAACATGCAACAATCAAGTACTTAATGAATAAACCTGATGTCAATGCTAGAATCATTAGATGGTTTTTGTTATTGCAGTAGTTTGATTTGACAATTGTTGATAAACTAGGAAAGGAAAATGTTGTTGCAAATTTCTTATCTAGATTAACTTTATCTGCAGATGAGGAAGGAATGGTGGATGATCAGCTCTTGGATGAACATTTATTCGCTATCTCAACACTCTCTTCTTGGTTTTATGACATATCTAACTACTTGTTTGTTGATAGGTTTCCTGAAAACCTTTCATCCAAAGAAAAGAGCAGGATTATAAGGAAAAATGCTCCTTTCACTTGGATTGGTGGCAATCTCTTCAAATCAGGTCTGGATCAAAATCTTAGAAGATGTGTGAGGGAAGAGGAGGTCTTTGACATCCTCTTAGTATGTCATGATGGTCCCTATGGGGTTCATTTTTTTGTTAAGATGACAACCTTCAAAGCTTTTCAAGCAGGCTACTATTGGCCTACCCTCCAACAGGATGCCAAGAGATACACCATTAGATGTGACCAGTGTCAGAGGATGGGGAGACCTACACCGAGGGATGAAATTCCCTTAAAACCTCAGGTGGCTTTAGAGCCATTTGAAAATTGGGGCATGGATTTAACTAGACCCATTGATCCACCATCCGGGTAGAAGAGATATATCATAGTTTGCACCAATTACTTGACCAAGTAGGCTAAAACAAGGGTTGTAAAGGAAACAACATAAGAGAAGGTAGACGAGTTTTTGAGAGAGAATGTGTTCTACAAGTTTGGATACCCCAGAGAGGTAGTCACCGATCAGGGGGCTAAATTTACATCTCATCTCATTGAGAACATCATGAGGCAGCACAAGATAAATAACAAGACTTCCATTGCTTATCATCCTCAAGAAAATGGCCAAGTAGAAGTGACAAATAGAGCCTTGGAGAAAATCCTCACCAAATTTGTGAGAAGCAGTAGGAAATATTGGGTAGAAAGATTGGTGGAGGCCATTTGGGCTTACAATACCACTTGGAAGACAACTGTAGGGTTTACTCCATATGATCTATTTTATGGGAAGAAAGCTTTTCTTTTCATTGAGTTTGAGTATAAAACCCTTAGTATGGCAGCTCAGTTGGACATGGACATCACAAACCCACAACAAGAAATGTTTCTTCAGCTGAATGGTTTGGATGAATTTAGAATGCAGGCCCTCCTTCACACAGAAGTGATCCAGTTGTAAATAAAATTTTGGCATGACAAGCACATCAAAGAGAAGAAATTTCAGGAAGGAGCTATTGGCCTCTGCTCTATGACTCAAGATTCAAGGACTTCAAGAGAAATTTAATGACCGAATTGCTATGACCTTGTCAAATGGAGAAATGATATGAAAATTTGGTTGTTCAGATCGGAACCATAGATGAGGAGGGGATCCCTCTGCTTGTCAATGGTTACAGGCTAAAAATGTACAAGAAGCCCCTATCTAAGGTTGAATTTATCAATACAATAAATAGGGAGGTGAAAGTAATTGGAATATCCATAGTTTCCATCCCCTCGTCTTCCTATAAAAAGAGAAAAATAAAGAGGCCTGGGTGAAAACCTTTCCAAGGCATCCAAGGACAACTCCTGGGTTGAAAACCTCCATGAGGCAACCCTAGAGCAAAAAAAGAAAAAGAAAAAAATAGGGAAATAAAATATCATTGGGTGAAAACCTCTTTGAGGTGCCCAAGGCAGGCTTGTGCAGTGAAAACCTCTATTGAGTCAGCCCATCTATCTTAAAAAAAAAAGGAAAAAAGGAAAGAAAAAAATCAAAAGAATGACATGGCACCTATGCACTAACCTGCTTATGTTTTACAGGTTGTTGATCAAGGACAATTTGGATAGAAGGAGAAACTTTCCTTCTCTCTATATCTCTCTCCTCTACCTATCCACTCCATGTCCAACCCCAACATGCATTCATTCATCCATTTCTCCCACCAAGTGGACAAAAATTCCATTTTTTTCTTGCTCTCTACAGTGCTACATGATGTCCTAGGCTGCTACAGAATTTCCTGTAGTGCTACAGGAAACCCTATAATGCTACAGAAAAGTCACCCGAGGATGAATAAGTTCACCCAAGCCCACCTAACCCTCAAAGAGACATTAAAAACCATTTTTATACCTATTTATACCATCCTAACCATCACTCCATCCCATGCATAAATATTCACCCATCAAACCCTCTATTTCACCACTGTGAGCTAGTTTAGCTAAATCCTCACACATGGCCTCTTATCTCATATCCTCCCCCACCACACCACTCCATTCACTTCCTAACCCCATGCCTAGCATCCCTACACAATTATTATTCCTTCCTTACGACAGTTGAGATCCAAAACTGCAACAAGGGAACTGCTATAGGAAGATGGTTACTTCCTATAGCAAATTTGTGCATGCAACCAACAGATCATAAAGGCATGAGATGAATGATGAAGTATGGTCTTGAATATCACTAGAGGACTCCAGAATGGAAGCTACACTAGCAGCAGCACCCTAGGGTCTCCATGAGGTACCTACAGAAGAATCATCAAGAAAAGACAATAAGCACCTCACTTAGAAAATAAGCTCTTCGCTCAGAAAATGAATAAAAAAAGAGCAAATAAAACAAATCACTTGTGACCATCACAGTGCTCCATCTCCCTATAGCAAAGGATCCTTCCACTCCTCATCAATCAGGTAAGCTCAGGTATGTCTCCCTCACCCTCTCATTATGAATCATTTGACTAAATGAGTAAATGTTGAGAAAAGAGAGTTTAATAGGAAAAAAGGTGGCCAGTTAATTTGGCCACCCTCGAATAGTTAAAGTGAAAATTTGGTGGATTTTGCATGCCACATGGAGCTGTCACATCAATTAGGAGAGGGATAACAAGACGTGGGAGTTGATTCTGAGGCGGAAGGGGATGATTGGCTTGAGTGGGACCAACGTTCTAAATGAGGAAACCTCGTGCCAAATTCACATCACCACTATGCTCCAAGCTCCCTCGATTTAGAACAAAAAGTGTACTTTATCTCATTCCCCCTCATTCTATTATGAATTTTGAGATCATTTAGAGCAAGACACAGACAAGGGACACCGAGGAGATTTGATCCATGGGAAAGCTTTGCATGCAGCCTGTGCTACATGAAAGTCTGCTACTGCTACAAGAAGTTCCAGGGAGGCCACAGAATGTTAGAGAGTGTCATGCAAGCTCAAATCAATGTACTGACACCTCAACACCATCCTTCAAGCCAGAGAACATTAGAATTGCAGAGGTAAGTGGCCATCACCCCACCAAGTTGCAAAGATTTTTCATGAGAATTTACACACAATCAAGCAATAATTCAGTAAATTTAGGGGATTTTCAAAGGATTAAGGATAAGAAGGCCACATTTTGTGTAAATTTAAAACCTTTGGGGTCCCATATCTTTGAAAAGTGTAACTAGTTCAGTTTTCATATTGACTATGTAATTATGGATTTATGTAAAATAGAAGGCAAAGATAATAAAATGAATTTTGTAATTCCTTCATGGGTTTCATGAGAAAGAGTTTATTATAGGTTAGTCAGACTTCTTCTTGATGTCTATCTAGGTTTTTTTCTTCTAGATATAAATGCATTAAGTGTCATATGTATAAAGTATCTAGGCAAGAGAATGCTCCAAGACCTTGTCAAATAAGCTATGGAAGAATGCCTTGGAACAACACCTAAATCAATGCTGGAAAATGCACCATCTACTGTAATCAAGTCAACCTAAATATTGAATGTAAATTTGGCCTCATAGCTAGTGGATGGTCAGCCTAAAAGCAAGAAGACTGCCTCTATATTTACGCTACCTCTGTGATCAATTACACACCAAGCAAAAAAGTGGATCTCTCAAAAGTGACACAACAAAGTGTGATGTGGTCAACTGAAAATATAATGCGCTCTGTTGAACTCCCGTGTTTTGATAGCTTGGCTAATCAAAAGACAAGGCAGCATTAGAACCAATCTTTAGAGTTCCAGGATCTAGTCCTCCTATTCTTAGAGAGGGATCTCTCAAATTTTTAGCAAATATATGTCTTGTTTGCTTTTAAAGTATTGATTTTAGACTAGTTATTAAGTGCAAGTGTTTGTTTGTTTGGTTGGTTGGATTGATACAGCAGAATGTGAAAGGTATAGGAAAGGTAGATAGAAAGAAGGAATATCAGTTTCATTGGGCAATGGAGTCAAGAAGAGGTTATGACACACTAATCAATGGATATGGGATATCAAAGGGAAAATCTAACTTGGCCACAGGATCCCTTAGTTTTTTTAATGAGATGGAAATCAATGATTTGGAAAGAGAGTTTGAATTCTCAACAAAGGGAATTTGAAAACATAACTTGAACAATAAAGAGGTATTTGATAGACAGGGCTAACCATGAATTCTACAAACTGCACTTTAAGAAAATAATGATTTCAAAACAACTTTTAAAATGAAATCTAAGATTCGGGGAACACCCTATTTCCTCAAAGATTTTATTTCAAATGACTTAGAAAGACATAAAAGATTTACTGATAATTGCAGTCATAGAAGAGGGAACACCTAATACATCTATGATCACAACTATAAAAGACCTTTAAGCCAACTATTTAAGCAAGGACAAAGGGCATGATCAGAACATACCTCCTTGGCTTACTATAAGAAAAGATACTTCAAAGGGAGACTTCAATAACAGCCTTTAAGTGGCAACAGACAAGCAAAGAAAACCATAAATCATGTTGAAACCAACTATTTGAGCTATTATAGAAATAAACAAGCATGAGGACTAAAGAGAGAGATTGAAGACTCTAAAATACCTCAACAGAAGAAAACATAAAACAGTGAAGGATGAACAGGCCTAAGGTGCTTCCAGGAGTCATTGCTTAGCCTAAAACTTTATATCCTACTGTAGTAAGAAATTATGGAACAAAATGAAAATAGGGGAAAACATTAAACAGTTCAGAATACTTCACCAACAGCCAAGCTCATGGATCCAATGATAGAGCCTTCTCAAGAACAAGCATGCAACAACATCATCAGGGCTTCCAAGACTTCAATTTCTTCTTCAACTTCAACAGACTATGTATTATTTCAGAGAGTTTCAGTATTACAACTAGTGATAAACCAACGTATATCTCATCTTCTTCAGAAGTATTTATAGAAGAAATGAGGAGGTGGAAGTGTTTTAGGTTTGAACTGCAATAAATTCTACACTAAATGCAACTCCAAACCTTGAAAACCATGCAAGGCCTAAGGCAGGAGATCATTGAATTATGATTCTATTTATTTACTCTGTTTCTGTCTTTTTAAACTCAAAGGGCAAAAGATTGACTTCGGAGCCTATTTCTTATCTTTGTAATAACTCTGCTGACAGTTGCAATAAGTTCCTTCAGCTTGAAATAACTGTTCAGCTGCATGGAGGTAAATATCTTCTGTTCTGGCAATAACTAGGCCTCTTTTGAATGCTTTGAGGCTACAGGTGTCTTTCTGGTAGCTGGGGAGGATTCATTTAGCCTCTGATGTGGTGGTGGAGGCTTTCTCGGATCGATAGATCTTATTATTTTTCTTTAATCACTGTTAATTTTCTTTAACTTTGTGTGTTAGGCATAACCAGACCTAAATTCTGTCTTTTGTTCTTTAACTGCGTTCAATTTAGTGGATTAGGATTTTAGTTGACAATTTTAGCCGTAATCCACCCAAACTGTGTAATTAATCTTTAATTTTCAATTCTAGCTTGTTTTAGTCTTAAACACTGATACTCTCTGGCTTTGATTTAATTTTATGTGTCTTTTTTATGTGTAGGTGCTGCACAGGGCTCATATGGCATCAATTCCCATGAAGCATTGACGAAACGTGAAGTTTGAACACCGTGGAATGGTTTTCTATTTGTGTACAAAGGCATGGGAGATCGTCATCCCTGGTCTTTGGTTTTCCCTTTGATATAACGGAAAAACCATTCAATACCTACAAAAATAAAAAACAATTTGAGAAATCCTGCATTTTTGGGTAAACTGCTTTCATACGTTTAGGTTAAGAGCGTGGCCATTGGATGGCAGCATCCAACGGCAGAGATTACTTGTTGAGGGTCGAAGGAGGCGGTTGGAAGAAATGGAGGAGATTATTAAGTTAGGGCCGTTGATCTTGTAGAGATCAACGGTCGGGAGCGATCCGAGACGTATAATTGAGAAAGGCCACTCAATAAAGAAATGGGAGAAAATGTGAAGGAAAATAGGTTAGAACCTTTGGCGGAGGAAAAATGAATTAAAAATAAAATGGGTTTCGGGAGGAAAATGAACCATCGGATGAGATTGGCTCATAAGGATCAATGGCTGAGGAGGCGCGCGATGGAATACAATGGAAAAAGAGGGAAAGTGGTTTCAAGTGGAGAAACTGGCAGTATCGCGTTGGGAAAAAATGGATAGGCAGTTTTTACTTTTGGAACACGATATGTGCCAGAGGATGACACGTGGCTTTCCAAAACAGCTTATATCGCGTAATTTTCAGAGATAAACTTTCACGCTCAAAGTTACGCGATATGGAATACTGGCCGTTAGATCTGGGGCCTCAGATCCAATGGTGGGAAAGCGAGTGCGATATTGGATAGATGCGCGAGCAAAAGTGGGAAGGGCGGTTTTATTATGGACCATCAGATCAAATATTGGACGGCGGAGAAAAAATCGAGGAAGGCAGGACCCACCAGAGGTAGGCCTGTCGGGGTTGATACGAGCCGTTAGATGTACGGGATCAACGGTGGAGATTTGATCTAAGGTTTAAATAGAAATAACACAAAGCGGAGAATTTGGTTAATGTGGGCCGTTGATCTGCAGAGATCAACGGCTGGGATTGGCCTTTGAAACTTTATACAGCGGTTTTATGAAATTAACCAAAGGTTGGGAGAAGCAATCTGGACCGTTCGATCTGGACACGTGGACGGTCCAGATGCAATCGGAGGCATGCAATCGGCGGGGAAAACTCTTTGAATGGCACCGATGCGATTGGTTGTGGGCCATCGATCTGTAGATCAGATCGACAGCGGAGATTTCATCGGGGAATCGCCAATCGGGAGGTGGCATAAAATGTCAACGTGCCAATGAAAACTTCCGATGCGATTTTGCGCAGGCCATCAGATTGGCCAACGATCAACGGTGGAGATGGGTTTGGCCAATGAACGGGCGGGGCCCTTTATATGAAACCCAAAAATTTAACGAAAATCAAAGGTTTTTGTGGCTTGAGGCGGGTTATATATATGGATTAACTTGGCGCCCGTCTGCGGGGCTGCTGGTCTATATGGAAAGCCACAGGCCCAGAACTTTTATGTACAAGGGCTAATCGCATCGGGACTTTGGTGCGGGTATTTCAATCTAACCATTTGGAACATTCTCCGATGTGATGAGTGCTTCGGGACTTTTCAATCTACCCATTTTTTCATTAAAAAACATTGTTATGGCGGGTTTTGACCAAAACTTAGGGAAAGTGGGTTTTAATGTTTTTCAAAGGAAATTTCATCAAAAAATGGGTTTATTCACAAGTTTTAAGCGTCGAATGTGGGCTCTATGGTTATATGAAATAGTAATAAGATCGGGGGTTTATAAACAAAGGGTTAATTGCATCGGAGGCTTTGAAAACAGCAATTTGATTTGCGCACTCTGACTATTCCGATGCGATAAACTCTAAAAGGGTTTAGCACTTGGTTCTTAGTGCTGGGGCATATGGTGGGGAAGTGGTTTAGGGTTTAGCCCAAGGGGGCTTAAACCTATAGTCAAAAACACTTTTTTTTTATGCAATTTTCAAAACTTTGATGGATTTGAGGGTTTCGGTATAGTTTTAAAATGATTTTTAAACTATGTAAAAATGATTTTTCATGAATGGAAGAAGGAAATCATAAAAATAGAGGAATTTCATGGGGGAAAAAGGGAACAAAATGAAGGTTAGTTTTTGAGTGGAGGAGGGAAAAATGGGATTTTGCAGCAGTCTTTTGTCTATGAAATCAGTAGAATTTCAGAGTTTGAAATGGAAACAGCGGTGAAGTTTTAAACAAAGGGTATGATGTCTTCATGAGTCTTCAAGAGATAACATTTTTAGCAATAAACTTGTTTCTTGAAGACTTCAAAAATGATTTAGCCACCTTTTGATGTGACAAATTTTATAGGTGGCTAACAGTGGCTCCACTTGGGGATGGTGCCTTCTTGAAGGCATCAAGAACTTCGGACTTGCATTCTCTGGGAGGCTGATCAATGCCTTATCCATTGGGCTGCAACTTTCTTTACTTGGATGATCTTCTTCTGTTTTGAACATGTTAGCAGCCATGGAAATCAATGGAACTTCATCAACACAAGCTTTCTACCTACCCAATCCTAATTGATCTAACATTTTTCTTCTTTCAGAGTGCACTTGGATTGGCAAACTCTCTTACAAAATTTTATTCTTTTGAAAGCAAGAAACTAATCTAATTCTACTTCTTATGTCTCCATGAACTCAGATTAAACAGTTGAGTTCATATTGTTTCTCTACCTAATCTAATATCTGTTAGGATTAAACAGTCTAATAGATTTTTATTCTCTAACTTCTAAAACGGAAATTTAAAAGCATACAAGTCAGGATTAAATAATCTAACTTGTTGCTGATCTATGGCATAAAAACAAGTTGCACATATATTATTATTTTTGCAAAAAATTAAATCAAAATGGAAGGCTTAAGATCTGAAAGTTCTCAGCACTTCCTTCTCTTTTCTTCAGCTCTGTTTTTTAGTTTGTTTGAGTTGTTTCTTCCTTATTCTCTGGTTCAAGTTTTGAGCATATCAGAACCAATTTTCTTCTATCCTTGGCTCAAGATTTGATATAATTAGAGCCATTCTTTCTTTTGGAATTCATAGGTTCAGATTTTTAGTTTTTTTTTAACCCTTCCTTCTTCTATCCTAATCTATCGAACTGATAAGCCAAGATTAAACTGTTTGGAAAATCTATTTCACTAACCTATCAGCAGTAAATTGAAAACTAATTAGTCATGATTAGGCTGTATGACTAACTAGAAGTGTGTTTCTTAGGAGTGGCATTTAAGCTTACACACTTTCAGAATTTGTTTCTCTTTTTGGTATGGGGCTATACCTTTCTTGTTTTCACATTCTACCCTCTTTTCTATCTTTTATTTTTTTTGTATTCTTCAAAGCAGAAAAAAACAACTAACTAAATGCTCAAAGGTTGAGCTTTATTGACATTCCTACGTATCCTAATCTAACTTGGAATATTTACATGTTTAGCTTATGAACTCTCTTTTCCAGTACAACCAATCCAGTAAATGATTCCATGATTGGTCCTTCTTCATCTCTTTGGGCAGGCTGGAAAAACAGGGCCACTCCCATTCCCTTTGTTTTTTAGCAGCAATGCTAAATAATCTTCTTGAATTTGGTAATACACTGCTCTTAATAACCTTTATCCCTTCTTCAAATATCTTCAAGAAGTGAGCATAGGGATCTTGAAATAATGCCTGGCTAAGAGTATTTGGAAGACATGGTTCTACCAGGATCATATCTTCTTTCTCCACTGGATCAAGGCAAAGATTCTTTTGAGAAAGAACCTTTTCTTCATCTTCATCATAATTTGAACTAAAGGTTTCATCATATATTGCAGTGTTGTCCTCTTGTAGTCCTGATATGTTCTGATTCAGTGGACTATATTTTGTAAAGAGATCATCATATTCTTGAGCAGGGGTATCCTTTATTACCTCATTCCTTTCAGGAGAAGGCTCCTTATCTTCATTCGGCTCAAGAAATTCCTCTCGATTTTTACTCTCAACCTTACAACTAATAGATTGCTGATTCCCAATTATGTGAAAGCTATTTCTGATGGATTGGATTGGTTGGTTGCTGCTCTCAAGCTGATGATAATGAAATTCATGACACCAATCAACTGCTGGTTGCCCTGCATGATTAGTTTCTTTTTGGAGTTCATCATCATCATCAGACTGATCAGAAGTTCAAAAATCATTAGTATAAACAATGTCACCAATCAAACATATTGGGTTATCAGTTTGTTTTTCTTTGAGCTTTTCTACAATTTTATTTTCTGATTCAAGACAACAAGGTTCAGTAAGTAGATGAGCAAAAGTGTTTTGTTCAAATGAAGGTTTGGAGGTTGGTTGTCTGTTCAATATTAGATCAATCTCTTCTTCTGTTAAGAGAGAATTAATTTTATTTTTGCTTATGAAAGATGTATAGCAGTCTTCTTTCTCTTGTGTTGGCTGATTTTGAGGCCTGATGTCTTCTTGAGCCTCTTCTAAGGGATATTTATTTTTGTTTGCAGGGGATCTTTGAGGATTCTCTTTTTTTTCCTGGTCTACCTTAGTTTTAAACAACTCCTCATTATTTTTGTGACAGTTATTTAGATTATGGGATTCGGGAGTTGTTTCTAATAGATTATCAGGATGCCACTCTTCTTTAATAATCTGAAATGAGTCATGACATAAAGGCAGAGACTCTGGTTGTTTTGTCTCTTCTCCTATTTCAAATTTTGTGGATTAAAAATGGCTTATGTTTCCTAAAGGCACTACTCACTATTAGTTTTTGCAATTTGGTCATGAAGTTCTCTTAATAGCATTGTACATGATATAGGTAGGTAATTAGGAATTTCCTGACAACCTTCTTCATTGCTTTCTTTGTAATATTTTTCATCATACACATCTTGCAGCATTTGGGTTTGTTCTTGATTTTAAAGGAGCATGGGCTGCTCTAGATCATCAATATTTAAATTAGCCTCATACCTTTCAATTCTTTTGCCAAGCACGTACACCATCTTCTCCATCATGATCAGTAATTTTTATTTATTTTTTTCTCTATAATCTTGCTTACCTTCTTCTATAAAGTCTTGATCATCATCTATACATTTCTCATTGTCTAGGTTTTGCAATGGTTGAGTTTGAGTTTGATCTGGGAAAAGCATAGGTGGCTCTGGATAATCAACATCTATATCATCCTCATGCCTTTCTAATATTTTATCAAGTATGTATACTATTTTTCCAATTAGGTTCAATAATGTGTTTAGTTTAGCTTCTATGTCCATACTTGGATCCATGTTTATAATAAAGAGGTCATTGTATCTTTTCAACCAGTTCAGAGTCTTTTACCAATGGAGTCATTAGGTCTTTTGGAATTGTGGAGTCCCTAGGTGGAAGATTTTGAAATTTGTTGTCCACCAACAACATGATTGGGTTTGCTCAATGAATTCCCAAGGGATTCTACAAGGACTGGAAGGATAATAGGCCTACTGGAGGCGAGTGGAGTCACCAAGTTGGAATTTTTAGCTCTCTTGGAGGTAAAAGGTTTTATGGTCCACCACCATGTTCATTATGAATCCAATATGAAATATTTTTGGGTTTTTCTGAGTTTATAAGGTTGTTTGCAAGACTAATGAGTCAATAAGAGCTTGTTAGGCAACTATGAACTCAATATCCCACCATGATCGCCATTATGTTGGTGGCGATGAGGTGGCTAATAATCACTGGATGTTCTTGAAGACAAGGGATTTTCTGGAGTCCTAAGGTGTACTTAGATTGTCACTAACTTAGATAAGTCCCACCGTGATCGCCTTTATGTTGGACTCCCGTGTTTTGATAGATTGGCTAATCAAAAGACAAGGCAACATCAGAACCAATATTTAGAGTTCCAAGATCTGCTCCTCCTGTTCTCAGAGAGGGATCTCTCAAATGTTTAGCAAATATATGTCTTGTTTGCTTTTAAAGTATTGATTTTAGACTAGTTATTAAGTGCAAGTGTTTGTTTGTTTGTTTCGTTGGATTGTTACATCAGAATGTGAAAGGTCTAGGAAAGGTAGATAGAAAGAAGGAATATCAGTTTCATTGGGAAATGGAGTCAAGAAGAGGTTATGACACACTAATCAATGGATATGGGATATCAAAGGGCAAATATAACTTGGCCACAGGATCCCTTGGTTTTGTGAATGAGATGGACATCAATGATTTGGAAAGAGAGTTTGAATTCTCAACAAAGGGAAGTTGAAAACATAACTTGAACAATAAAGAGGTATTTGATAGACAGGGCTAACCATGAATTCTACAAACTTCACTTTAAGCAAATAATGATTTCAAAACAACTTTTAAAATGAAATCTAAGATTTGGGGAACACCCTATTTCCTCAAAGATTTTATTTCAAATGACTTAGAAAGACATAAAAGATTTATTGATAATTGCAGTCATAGAAGAGGGAACACCTAATACATCTATGATCACAACTATAAAAGACCTTTAAGCCAACTTTTAAAGCAAGGACAAAGGGCATGATCAGAACAGACCTCCTTGGCTTACTATAAACAAAGATACTTCAAAGGGAGACTTCAATAACAACCTTTAAGTGGTAGCAGACAAGCAGGGAAAACCATAAATCATGCTGAAACCAACTATTTGAGCTATTATAGAAATAAACAAGCATGAGGACTAAAGAGAGAGATTGAAGACTCTAAAATACCTCAACAGAAGAAAACATAAAACAGTGAAGGATGAACAGGCCTAAAGTGCTTCCAGGAGTCATTTCTTAGCCTAAAACTTTCTATCCTACTGTAGTAAGAAAATATGGAACAAAATGAAAACAGGGGAAAACATTAAACAGTTCAGAATACTTCACCAACAACCAAGCTCATGGATCCAATGATAGAGCCTTCTCAAGAAAAATCATGCAACAACATCATCAGGGCTTCTAAGACTTCAATTTCTTCTTCAACTTCAATAGACTGTATTATTTCAGAGAGTTTCAGTATTACAACTAGTGATCAACCAACGTATATCTCATCTTCTTCAGAAGTATTTATGGAAGAAATTAGGAAGTGGAAGTGTTTTAGGTTTGAACTGCAATAAATTCTACACTAAATGCAACTCCAAACCTCAAAAACCATGCAAGGCCTAAGGCAGGAGATCATTGAATTATGATTCTGTTTATTTACTCTGTTTCTGTCTTTTTAATCTCAAAGAGAAAAATATTGACTTTGGAGCCTATTTCTTATCTTTGTAATAACTCTGCTGACAGTTGCAATAATTTCCTTCGGCTTGAAATAACTGTTCATCTGCATGGAGGTAAATATCTTCTGTTCTGGCAATAACTAGGCCTCTTTTGAATGCTTTGAGGCTACAGGTGTCTTTCTGGTAGCTGGAGAGGATTCAATTAGCCTCTGATGTGGCGGTGGAGGCTTTCTCGGACTGATAGATCTTATTGTCTTTCTTTAATCACTGTTAATTTGCTTTAACTCTATGTGTTAGACATAACCAGGCCTAAATTTTGTCTTCTGTTCTTTAACTGTGTTCAATTTAGTGGATTAGGCTTTTAGTTGACAATTTTTAGTCGTAATCCACCCAAACTGTGTAATTAATATTTAATTTTCAATTCTGGCTTGTTTTAGTCTTCAACACTGATACTCTCTGGCTTTGATTTAATTTTCTGTGTCTTGTTGATGTGTAGGTGCCGCACAGGGCTCATATGGCATCAATGCCCATGAAGCATTGATGAAACGTGAAGTTTGAACCCCGTGGAATGGTTTTTTGTTTGTGTACAAAGGCGCGGGAGATCGTCATCCCCGACCTTTGGTTTTCCCTTTGATATAATGGAAAAACCATTCAATACCTGCAAAAATAAAAAACAATTTAAGAAATCTTGCATTTTTCGGTAAACTGCTTTCAGAGGTTTAGGTTAAGAGCGTGGCCATTGGATGGCAGCATCCAATGGCGGAGATTGCGTGTTGAGGGTCGAAGGAGGTGGTTGGAAGAAATGGCGGAGATTATTAATTTAGGGCCATTGATCTTGTAGAGATCAACGGTCGGGAGCGATCCGAGACGTATAATGGAGAAAGGCCGCTCAATAAAGAAATGGGAGAAAATGTGAAGGAAAATAGGTTAGAACCTTTGGCAGAGGAAAAATGACTTAAAAATCAAATGGGTTTCGGGAGGAACATGAGACATCGGATGAGATTGGATCATAAGGATCAACGGTTGAGGAGGTGTGCGATGGAATACTATGGAAAAAGAGGGAAAGTGGTTTCGGGTGGAGAAACCGGCAGTATCGCGCCGGGAAAAAGCGGATAGAAAGTTTTTTCTTTTGGAACGCGATATGTGCCAGATGATGACATGTGGCTTTCCAAAACAGCTTATATCGCGTAATTTTTGGAGATTAACTTTCGCGCTCAAAGTTACATGATATGGAATACTGGCCGTTAGATCTAGGTCCTCAGATCCAACGGTGGGGGAGCGAGCGCGATATTGGATAGATGCGTGAGCAGAAGCAGGAAGGGTAGTTTTATTATGGACCATCCGATCAAAGATTGAATGGAAAAGAAAAAACCGAGGAAGGCAGGACCCACCAAAGGCAGGCCTGTCGGGGTTGATACGAGCCGTTAGATGTACGGGATCAACAGTGGAGATTTGATCTGAGGTTTAAACAAAAATAACACAAAGCGGATAATTGGGTTAATGTGGGTCGTTGATCTACAGAGATCAGCGGCTGGGATTGGCCTTTGAAACTTTATACAGCGGTTTTATGAAATTAACCAAAGGTTGGGAGAAGCAATCTGGATCGTCCGATCTGGACACGTGGACGGTCCAGATGCAATCGAAGGCATGCGATCGACGGGGAAAACACTTTGAATGGCGCAGATGTGATTTGTTGTGGGCCGTCGATCTACAGATCAGATCGACGGTGGAGATTTCATCGGGGAATCGCCAATCGGGAGGTGGCATAAAATGTCAACGTGCCAATGAAAACTTCCGATGCAATTTTTCGTAGGCCATCGAATTGGCCAACGATCAACGGTGGAGATGGGTTTGGCCAATGAACGGGCGGGGCCTTTTATATGAAACCCAAAAATTTAACGAAAATCAAAGGTTTTTGTGGCTTGAGGCGGGTTATATATATGGATTAACTTGGCGCCCGTCTGTGGGGCCGCTAGTCTATATGGAAAGCCACAGGCCCGGGGCTTTTATGTACAAGGGCTAATCGCATTGGGACTTTGGTGCACGTCTTTCAATCTAACCATTTGGAACTTTCTCCGATGCGATGAGCGCTTCGGGACTTTTCAATCTACCCATTTTTCATTAAAAAACATTGTTATGGCGGGTTTTGACCAAAACTTAGGGAAAGTGGGTTTTAATGTTTTTCAAAGGAAATTTCATCAAAAAATGGGTTTATTCACAAGTTTTAAGCGTCGAATGTGGGTTCTATGGTTATATGAAACAGTAATAAGATCGGGGGTTTATAAACAAAGGGTTAATCGCATTGGAGGCTTTGAACACAGCAATTTGATTTGCGCACTCCGACTATTCTGATGTGATAAACTCCAAAAGGGTTTAGCACTTGGTTCTTAGTGCTGGGGCATATGGTGGGGAAGTGTTTTAGGGTTTAGCCCAAGGGGGCTTAAACCTATAGTCAAAAAAACTTTTTTTTATGCAATTTTTCAAAACTTTTGATGGATTTGGGGGTTTCAGTATAGTTTAAAAATGATTTTTAAACTATGTAAAAATGATTTTTCATGAATGGAAGAAGGAAATCATGAAAATAGAGGAATTTCATGGGGGGAAAAGGGAACAAAATGAAGGTTAGTTTTTGAGTGGAGGAGGGAAAAATGGGATTTTGCAGCAGTCTTTTGTCTATGAAATCAGCAGAATTTCAGAGTTTGAAATGGAAACAGCAGTGAAGTTTTAAACAAAGGGTATGATGTCTTCATGAGTCTTCAAGAGATAACATTTTTAGCAATAAACTTGTTTCTTGAAGACTTCAAAAATGATTTACCCACCTTTTGATGTGACAAATTTTATAGGTGGCTAACACGGTCAACTCTGATATGTAATGTCGTAATCCCAGAAATGAAATGCATTAATCACTGGAGTATAATGCGATCACCTATGAAGTGCAACACATATTATATTTAATAAAAAGTGTGAATAATACATGCAGTCATTCCTGAAATTGATCCAGGTGGATATTGGTGGTCACTCGCCTATTCCACTTGGGGCTCCACCATTGTCTATTTTAGTTTTTCAGTTTCGGCACAGTTTACTATTTTTAGCAGTTTTTCGGGTCCTAAACTTCTGGAGCCGTTTTGAGGCCCTAAACGACGTTTTTTGGGAAAACGAAGGGCAACATGGGTCCATGGACCGATGTTGCCCGTTCCAAATTTGTAGTCCTCGGATAGATATTTCTAACGAGGTATGGTACACGTCAAACGGAGATCGTATGCCAAAGTTACGCCCCTGGGAAGTTGAAACACCAATTTACCCAAACGGGGCCCATAGTTTTGGCGCTTCATCTCCTAGGGTTAGGGTTTTGGTTGTTTAGGATTTCCCATTATTTCTAAATGATAAATAGGCCCTCGAGCCTCATTGTAACTCAGTTCAGAGGCCTGTAGCCGCCACATCTCTTCTCAGAGATAGCTACCAGCGCCCTAGCTAGTTTTATTTCCATTCTGTCTGTAAGCAAATTTCAGTCATTCGTTTATTAATGAAATGAAGTGTTATTTCCGCTGCATCTTTGTATTTATGTTTATATGTTTATTCTGTTGCGTTCCTGCATAAATCCGGATCAGTGGTATCAGAGCGGTCTGCTTTTTCTCGATCCTTCTTTGCATGTCCCCAACGAGGTCGGGGTATAAGGAGCTAGGGCTCGATCTGGTGGAACCTTTGCAAGATCAGCCTCGCAAACCTCGACGGACGCCCATGGGGGACGAAAAGAAAGATGAGGGAACAGGAGATCCTATCAAAATATTGCTCGAGGAGGCCCTCGAAAGACAAAGGAACGTGATGATGGATAACTTTGCTCAGATCCTTCAACGGCTACCCACCGGCGGCGCATCTGCATCCAGCAGCCACTCTGGAGGCGCGACTCCTTTTAAGGTACAAGTAAATTTTGGCATTCCCATATTTGAGGGTCAAATAGACGCAGATGCCGTAGATAGATGGTTGAATCTGTTAGAAGGATATTTCTTGGTTCATGAATTTTCAGACCGGGAGAAGATTATTTTTGCACTCCTCAAAGCTACCCCCCATGTTAAGGACTGGTGGGAAACCTACTGTGAGAACAAGGACCAGACAGAACCCTCTCTGTTCTCGGCCGTACCAACTTGGAATTCTTTCCGAGACGCCGTCAAGGAACAGTACTATCCCGTGGGGAGCTCTGAGGACAAGTACATACAATGGACCACGCTGCGACAACAAAGGGATCAAGATGTGCACGAGCTGACGAATCTGTTCCATACCCTGCGCACAAAGTTGGGTATCAAAGATTTAGAGAAACATTTGGTGCTAAAGTATCGCAGCTGTCTGCACAGATACATTCAGGAGGAAATGGAGTTCCTCGACATCTCCTCGCTTGGTACGGCATACCGGTATGCTGCCAAGATTGAGCAAAAATTCAAACAGAAGAAGCGAGACTTTGGATCTGCGAATCAAAAGCAAGGAAAAGGTGCTTCCAAACCGCAGAACAAAGGGCAGAGCCAAGGCATGGCGGCTAAAGACAACCCGTCAAAGCCACAAGAAAAGAACAACACCGTAAAGCCAAAGAAGGACACGGGAAAGTGGTGTGAGTTCCATAAGAGCTCCACTCACAACACAAGTGAGTGTCGGGCCAAGCAGTCGCTAGTGGCCGAGATGAGGGCTTCTGAGTCAGATGCATGCTCTGAATCTGAATCAGAACCTGAAAAGGTGAATGAAAAAGGGAAACAGATTATTGATGCGGAGCCCAACGCCACTGTTGCCACTGCAAAGATCCAAAAGGAGGAACCGGAAGATCCAGAGGAGGAGGAACGTCTCTTCCACTCCCGGATGTGGGTAAAGGGCTCCCCGGTACAGTTCATTGTCGACAATGGGAGCCAAAAGAACCTCATTTCAGCAGACGCCGTGAAGCGGTTGGGCTTGCCGACCACAGCTCACCCACATCCATACACCATCGGGTGGCTTCACCAAGGACGAGATCTCCGCGTCAGCCAGCAGTGCCGCCTTTCCTATAGCATCAAGCCCTTCACGGATGAGGTATTATGTGACGTTGCTCCTATTGATGTTTCTGATGTATTATTAGGACAACCATACTTATGGAAGCGTCATGCTGTGTATGAGTCTCGACCTCGTGCTGTTATTATTACTTTGGGAAATAAGTTGTACAGGATACCAGAGGTACCACCTCCTACGACTATCTCTTTGGTTACCGCAAAACAATGTAGTAAGCTCATTTCCCAAACCAGGAAATTCGTTTTTCTGATGATCCGCCCCCAGGGCAAGAAGAAGACTGTGGCCACGACCTCCAGACAGGGCCCCTCTGCACGACAACAACAAATGGATAAGGTCGTGGAGGAGTACGGGGACATCTTCACCTCACCCACAGGGGTTCCTATGCACTGCCAGGTCAAGCACCCGATTGATCTGACCCCAGGTGCGCCACTACCCAATGGACCGATCTATCGACGCTCTGTTCTGGAAAATGATGAAATCAAGAGGCAGATTCAGGAGCTGTTGCAGAAAGGTCACATCAGACCAAGTTCATCGCCCTGTTGGAGCCCGATCGTGTTGGTACAGAAGAAGGATGGGACGTGGAGACTCTGTATTGACTATCGGGCGCTGAACAAGATCACTGTCCGGAATAGGTACCCAATCCCACGGATTGATGACCTATGATCCGCCCCCGGGGCAAGAAGAAGACTGTGGCCACGACCTCCAGACAGGGCTCCTCTGCACAACAACAACAAATGGATAAGGTTGTGGAGGAGTACGGGGACATATTCACCTCACCCACGGGGGTTCCTCTGCACTGTCAGGTCAAGCACCCGATTGATCTGACCCCCGGTGCGCCGCTACCTAATGGACCGATCTATCGGCGCTCTGTTCTGGAGAATGATGAAATCAAGAGACAGATTCAGGAGCTGTTGCAGAAAGGTCACATCAGACCAAGTTCATCGCCATGTGGGAGCCCGATCGTGTTGGTACAGAAGAAGGATGGGACGTGGAGACTCTGTATTGACTATCGGGCGCTGAACAAGATCACTGTCCGGAATAGGTACCCAATCCCACGGATTGATGACCTTCTGGACCAACTCAAAGGTGCAAAATATTTTAGCAAGATTGACCTAAAGTCTGGGTATCACCAGGTACCAATTGAACCCTCCGATGTGTGGAAGACGGCCTTCAAAGCCAAGGAAGGCCTTTTCGAATGGCTGGTCATGCCTTTTGGGTTGACGAATGCTCCCACCACCTTCATGAGGATGATGGATGACATCTTGCAGCCATTCACCAACTCATTTGTAGTGGTGTACTTGGATGATATTCTGATCTTCAGCCAGACTTGGGAAGAGCACCTTCACCACATCCGACAAGTCCTCCAAACACTGCGGCAACACAAGTTGTGTGCCAATTTGAAGAAGTGCACTTTTGGCATGACCCAGGTTCAATATCTGGGATACATTATTGATGAAAGGGGGGTGCATGTGGATCCAGCCAAGATCCAAGTCATTCGGGATTGGCTAGCCCCAACCACTATAACAGAGCTTCGCATCTTTCTGGGTCTTGCTAATTTCTATCGGAGGTTCGTGTTGGGATTCTCTCATATCACTTGGCCCTTGAGTCAAGTCACCAAGGGAGGAGCGAGAGAAATTTTTTTTTGGTCGGAACCTCAACAGAAGGCGTTCACAGAACTGAAAAACCGCCTCTGTTCTGCCCCAGTGCTCACTTTACCGGACTTGCAACAGCCATTTGAGATCGAGACAGATGCCTCTGACTATGCTATTGGGGCAGTTCTTACTCAACAGGGACATCCAGTGGCATATCACAGTGAGACATTGTCTGAGACAGTTCGCAAGTATCCCACCTATGACAAAGAAATGTATTCCATTGTGCAAGCTTGTCAACAATGGAAGCATTACATTTTGGGGAAGGAAACAATCATCCACACAGACCACCGGCCCCTGCAGTTCATACAGACACAAGGGAAGTTGCGGAATGATCGCCATCAGAAGTGGTCCACATATCTGCAACAGTTTCATTTGAACATCAAGTACAAGAAGGGTAGCACCAATAATGTTGCAGACTGCCTCAGCCGACCACCGATCGTGGCGCTCACCAACGTGCTCAACTCTTGTGGGCACGAGACTTCTGATTGGCCGCTTCTCTATGAGAGTGACCCAGAATTCGGCCACACTTACAAGGCACTCTTGGGGGGCACGCAAGTTCCAAATTTTCACCTCCAAGATGCACTTCTATGTCACCTGGGACACCTTTGTGTTCCTTCAAGCGAGCGTGCCAAGATGATATGGGAAGCACACTACAGTCGAGTCGCTGGGCATTTCGGGGTCGAGAAAACGGTAGCAATACTACAGAAGTATTTCTATTGGCCGAACCTTCGAAAGGATGTCGAGAAGCACATCAGATCCTGCACTGCTTGTGCCATTGCCAAACCGACCATCGAGAAGCAAGGCCTATATACTCCTCTACCTACCCCTAGTCGACCTTGGGAATCCATCTCCATGGATTACATGTCGGGCCTGCCTTCTACTAAGCAGGGAAATGACTGTGTTTTTGTGGTCGTCGACAGATTCTCGAAGATGGCCTTTATGGCGGCCTGCAAGAAGAATATCACAGCAGAAGCCACTTCTAAACTCTTCTTTGAACGAGTGTGGGTGCACTTTGGGATCCCACAGTCTATCATATCAGATCGGGATAGCAGGTTCCTCAGCACATTTTGGTCCAGCCTCTGGTCGATGTTGGATACCAAGCTCACCAAGTCCACAGCTTTCCATCCCCAAACGGATGGCCAGACAGAGGTCGTCAACAGAATGATTGTACACATTCTGCGCATGTACAATTCAAAGCATCCACGCACATGGGACGAGAGCCTCCCTTATGTACAACATAGTTATAATCGGGCTCTCCACAGTTCAATCGGCCATAGCCCCTTTCAGGTGGGCTTGGGATTCCAGCCACTATGTCCCATTGACGTATCCATGCCATTTGCAGCTGCTCAGGCCAATTCAGCTCATGTCCAGTCTGAAGTTGACAAAGCCAGTAGCTTCATCGAGCGCATTCAACACATCCGCCAACAGGTTCATGATATATTGGATAGAGCCAATGCCAAGTACAAGCAATGCCATGATCAACACCGGGTGCCACACAACTTCCAGGTGGGTGACAAAGTATGGCTACATTTGCAGAAGGAGTGCCTCACTGGACCCCACCGCAAGCTTCGCCCGCTCCGATACGGGCCGTACACCATCACCAAGGCTATAGGGAACAATGCATTCGAGCTCAGTATTCCACCATTCCTTGGTCTGCACCTAGTCTTCAATGTGGATCGCCTTCGTCCTTACTTCCCACCTCTACTGGACACCTCGGACATTGTAGAACAACTCACACCAACTGAGTTAAATCCAGACTGCATGGAACAGGCCACCACAGATTGCATCATGGACATGCAAATCAAGAACACTCGCCAGCAGAAGATCCAACTATATCGGGTTGTCAAAGCTGGCCAACTCCTGCACCAAGGAAAGTGGTTCACCGGGGACCAAGTTCAGCAGAAATTTCCTCATCTCATGGAGGAACTTAACGCAATGGGGACCATTGCTTCCTAAGGGGGGAGGAATGATCCAGGTGGATATTGGTGGTCACCCGCCTATTCCACTTGGGGCTCCACCATTGTCTATTTCAGTTTTTTTCAGTTTCGGCACAGTTTACTATTTTTAGCAGTTTTTCGGGTCCTAAACTTCCGGAGCCGTTTTGAGGCCCTAAACGACGTTTTTTGGGAAAACGAAGGACCGATGTTGCTCGTTCCAAATTTGTAGTCCTCGGATAGATCTTTTTAACGAGGTATGGTACGCGTCAAACGGAGATCGTATGCCAAAGTTACGCCCTTGGGAAGTTGAAACCTTTCTTGAGTCTGCGCAGGCTAGGGCAGAGGACGCAGATCCAGAGAGAGAGGACGCAGATCTGGATAGGGAGGACGTAGATCCAGCTAGGGAGGACGCAGATCCAGAGAGAGAGGACGCAGATCTGGATAGGGAGGACGCAGATCCAGCTAGGGAGGATGCAGATCTGATGAGCAGGGTTGTTGTGTGGGATTTTGGCAGCGTTTTTCAGTATTTCCAGCCCTGAGGAGTTTGGTTATTTCATCCGGAGGATTTGTGGGTAGATTAAGCCCTTTTTGCCAGTATTCTCTTTGGCTTCTGCGCTGTCACTGACAGAGACAGCGTTTTCACTGGTGAGGGTTTATTTGGTGTATTTTCGGAGGTGGAGCATCTGCTTCACGATTTCTGGGTTTTGTCCGGAGGATTGAGATCAGCTACCTTCCCAGTTTTCAGCTCATTCCAGTGAGGGGATCAGCCCCTAGTTCCAGTGCATTGCAACAGCAGTTTTCCACAACAGTTTCTTCAGCCAGCTAGGACGCAGTCCCTATTGCAGCCATTCTTTATTCTGAGAGGGTCTCCACTTGCCTAGGGCAAGGATAGGTGCACTCATTCTGATTATCTTGTACCCCTATATATGTATTCTCAGATTAATAAAATGGCTTAGTGTTCTGGCATTTTATGTGTACTTGTTCCATGTTCTGGTTCCGTCATTTTGTTTTATATATTTGTCTGGTATATTTCTGTGTATTACTGGTTATTTCCCGTTGGGGATATTACACAACGTTAAGTTCAATAGATCACCATGATGTATGTGGATTACTATGATGCGGATGAATGTATGTATGTTTCTCTCAAGTCTGGAATAAGAGATTCGGGCAATCTCACTAATATGCACCTACTGTCCATGACTGAATCAAGTCTGCAGTATGAAGGTCTAAAGTGGATGTGAAAGTTAAGGGTCACCGCTGAATAAGAAATAGAGGAAGGTAATGCAAGAAAGAAAGGTGAGCATGGAAGATCGACGAAGAAGAAGTAACAAGGTCTTGGAAGCATCCATAGGTCAAGGGTCTAAGTCTGGGTCATGGTACTTGTCATTTGAAGATATATAAGAAGAATTTCTTGTGGGTTTTCCTCTCCAAGAGGGAGAGGTTTTTCTTTGGCTCTAGGAGCCTAATTTGTGTGTCTCGTGTATTTTGATAATTGACTTGATAAAAGATTAAATAAGCTAAAGAAGAGAAGACATAAATAACTCAAGTAAGCTCACAAGTAATTATCAAGAAGAGAATTTGAATTAATCTCCAGCCCTCCAAATTCTCAACATGGTTTCAAAGCTAAGCTGCTGAACTCAAGGGCTGCTTGACAAAGTGACACTCCAGGAAGCAAAAATCAAAGTTTGGGTGAAGAGCCAAATTAGTTTGCAAGGAAGACTCTCAAGATCTTCATCTCATTCAAAGGATCATCTTTTCAAGAAACTAATCTTTGCCATCAAAGATTTACATTCAAGGCAGTGGTAGAAGAGGACATCATCTTTTGAAGACATCCTTTACCATCAAGGATCCAAGATCACCTAGATTGAAGTTTTCTATCTAAGAAGAAGCTTCTAACTTCTTCATCAAGGAAGCTGCTAAAGGTGAAAGTCACTTACTCAAGTAAATATCTATGACTTTAGCTAAATCTATCAAAGTGTCTTCTTTGTAAAGAAAGCATCAAATTGGTTAGGGTTTCAAACTTTCTTGCATGGAAGATAAGGACAATGAAGTCATGCCAAATACATGAAGGGAGATAAAAGAGCCCAAAGGATTCTTACAGAATCCATAAAAGACTCTCTTATCTCTGATGTATCAAATCATCAAAAAGAATTTATAAGAAATTGGTGGAGCTATTCTCTATGAATACTGCAGGAGAAGCAATCTCTCTGATCAACCGCAGGAATTAGGAGAAGTAATGTTTGACTGTGAGATGACTACAATGGTGCTGAGTGCTCTGCCGGAAGAATGGGGAAACTTCACTTTAGGATTATACGGGAAGAAAGAAGCCACACCATTCCACGATTTACCATTCCACGATTTAGGGTCTCTATGTAAAATAGAGGAAACAAGATTGAAAGCCAAAGCTGTTACAGGATCAAGTGAATGGAATCAAGCCTTTGTAGCCATGTCCAGGAAGAAAGGAAGATTCGGTAAGTTTTGGTCCTCAAAGTAAAAGAAGAAATATGGACGAAGCATGATGCCTTGGATATGATGAACTTGGGCATTATAATTGAAATTGTCCTTAATCTGAAAAGGACAGGAAAGAAGCCCATGTCTCTGAAATGAGGGAAGAACTTGATGCAAAGAAATCTAAGAAAGAAGAAGCGAGGGATCTCCACTACGATTGAGATCATTTTCTCCTTTAAGTGATTTATGTTGGTTGTATGATAGGAAGCAGTGTAGCATCCTGATTAAAGCATGGTAGGAGCTCCCGGTGAAATAGCTCCGGGAAGACCTCTCTGATAACATTACTAATGGAAGGTAGTCATCAAGATCAAGGGTCATCATGGAAACATAATTCTGGGATGTGATGACATACTGATGGAGCAAGTCAAGGGAATGAAGCTCTTCATTCTAGAAAAACTGCTACAGGATGACTCAAGGAAAAAGGTATGAGGTATGTATATATTTATGTGCTGACACTGGATAATGTGAAGTCATGTCATATGGTTGCAGGTAATGGACTTCTGTATTTAGAAGTATGATCTATGAAGGAGTATCTCTCGGTGCACTGACAGATGAAATCAACATAATATGTCCTCATGGAATATGAGGTAGTTGTATATGAATGAGAAACTAGAAAATTTGTAAGTTCCTGGGAATGGAGAATGTGTAGAAAGGAAGAGATTATGAAATGCAACCATGTCAAGAGACATTTATCATTCGGAAGCCAAGAAGATGTGACTAGGAGATCTCTTGGGAGGATATATAGACTCTAACAGAAGTCTGGTAAATAAGAAGATCCTTGACAAAACATATCATTAGGAGATGTGTCAATCTAAATAGAGGATGCCGATGCCTATAGGAAGATGTCATGGTGAAAGATCGTCACTGAGGTAACTTTTGTTTGAAAGTTAATATGTATATGTTTATCTGGATGAATTTGTGTAGGGCTGCTAATCATGAGAAAGGATGTATGATCCTTGGAGATGATTCGAAGAAAAGTAGCATGGCATAACGGTGGACCAGATGAGAAACACTGATGAATCACTTTCTGATAGTGGACATAACTCGTGAGTGAAAGTGATGGATGATCTATGCCTTATGAAGCCAAAAGTTGAAGATTCCTCAATATCGAAATCCATGACATCGAGGGGAGGAATTCTTCATGAGTAGGTGGATTGTTGTTGCAGGACCCTGGTTGAGAGGGAGCCTGGTGGTAAGTTTCTTGCTTGGAAGAAACTTGAAGTATGTCCTTCCTGTGTTGAGAGGGAGTGACATATGTGATTCTCTATTACATGTGTCATGCACTAGACCAGGACTAACAACCGTAAGTCTTAGTGAAGGCCATGTGAAGAGAATGGATAGACACATCATTCTGGTCTTCACCTAGAAGACAGAATGGAGGATTGGGTAATCATCTAGCATTCGATACTCTTTGAGAATGAGATAGGGCATTCAAGATAAGAGTAGTCGTGGACCGATATTCTTTGAGGGCTGGCTACTCAAGAGAAGAATAGTCCAAGAAGGTCATACTCTGGGAACACCTAGGTGGGGTATGTACCTTGGAGAGACAATGACTATGGTGTCTATTAGTCATGTGTCTCACCAACGTTGTAGCCCATTGTCTTGTTGAGAGATGGGGCTATTAGTTAAGACCTTGCACTAGGACAATGATGGTTGATATGATGCTATACAGATGCGATTACCAATCCGATTATTCTTATGATATTCTTCATTTTGAAAGTGACCATGTACCTATATAAATACCTCCCTAGTTAAGAGGGAGTGTTGAAAAGTTTAACTAGGTCGGTCTTCATATTGACTATGTAATTATGTATTTTATGTAAAGAAGAAGACAAAGATAATAAAATGAATTTGTACTTGCTTCATGGGTTTCATGAGCAAGATTTTATTATAGGTTAAATAGACTTCTTCTTGATTTCTATCTAGGGTTTTTTCTTCTAGATAAAAATATAATTTAGTGTCATATAGATATGAGGGATCTAGCACTCCAAGACCTTGTCATAATATCAATGAAAGAATAAGCTTATGACAACCTTAATATATGATGAAAGATCAACTATCAAAGTAGTGTCATGTCGGACTTCCATTAACATGACTAGTCGGCCTACAAGCCATGGGATGGTCGGCCTAAATTCCATGAACCTGTTCCTTTATATATACACTTGTTCTGCGTTCATTTGTGACAAACGGGTTTGGACACATCTGAGCTGGAATACGAACCTTTGATAGCACTTAATGAAGACTTAAGTTTAAAAGGAGGCGTACATACTTGATGACCAGAAATGTAATAAAGAGTTGCAATCTCTAGAACAGAAGTGCCGTAATGAAGACTTAAGTTTGAAAAGAGGCGTATATACTTGAAAGGAGGCGTATATACTCGATGACCAGAATGTAATAAAGAGCTGTGGTCTCTAGAACAAAAATGCCACCATTGACTAAAGCAGAAGCGCGGACAACCTGAAGCAAATTGCGGATAACTTCAGGAGTGATATATATGCGGATTTAAGGAGATATAAAATGCGGATTTATTGAAGTTATAAAAGCGGATTTCTGAAGCTTAAGTTTGTGGATTCCTCTGTGTAAAAGTGCAGTATATAAGTGTCGTTTTCTCTGAAGTGGAATAGTGTTAAGTTCAGCAGATCACCATGATGTATGTGGATTACTATGATGTGGATGAATGTATGTATGATGCTGTCAAGTCTGCAATAAGAGATTCGGGCAATCTCACTAATATGCACCTACTGTCTATGACAAAATCAGGTCTACAGTATGAAGGTCTAAAGTGGATGTGAAAGTTAAGGGTCACTGTTGGATAAGAAAAGAGGGATTTACCTTCCCTCTCATAGTTAATAAAAGGAAGGACAGTACAGACTGGTGCAAGAAAGAAAGGTCAGCATGGAAGATCGACAAAGAAGAAGTAACAAGGTCTTGGAAGCATCCATAGGTCAAGGGTCTAAGTCTGGGTCATGGTACTTGTCATTTGAAGATCTATAAGAAGAATTTCTCGTGGGTTTTCCTCTCCAAGAGGGAGAGGTTTTGCCTTGGTTCTAGGACCCTAATTTGTGTGTCTCGCGTATTTTGATAATTGACTTGATAAAAGATTAAATAAGCTAAAGAAGAGAAGATATAAATAACTCAAGTAAGCTCACAAGTAATTATCAAGAAGAGAATTTGAATTAATTTCCAGCCCTCCAAATTCTCAACAAATTTTTGTAGCATCGCAAAGTGATCTAAGTCTCAAATTTGGTGAGGAGACTTAGACCCTCGTATTCCAAAGAACCCAGAAACCGCTTGTGGAAATTCCACTCGGTTCATGTTTTATTAAAATAATTAATTATTTTAATGGAGACCCTAAGTCTAAACTTGGGGAAATTAAATAATTAATGGTTATTAATAAAACATAGTGTGAATCTTCTAGATAATGAAGATCAAGTCAAATTTTAATCTTAGCCATTGATTAGACTTCTAATCTGGGCCGTTGATTCATCAATGAGAAGATTATAAAAGAAGGCTTGAGGGTCATTTGGAAAGTAAGCTGGGCAAACATTCAACAACTCTAGGGAAGTCGATTCCGAAGGAAGAGAATTCAATTTTAGAGAGAGATTTCAGAGGGGCAAGAGGGAAGCAGAGGGGTGGGGCAGACAGGAGGGCTCAATGAAAGAAGGACGGGCGGGGCAGAGGCAACACTTAGGAGCAGCGCGTTTTTGAGGCCTCATGCAGAGCTTGCATCGCTAGCCTCACGCTAGCTTTGTGCAAAAGAGTGATGCTGCAGTGACAGGAGGGCCAATGAGTCCCTCAAGTGTCGAGAATTCTCCAGATGTCTAGAGAAAATTTATCTCAGGTGTATCTCAAGAAGTTTCTTAGTTATTTCTACCAGTCTTTTCTTGTAAAGAATTCCTGCTGAAGATTAATATATAAACCCTCACCTACTGCACCAGTTTTCCCACATTGGGTTTTTCCAAGGACAATTGTCCAAAAATAATTGTGTCATTGTGATTGGTTCTTGTGCTTACATTTTACTGTTCTTTTCTCTATATATACTCGAGTGAAAACTGTAGTAGTATTTATTTCAAAATTTACTACAAGGGTTTTGTAAATAACTTATTGAGGAAATAAGTAGGAGAAATAAATCTATAACTACAGTAGAAATTCATAATTGAATTTTTAACATGGGATCGGAGCTGAGTTGAGTGACAGGATTGGAGACACTGCGATAGAACAAAGTCTAGAAGTTGTTGCAGCAGAAACTTGAAAAGGTTCACGCAACTCTCCAGAGAAAAGGGAAAGCATGGAAGAACAGAGGGATCACGACATCTCTATATTGGCCTCCAGACTGGAAGAAGAATTTGCTTGAGTATCAAGCTCTGCTTCTCCAGATGTCTGGTATATTGATAGTGGAGCTTCTGCACATATGACGGGAGTACGAGAATGCTTCTCAAGCTACCAGGAAGAGCAGATGAATTTTCAGATCACCATGGGAAATAAGGCGAAGTGTACCCCTGTTGGGAGAGGTACCGTAGCGTTTCAAACTGAAGCTAAAAATAATCTTTGAGCCACCAATGTGCTACATGTGCCTTGTTTGGGGATGAACTTACTCTCAGTGTCTTAGCTACAAAACAAGGGCTACGACGTCTACTTGATTGGCAAAAGAGTATATATCAAACACCTGAGTTGGAAGAAGAAGGCACAAATCGGAGTTAGGAGCAATAAACTGTATAAGTTGCAGCTTGAATCTCCAATGGCACTGATAGGCAACTATGATGAGAAGGATTTGAATGAGCTATGGCACAGGAGAATGGGCCACTTACACTATGGGGCGTTGAGAATTCTCAAGAAGACCATCACAAGAGTTCCAGATTTGAGCACCAAACAAGATGACATTTGCAGAGGGTGCGTACTAGGGAAGTACGCCAAGGCAGCCTGCCCTAGGAGCAGAAATAGGGCTAAGAGTGTGTTGGGATTGATACACACGGACATCTGTGGACCAACATCCACTAGATCTCTTAGTGGTGCCGAGTATTTCGGCACCTTCATTGATGAACATTCCAAGGAAACTTGGATCTACTTTCTAAGGACGAAACCTTTGATCAATTCAAGGAGTTTAATGCTCTGGTTGAGAATTTGACAGGAAAGTGGATAAAGATACTGCGATCAGATAATGGTGGAGAAAATATTGATAAAAACTTCACAGAATTCTGCATAAGGAAAGGCAATAGAAGAGAGTAGACTGGCCCATATAATCCGGCGTAATGGAGTAGGAGTGAAGAATAGAACTATTGTTGAGGCCGCAAGGGCACGTTGTATGATTAAGACATTTCACAATTTTTTTGTGGTTGAAGCTTGTAACACAACCGTATATGTTTAGAACAGATTCTAATGCATTGGGTGAGATTACTCCGTAAAGTGTCTTCACTGGCCGGAAGCCAAAGGTGAGCCTTCAGATCTTGGGTAGTGTGGCATACCGCCATGTACTCGAAGGAGCAGTGAGGAAGAAGTTGGATAGATCTGTAAAGGGGTATCTGGTGGGATACATTGAAAATGCTAAGGCTTACAAAATCTACATTCCTAGCTGCAGGAAGGTTGTAGTGTGGCGGGATGTAAAGTTCTGTAATATCCCCAAAGGGAAATAATCCAGTAATAACCAGAAATATGCCAAGCAGATAAAGAAAATATAATGATGAACCAGATCACTGAATCATGACACATAGAATACCAGAAACTGAGCCATTTTATTAATCAGAAAGTACATAGAGAGGAGTACAAGTAAATCAGAGTAAGTGCACCTATCCTTGCCCTAGGCAAGGGGAGACCCTCTCAACAGATAATGGCTGCAACAAGGACAGCGTCCTAGCTGCTCTGAATGCCGAAGATGAACTGCGCTGGTACTAGGGCTGAAGACTGATAAATAACTGATCTCCCACTGCAAACCCTCTCCAATGGAAAACGCTCGGCTCACCCAAGCCCGGCCATCGCATCGCCGTCCTACCAAGTGGATCCGCCTCCGAATGCTCGACCGTCGGATCCGAGCCCTCCAAACCAGACCGCGACCTCCCTTCCCCGGACCAAGGCCCTTCCACTATCAGAT
>JAXQQM020069671.1:0-11383 GCA_034641835.2 Pinus albicaulis
AACGAGCCATCATGAGCCTCATTTCGACATCGGGAAGGCTTCCATTTTCATCCAGCAAGTCAGGGGACCTTTTTCAGGCATAAATATGAAGTATTTTTGCAATTTTTGAACTCCAAAAATCTGCTTTTCCCAAATGTGCGTTAGGCTATTTTTATCATGGGAAAATCATGTAAAGTCAATATAATTTCCGTTTTAGCAGTTTTTTAGATATTTTATGGGATATTTTGTGCCTTGGGCTTTGCAAAGCCTCAAGGACAAGTTTAGATATTTTGACTTGGCCAATGGGATAGCTAGTTGCTCCATGAGGTTTTCCTCCCTCAAGCCTATTTATCCCATGGTTCTCATTGTAAATCAGAGGTTGAACTTGAGAGAAGAATTAATGCATTGGTCATATGAGCTTTGAAGAATACACTTGAGTTATGATGTTTGGATTGCCTCTTGGATGCTTTTGAGGAATGTTGAAGGCTTGTTGATGGATTCCTTGACATGGTAGAATGGTATAGTGCTTCTTAATATTGTTTTGTCTTCTAGTTTCCACTCATATTTCATTTTTCTTGCTGCTATAGATCAGTAAAGATTGATTTTGAGACATGCCCATGGAGGCACCTCAAAATCCCTGAATCTTCATAGCTTGATGTTTTCTTCTCCCTTAGTTATGCTAAAGAATTCTTAGCTGCTCTTTAGTAACCTAAGGTAGTGTTGCTAAGTTTTATTCATCAGTTCATGTATGTTGAGTAGGATGTATGGTTTGCCTTACCTACCTATCAGCTGCCCATAGTTCTGTCCATAAAACTTTCTCTTTGACTGATTTGTTGATAATTTTGTTGAACCAAGGAGGCCTAGTCCCGATCTAGCCCTTTGCCTAAAACTATGAAAACTTATTTGTCCAAGTGCCCAATGACTTAGAGACTATGTTTAGGCGTTTCGGCATAGTTTATGAGTTGTTAGTTTGTCTCATGTGTTTTCCCCAAAGTCTGATAGCCTTTTCCTGAAGTTAGAGGGTCTTATACCTCTATGTATGGCTGGAATGTTTGATTTCCTATGTATTGATTAGCTTATAGTTATTCCTAGCATGATTAATGGCTTGCTATTACATGTTTATGTCTGCTATTAACTAGTTTGCACTTGAAATCCCTTGTCTTTCACCAAACTTATTGTTCATTTAATCCATTTTGCCCGGAGATCCCTTCTATTGTGAATCAAATCGGCCCTACAGCAGCTTTACATCATCACTTCATAGCTTCCTTGATCTGTTTGACCCCATAGCCCAATTTATCTACATCTTGTCATCCAGTTTATGTATTTGATCAGTTTCATCCCTCACAAACTTAAAAACCAAAAAACCAAAAACACACTTCATAACTAGCCTAATATCAGAACATCGCAAGTAAACACACCGACATCTTCTACACATATAGAGAGAGCCCTCTCTGAGTCCAGGAAGGCTAGGTCCTCGGGCTCCAAAGCTTGGTTTGATGTTACATCGTCATTTGGCTGGCCAATCGGCCAAATCACGGGACCCTAACACGTTCAGGCCGACTTTTTCCACAGGACTACACTACCCCGCGGCGCGCCTGTAGGAGTGAGCGGCGCGCCTATAAGTGTTGGTCTTGTCAGCCCGGCAGGTGACCCGACATCCTTTTTAGCGCGGCACTCTCCCATTCAAACGCGTCGCGCTTATGACAAGCCTTTAAAACGCCTCCAAATCACTTTCAAAGTAGTTCCAACTCTCAAGCAAAGATTGCCATCATGTTTCAAGGTATTTTTGTCTTGCCCCCTTAAATTCGAAATTGCTAGACAGTGTTTGAGGCAGTAAAGGCCGTGGTGTAAGTCAAGATTTTTTAAGTGAATGTTTGAAAGAGAATAATAGTTGGTTGAGAGTAAAGGGTTGATGCTAGCTTCAAAGAGCCTATAGATCGCCCTCAAAACAAGGGTAAGAGATGAAGGCACTGTTTTAAAGCAGAAAATCAGTGTAAAAAATGAGACAGTGGCCCTAATGTCAACCACAGTAATCATCCATATGTCATTTGGTCATTATTCAAAGTTTGCTTTAGTGTGGTGAACATGCAGAATCAAAGCTGCCTTCTCAACCATAAACATATTTTAGTATATAAAATTGTAAGTTTCCATTTGGAGGTTGTTCTTGTTTGATTGTGGGTAAGGATTGGTGAATACAAAGGCAGTATCTTGATTAGGAGAAGTGTTTGCTTGCCACAAGGCTGTTGTGCTGTCCTCAAAACTCCTAGAGGCCATGTCACCTTGCACTATCACAGTGACCTTTTGACTGTGTATTTTTTATTGACTATGTTTATGTTCTTGAATCTACTTGTTGAGTGGCATACAAAGAAGAAGAGCAGTGTTTTGAATTGGGAAGGTTTTTGCTTTGCCTTTGTCTTAAAAACAAGGCTGTCCTGTTGTCCTCAAAACACCAAAGTTGGGTAACCTTACCACAAACCCAGAAAAATCACTTTGACTATGTGCTTATTATAAATATTGGCTGTCTGGCCTACAAAGGGTAGAAAGGACAGTTTGTTGAAATAGCAGGGACCTAACACCAAATAAAACCTATTACACGACATTTGAAACCATTGTTGCATTGATTAAAACAGTGATTGACAAGAAGACAGAGTTTGTTTGAAAAAGAATCCTTGAAATCCTTTTGGAGGCAGTTTGAGTTTTTCAGAGAGCATCCAGTACAAGATGCCTCCTAGGCAAGATAGTAGGAGTGGATTGCACAAAATATTTGAGCCTGTTTCCACTGAAAAGGAGCACAGCGAGGTAGGGCAGCAAGGTGAAGAAAAGCACAGTGATGAAGAGAAGCGCCATAAAGAAACTTAAAAAACAATGATAGATGATGAGGGAAAGAAAATACAAACATAGATCATGAAGGGAATTCTCCAAAGCATGTGCTAGCTGCCTCCCTTAGGCAAGGGGCCCTGACTTCTTCACCAAAGCTAAGAATGCCAAAACAACAAAGGAGAAAACCAAGAAAAGCTCAAATTTGCCCAAAGAGAGCACCCGATGAGAAAAAGTGAGAAAGGACACATCAGGACTTCAGATTTTGGCCTCTGCTTCGCAGCATGTTGCTGAGAACCCTTGAGGGTCATGCTCACCGATTTTGGGCGATTTTTGACATGTTTTGGTTTTTTTGGCATTTTTGGGTTTTTGCCCAAAACTCATGGGCTTCGCCATTTCAGTTCGGGGGATCGTCGATGGAGGAGAATGGTATCATTGGATGCCATAATTTAAGGAGCACACACTCAGCAATTTTCAGGACATTTTAAGATCATTCACTCCTCCGAAATGGCGAAAAATGCTCACTTTTTCCACACTCTGCTCGCTCTATCGGCAGATTTTATTTTCTTGTTTTTTACACAGTCCTATTTTTGGGGGACTTCCATGCATCATATTGAGGAAATTTCAGTTTCTCTAGAAAGTAGACACTCAGAGCTTTCCAACGAGATATCATGAGCCTTGTTTCGACATCGGGAAGGCTGCCAAAAGTTGCCGGCAAGTCAGGGGACCTTTTGCTGATGTAAATTTTGAGTATTTTTGTAAAATTTGAACCTTTAAAAACTGCTTTTTCCTCATGTGCGTTTAGCTATTTTTTCACATGAGAAGTTATGAAAAGTCAATATTTTTCCCTTTTTTTAGCATTTTTAGATATTTTATGAGATATTTTGTGCCTTGGGCTTTGCAAAGCCTCAAGGACAAGTTTAGATATTTTGATTAGGCCAATGGGATAGCAAGTTGAACCATGAGGTTTTCCTCACTTTGGCCTATTTATTCCAAAGGCTTTCATTGTAAACAAGGCTGAACTTGATGATAGAAGCAATATATGGTCATATAAGCTTTGGAAGAAATACTTATCTCATGCTTTTGGATTGCCTCTTGGATGTTCTTGGATGATGAAAGAGGATTGTTGTTGGATTCCATGACTTGGTAGAATGGTATAGTGTCTCTTTCTTTGTTTTGTATTCTAGTTTTCATTCATGAATACATGTTTCTTGCTTGCTATAGATCAGTAGAGAAAAAATTTGAGACATGCCCTTGGAGGCACCTCAAATTTCCTGTTTCTTCATAGCTTTCATGTTTTCTTCTTCCTTAGTCACATTAAAGAATTATTAATTGCTCTTTAATAACTTGAGGATATTGTTGCTTGTTTCATTCATAGTTCTATGCATTCTAAGTATGATTTACAGTACGCCCTGCTTACCTATGGCTAGCCATAGCTCCATCCATGAAATTATCTCTTTGACTGATTAGATTCTCATTTGTTGAACCAAGGAGGCCTAGTTCCGATCTAGCCCTTTGTCTAAGACTATGCAAATCTTGTTTTCAAAGTGCCCAATAACTTGAAGTACTGTGTTTAGGCGTTCCGGCATAGTGTTTTGAGTTGTTTGTCTGTCTTAAGTGTAGTTCCCCAAAGTCTGATAGCCATTTCCCGAAGTTAGAGAGTTATATATCTCTATGCATGGCTTGAATGTTTATTTCTATGTATTGATTAGCTTATAGTTACATTTATCATGATTAATGGTTTGCCCTACCATGTTGATGTCTGCTATTAAACTAGTTATGCTTGAAATCCTTTGTTGTTCACAAACTTGATGTCCATTTACTCCATTTTGCCCAAAGATCCTTTCTACCTTGAATCAAATCGGCCCTTCAATAGCCTTGTATCACCATCTAATAGCTTTCTTGACCTTTTCGACCCCATAGCCCGATTGATCTGACATCTTTTTACCCATCTCGTATCTTTGATCAGTTTCATCCCTCACAACCTAAAAAATCAAAACCAAAAAACTTACTTCATAACTAGCCTAAAATCAGAACACCATAAGCAAACACACAGATATACCTTACACAATAGAGAGAGCCCTCTCTGAGTCCAGGGAAGGCTAGGTCCTTGGGCTCCAAAGGCTGGTTTGATGTTACACTGTCATTTGGTTTGCCAATCAGCCAAATCACGGGACCTTAACATAATGGCGATCACGGTGGGACCTTGAGTCAAAACATCCTAGGTATCCCTTAGGAATGCTCAAAATCTCAAACAAACTTAGAAGAGTAGAATATAGCTTTGTCACCATCTTAGCAAAATGATGATTCAGTCATAGGAAGCTCTTCCAAACCTCACAGGCAAGCAATCCATAGAATCATTTAGAGTAAACTCTTTTTGTTATCGCCACCCTAGCAAAGTGATGAAACAGGTTTAGAATACTTTAAGTAAACCATAGGCTGCACATAAAAACTCATAAAAACCCCAAAACATTCCCGGATTGGTTTTTTCCCTAGTTACTGGTGGTGGACCATAGCTACATCTTTACAAAAAACAACCAATTTCCACCTGGCGACTCCACTAGCCTCCAGTAGGCCTAAAAACTCCATAAAGACCAAAAATTTTCATAAACCATACCTTTCTACTAACTCATCCTTCCAAAAACTTAAACTTAGGGTAGGAGTTCTGTAATCAGTGACAATCTAAGTATAACTTCGCGATTCAGAAAAACCTCACCTAAACATAGGAGTTAAGCAGAAGCCTTCTTTCCAAGAGAACCATTAGCTTGTCCATACAGCCTAGAAAACTGTTGAAACCAAGTGAATCATTCTTCTTCGCAAGTTCCCATCTCAAATTTGCTATAAAACTTTTTCCCAAGCATCTTTGATAGTATTGGTGGTGGACCATAGTTTTCATAAAAATCCACCTGGCGACTCCACTAGTTCATCCTTTTGGTTTTGACCATCCTTCACTTTAGTATAACCTTAGAGAGGCCATCCATCCGAAAATTTCACTAATAACATCCTCTCTAAACTCTAGACCCAAAATCTGGCTTCACGAAGAATCAACACTAGATCTCACCCAGACCCAAATCCCCCTATCATAGTAGACAACCCAGAGAAGATTCTATGGCAAGTTTCCGAAACTGACAATCTAGCTACCGATAGGTCAATCTGTAAAGCAAGATCAGTACCTGAACATCTCACTGCCTTGCAGGATTCCCCCTTTGACTTAGAATCAGCAAAAACCCTTTTCAGAAGCAAGTCACAAAGTAAGATATACTTTGACGATCTTGAGCCCTTAGATCTTCCACAGAGTCCTAGTAGAGAAGCCTCACCTACCACACCTCCCAACTTTCAGCTTCTCCATCAATTTGGCTCTTACCATCATAGATCCGCTCAAAATCAGATCGCTATTCCAAGTACATCCGCCACACCTATCCAAACCACTACAGTTCAAACCACCTCAGCTCATCCCACAAGCCCTCATCTTGTACATCATCCATTAGCTCCCGTCATGGCAGCTTGGTACGCACCCTTGGTGTTGCCACAACCCTTGGCTCCCTTACCACATGACTATCAAGCCAAAATCCCACACTTTACTGGAGAAGATACTACCACATCTCAACAGCATGTAAGTAGGAATAGTGATACCTTTGAATACTTGGAAGTAGAGGACGAGACCATCAGAATGAGAATGTTTTCCCAAAGCCTAGGCGGAGAACCTAAAAAATGGTTTAAGAGCTTAACTCCAAACAGCATCCACAACCCCCCAGAACTTTACCAAACCTTCATAAATAAGTGGGAAATCCGAAAGAACCCTATTCAAATCCTGTCAGAACATAACAATCTAAAACGGGAAAATGGGGAAAGTGTCCAGGGATACTGCACTAGGTTCAACAGTGTGTATAATTCCCTCCCACCTCACTTCAAACCCCCACTTGGTTCAGCCTTGGCAAATTTCACCGAGGGTTTTGATCCATACATGACTTATCAGCTAAGAGACAAGGACCCCCCTACCCTAGAGGAAATGCAACAAATAGCCATAAAAGCAGAAGCCAACTTAGCAGAAAAAAGAGCTAGAACCATATCGGAAAGGAAATTCACATACCGGGATGAGGTCTCCACTTCAGCTCCTCCCTTAGATCCTAAAATAGATGACTTAATCAAGACCATGGCCAAAATGTGGGAAAAGATAAGTGAGAAGGCCCCTGTTAGGGACAATCAGCCAAACCCTCCAAACAGAAACCGGAACCAAAATTTTAGGAGGGAACAGCCTCAAAACAGACCAAGGGAAAATGACCAGCAAATTAGGCCACCATTTAATGAAAATTATGTGGAAGAAGATGATAGGGATACAGAACCCATTGATGAAAATCATTTGAACCTCATAGGGTCTGATAATGAGAGTGAGGTGTACCTCACGAAAGAAGAACAATCATTCTTCTCTCCGAATCACGATGAAACCAACTATGAAGATCCAGAGGATCCTGCCATAGATTTTCAGAATGCCATAATAGAAGCTCACAGGTAGTATGACCTTAGAAGTAGAAAAAATCAATACAAATCCAAGAAAGGTAGCTCAAACACTGCTAAAACCCCTGATACTACCCTTAAGAAAGCAGTGAACAGCAACAAAATCATGGTCGGGAAAAATGACCAAAACAAAGATAGCGTTACCCAAACTAGTCTTGACTCAGATGCTCCTAGTACTTCCACAAAGATTCCTGAGGTGGTCGTGGCAAACAAAATCCCAAAACAGAGCCAACAAACTCAGAACACAGAGAAGGTCATGGCTGAAAAAGCTGAGACAAACCTGTCTAAACTACAAATTCCCTTCAGTTTTGAGGGAGAGATCGCCAAGATAAAGATTACCATGCCTCTCACTGAACTTATCACTCAAGGCCCTTATAAATCCCAAGTGTTAAAAGTCCTGAATCTAGGAAATGATGCGAACACCCTTAATTTAGCTTATGGCACTCCTGAAGTGTTGTTTGGTCCGAAAATAGAAGGGAAATTCCAGGAAGGAACCACTCTTCCCTTTTACATCAGTCTAAATATCCATGACCAAATCCTTCACAATTCCATGCTAGACTTCGGTGCCTCGCATAATCTTATGCCGAAGGTTGTAATGGAAAGATTAGGCCTGGAAATCACAAGACCATACAAAGACTTGTATTCTTTCGAATCGAGTACAGTCAGATGCCTAGGTTTGATCAAAGACCTTTGCTTCAGCTTGGCCCAGATACCTACAAAACATCTAATCATGGACATAGTGGTAGCAGACATCCCTCCCAAGTACGGAATGCTTCTATCCAGATCTTGGGGTGCCAAGCTCCAAGGAAATATTCAGCTGGATATGTCATATGCCACTATTCCTGTGTTTGACCAAACAAGAATACTCTATCGAGAGTCACACATGAAATACATGATTAGTAGCCAAGAGAGGCCAGATAACATTCCAATGTATTCCTTGCATTTCGACCTGAACTCTTTTATTCTACACACTGATGAGGACATTGAAGAACAGTCAGAAGGAACTGAAACAAACTTAGATCCATGACATCAGCTGCCCCTAGTTCTCTATGACGAACTAGACACTCAAAACTACCATGATCATGAACAGCTATGTCTTGAAGAAAGTAAGTATGTCCCTTTTAAAATAGGAATAGAGAAAGAATCGCAGACCATTATGTACTATCAAGCGAATTGCTCGAACCTTAGTCAAACATCAGTAGTAACATCAGGAAACTTTTTCAGAACTAAGGCACTAGAGGACTTACATATCACAAACCTTTTCGGAACTCAGGAGCAAGGAAGCTTGATGTTTTTACCATACCTCAAAGATTTACCATCACACAACTCTTCCCCTGCAAGTGAAACCTTGACTGTAGCCATAACAGCTCAAAATCCGGAAAAAGTGCTTGATAAACTCCTTATGAGAAAACATGGTAACCACAGTCCAAATATACCTGGGTTACTTGAACTGGCTAAAATCCTGTCATTCCATCAAAAACTTAGAACTGCTAGAATTGGAAATCTCATGCAGAATACTGTTTCATACAGAGAAAACAATGACAAAAACTATGCCATTACCATTACTCCAAGAAACAATTTCGACAAAAGAAAGTACAAAAGTCTGAAACAATCAGTAATGATCAAAGATAAAATCGCTGGTCATAGGGTCTGTTTTGATTTTAGAAACACTAATGCACATCCCTATAACAGAAATTTTATTCCTCTGACTCAAGACCATGATATACCGATGATAAGTGCTTTTAATCATATGCCTTTGCAAGATGATGTTTCAGGTTATAGTCAAAAGATTCCCTTGCAAAGTAGACAGATCAAAGATTTTTTCCAGTATGCTGGAAGTAATTCCAGTTTCAGACTCAAAATTGCAAAACCACCGGATATAAAAAATATGCTCATGAAAGCCATGTTTCCAGTCTTGAATTTCTGCATATTTACATACCTTGATGATGTCATTATTTATTTCAAAAATGACCAAGAGTATATGCATTACTTAATAAAGATGTACAGTAAAGGAAGGAGTGGAAATCAGAGGTACAAAGAGGTACAGCGGAAAGATATGGGTTCGTTCAGAGATTCTTGCATGAATCCTTATGTCATGCTGGAAAGAGAGAATTTTCCAAATTTCTCTTTTCAGGAGTTAAATGGACCAAGAATGGTAGGAGATCCTTACGAGGATAAGATGCTTAAGTTTCGCCATTTCCAAGATTTCTGAGTTTAAAACATTTTCATTCATTGTATATACCACTGTTTGAAAAATAGATAAACAGAAAAGTCAAAAACAATAGAAGAATAGAAAAGAGGGTAGTTGAAAAATAGAAAAAGGCCCCATGTTCCAAAAAATAGTCCTTCAGAAAGCGTGCAAGTCTAAATGCCGCTACTAGTACTCAAATGTCTTGTTCAGTTATCTAGCTTAATCATAGTTGAACATGTTTAAATTTATTTGCTGATAAGTTAGTGAGTGAAAAAGATGGTCGACATTGTGTAAGCTTGACTTATCAAAGAGAGTAGATTAGGAAAAGATATTGGTTCCACACGCCCAAAACAGACCCAAAGAGGGAAGCGGGGATAAAAAACAAATTGTGCATCTTAGCCCTGTTTTTCCTAGTTTCCATTTCTGCAAAATAATATTTGTGTGCAGCTTGTCTTTCATGTCGCAAATACATGAAAAACCAAACTGTCTAACCCTGATTTGATCATCTTTTTAATTTCATGTTTTAGATTAGAGAACAAAATCCTGTCAAACATATTAATCTTGACAGTTGATCTAGCACAGGTAGAGTAATGAAGGAGTTCATCAGTTTAATCTGAACTCCCGGCTGATATAAGTGTATAATTAGATAGGTTCATTTTTCAAAAAGAAAAAATATATATTGTTAAACGGCTGCTAGTCCAAATGCGCCAAAGAGAAGAAAAAACGTTAGGAAAGATAGTGGGGTAGGTAGAAATATCATTGATGTTAATCATGTTGTCACCTTTCAAAAGTAACATCAAGGAAGAATGAGTTTTGCACCAATGGGTAAGGCACTGGTCTTCATAAGCCAAAGATCTGAAATTCTGGACACCTCCTAAACGGAGCTGCCCTCCCCAAATGGAGCCACTGTTAGTCATCAGTATTTTTCACTTGTTGGTGATGACTATTTTTGATAGCCAAGTTTTCTAGCAGATGATCCAAAAATTTGTCATATTTTCCAGCTGGGAAAATATCCATAAAAAAAATTTTCCCTCCTACTTTTCAATCCGCCCATGACGAGATGAAACCTCATTATCAAATCCTACCTAGCCTCAGCCATACTAGTCTGCCCATTAGCCCTAAAGAAACAATCCAAATCTGTCCAAACAAGTCTCCTCTAAGTTAGGAAGTGGTGCTTTAGGAATTTCTCCCTTGGCGAACTATCCAAGAGCCAAAGAACCTCCATCTGCTATTGACCAGTCACAACAAACCTTCCCATTTTGCAAAAAAAGGTTGGTTACAGCCATAGGTCGCGCCACTAATACACCCTCAAGTCTCAGCAATACATGGACCATAAATCAAACTGATTCTAGGTGTTTTTTACAGTGTTTTAAATGAATCTTTCAAGGACAAGGACATACCAGCATCTCAGAAGACAATTTTTGGCTCCACATGAGAAGACAGCTACTTCTCAATGTGATCTTGAGCCTCGGATGCAGCCACAGAGCATAGAGTTTTTTTTTCATTAAGCTCTTGCGATCACATTCAAAGCCTGAAAGGATAGTAAAGGAAAAATAGCACTGTCACAAGGCTGATGATATAACATGACTGAAAAACCTCCTTCATCTATAAGCAGAGGGTTTGAAGATTGGAGCGCCTCCTTCATCTATAAGCAGAGGGCCAAAGGTGAAGTCTGCTTTTTAAGCTTTTCACTAACTGAGAAGATAAACTCTGAAGAACAGTGAGACTGTTAGGTCTCTGTAATTTATTAGCAAGATTGGGAGAGTCCAATCACAGAGTTAACATCATTTCAACCAACTTTGGGATTCTAGGATCTAGCCCTCCTGAATCTGGAGAGGGATCTCTCCAATATGTACAAAGATGGATATTGTCTTTGAAGTT
>JAXQQM020085030.1:0-27067 GCA_034641835.2 Pinus albicaulis
GTGTTATATTCTTTCCACGTCTAAGCACACGCGGGGGGGTAAGAGGGGGCGATATCCCCCCTTTATCACTGTCGTGTCCTGGTATGTACGTTGCAAATTTTTGGTCCTTAATTTCCGTGGTGTCCGCGTCCATGGTTTTGTGCATGGTTTTGCACATGGTTTTGGGGTTCGATGGTTTTCGGCCCCTGGTATTTTGTAGATCCGGTCAAGGGAACCACGGTTATGTTCTAATCCAGGGTTAATGGATTGGGGTTTATGTATGCTTCGGCATGTATATATATGTGTTGTAACACTAAAAGGAATATAATGAAAAATCAAGTTGGTCGTCCCAATTTGGGATCCAGGAAAAAATCTCTGTGTTTATCTGTTTTATGTTTTATGCTCTCGCTATTGTTTATTTTCTGTTATAAGATTCGTGTGTAGATAATTTCTGTTCAGGGTTAAAACCTACATTTGGTATCGAAGCTATTTCGGCTTCAAGGGGACGCCTTTGCTGCTGAGGGTTTTTTGTTCGGGCTTGTGGTAGACCTTGTTCAGTGGGAGATCTGCGGGATCGATTCTTGCGGTGAAAGAAGATGGCGAGCGACGGAAAGATAGAGATCGAGAAATTTAATGGTAAGAGTTTTGAGTTGTGGAAGCTCAAGATGGAGGATCTGCTGGTGGATAAAGATCAGTGGATCGTGGTAGATCCAGGTACTAAACCAACGGGAATGTCAGATGAAGACTGGAAGAAACTAGATCGGAAGGCTAAGAGCACAATACGGTTGTGTGTCTCAGATTCAGTATTGTTGAATGTATCTGGGGAAGCTACAGCGAAGACCTTGTGGGAAAAGCTAGGGAATTTGTACCAATCTAAGTCTCTGGTGAATAAGTTGTTCATGTGAAAAAAGCCGTATAACTTGAGGATGAAGGATGGAGATTCGGTGACAGAGCATCTGAATGCCTTCAATACTGTGGTAAGTCAGCTGTCATCTGTTTATATTAAAATCTCAGATGAAGATAAGTGCATCAGTTTGTTGTGTTCTCTACCAGACTCGTGGGACAGTCTGGTTATTGCAATAGGTAGCAATACAACTACCTTGAACTTTGATGACATTGTCTCAGCCTTGCTGTCGGAGGAAATGAGACGGAGAAATATGGAGGGTCAGAATGGAGATGCCTTATCTGTACGAGGAAGGTCTCAGAACATAAACAAGAATAAGGTTTCGAGTGGGAGATCTAAATCTAGAGGGAGATCTAAATATCCTGGAAAGTTTGTAAAGGTGTGCCGGAAATGCGGAAAGGAAGGGCACTACAAAAAGGACTACAGATCTAAAGCTCCTGAGAAAGGAAAGGGATCTGATGATGCTCCTTCTGCAGAGGCAAAAACCACCTCGGATGAAGGTGGGGATGTGTATTTGGCTTCTTCTTAAAATACACATGTAGATCATGAGTCATGGTTGATTGACTCAGGTGCATCCTTTCACTTCACTCCCCATAGGGAGTGGTTCTGCGAGTATGAGAAATATGATGGTGGTGATGTCTTCCTAGGGGATGATAGGAGGGCCATAATCATCGGACGTGGAAAGGTCAAGCTGAAGCTGCAAGGTGGAAGGATTAGAACACTTCCTGGTGTTCTGCATATTCCTGCATTGGCCAGAAATCTGATTTCTGTAAGCAAGATGGATGATGCAGGTGTAAAAACAGTGTTCGAGAAAGATGCCTGCAAGATGGTTCGGGGAGCACTGGTATTAATGAGGGGAGTTCGGACTGGAACTCTATACAAGCTACAAGGTAGCACTATTATTGATGGGTGTAACAGTTCTATGGTTCTTGAAAGTGGAGCGGAAAGCCTAGCTGTCTCTGGAGAAAAGACCATGCTATGGCATCAAAGGCTTGGACATACTGGATAGAAGGGCCTTCGGATACTGCATAGAAATGGTATGGTAGAAGGTATGTCTAATTGCTCTCTATATTTCGATTTATGTGAGCATTGTGTATATGGGAAGCAGAATCGGGTGAGTTTTCCTTCTGGTGCTAAGAGGGTGAACACGATATTAGAACTTGTGCACAGTGATGTGTTTGGACCTGTGTCAGTGCCATCACTGGGAAAGTATGTGTACTATGTTTCATTCATAGATGACTTCTCAAGGAATACATGGATATATTTCTTGAGGAAGAAATCTGAAGTCTTTGACATATTTAAAGAATTTAAGGCTCTGGTGGAAAACTAGACAAAGAAGAAGATAAAGGTGCTGAGGACAGATAATGGTGGGGAGTTCTGCAAGAAGGAATTTGAAGAGTTATGTAAGAAGTGTGGTATAGCACGACATAAGACTACTCCATACACACCTCAGAAAAATGGAGTTGCAGAAAGAATGAACAGAACACTAATGGAAAAGGCAAGAAGCATGCTCAGTGGTACCGGGTTAGGACAAGAATTCTGGGAAGAGGTAGTGGAGACTGCATGCTATCTGGTTAACAGATCACCTTCATCAGTGTTGAAGGATAAGACTCCACATGAGGTATAGACTAGTAAGAAACCCTCTCTTTCACATCTAAGGGTATTTGGATGTGATGCATATGTACATGTTCCAAAGGAGAAAAGGACCAAGTTGGATAATAAATCTGAAAGGTGCATCTTTATTGGGTATAAGGATGGTTTAAAGGGTTACAAGCTTTGGAACCCAGAAACAAGGAAGGCTGTGTACAGCCGAGATGTGGTGTTTAGAGAAGTGAAAGATGTTGTTAAACATGAAGTCCTACCAAAGGAACCCGAGAAGATAGAGTTTGAGCTAAAGGAGGATGAATCAGACTCTACAACAGAAGAAGACTCAGAAGATGAAGAGCCACAAACTCCGGCTTTGAGAAGATCATTTCGGGAAAGAAGGCAACCAGAAAGGTATAGTCCATCTGCTTTCTTTTCAGGTTTTGCCTTAACTATAACTGATGATGAACCCAGAACTGTCAGGGAGGCAGTAGATTCAGAGGATGGAAAACTCTGGAAGGAGGCCATGGTTGATGAAATGGCATCCTTGCACAAAAACGATGCATGGGATTTGGTGGAGTTGCCGGTTGGAAGGAAGCCCATTGGGAGAAAATGGGTGTTTAAGAAGAAGATGAATGTAGAAGGCAAGGTGGAGAAATACAAAGCTCGGTTGGTAGCAAAAGGTTATTCCCAGGTGCCGGGAATTGATTTTGGTGATATTTTTTCTCCCGTTGCCAAAGTTACTTCTATTAGATTACTTTTATCTGTTGCTGCTGCATTTGATTTTGAGATAGAACAGATGGATGTGAAGACAAAATTTCTTCACGGGGATCTAGAAGAGGAGATCTACATGAAGCAACCTGAAGGCTTTATGGTGAAGGGTAAGAAAGAACCGGTATGCAGGTTGAAGAAGTCTCTGTATGGGTTAAAACAGTCACCAAGGATGTGGTATCAGAAATTTGATACCTATATACGGGGACTTGGCTTCACCAGAAGCAAGGAGGATCACCGTGTTTATTTTAAATTAATTGGTGACCGTGTTATTTATTTGGTATTGTATGTGGATGATATGTTGTTGATTGGAAATGACAAAGAAATTATCCAAGATTTGAAGACCCAACTGTTCTCCAAATTCGACATGAAGGATCCGGGTGCTGCAAACTATATTTTGGGCATGGAAATTAAGAGAGATCGGGCAAAGAGGAAGCTCTGGTTAAACCAGAGGAAGTATGTCGAGACTATATTGCAGAGGTTCAATATGCAGGATAGTAAACCGGTGAATGTTCCTATTCTTGTAGGTGTAAAGCTATCTGCTGAACAGTGTCCCAAGACACAAGAAGAAGAGGAGTATATGTCCCGTGTTCCATATGCAAGTGCAGTGGGTAGCTTGATGTATGCAATGGTTTGTACCAGACCAGACATTGCACATGCAGTGGGAGTATTGAGCAGGTTTATGTCAAACCCAGGAAAGGAGCATTGGACAGTAGTGAAGCGGGTTTTTAGATATTTATGTGGCACTAGTGATTACGGCTTGTGCTACCAGGGAAGACCAGGATTGGAAAGAATGTTGGACATTCATGGTTTTGTTGATGCAGACTGGGCTGGAGATCTGGACCAAATAAGATCTACAAGTGGGTATGTATTTAGCCTATTTGGAGGCGCAGTCAGTTGGATGAGTAAAAGACAGTCTGTAGTGGCTCTTTCAACTACAGAGGCAGAATACATAGCAGCCACTCATGCAAGCAAGGAAGCAGTTTGGTTGCATAGATTGTGTTCAAGTATGGGGTTGGTACAGCAAGCTATAAGGATAGACTGTGATAGCCAAAGTGCAATTTTCTTGGCTAAGAACCCTGCTTATCATTCAAAGACAAAGCACATTGATGTTCAATATCACTTTTTTATAGATATGGTTGAGGCTAAAAGGGTGTTGCTGGTAAAGGTGGACACTTTGAAGAATGTTGCAGATGCATTAACAAAGTCTGTGAGCACTAAGAAGTTCTCTTGGTGTAGAGAAACAATGGGTGTTGAAGAATTGGGCCAATGACTAAGCTCTCTTGTGCCCCCCCGTGGAAATAAAAAAACAAGTGGGAGAATGTTGGGTATTTGTTGAAATTTTTGGTCCTTAATTTCCGGTGGGTAGTCCGCGTCCATGGTTTTGTGCGTGGTTTTGCACATGGTTTTGGGGTACGATGGTTTTTGGCCCCTAGTATTTTTGTAGATTCGGTCAAGGGAACTACGGTTATGTTCTAATCCAGGGTTTATGGATTGGGGTTTATGTATGCTTCAGCATGCATATATATGTGTTGTAACACTAAAAGGAATATAATGAAAAATCAAGCTGGTCGTCCCAATTTGGGATCCAGTGGAAAATCTCTATGTTTATCTATTTTATGTTTTATGCTCTCGCTATTGTTTATTTTCTGTTATAAGATTCATGTGTAGATAATTTCTGTTCAGGGTTAAAACCTACAGAATGGTTGTTTAAAAGATGCCAATTTGGGAACTTGTCATATCCCCCCAGCTGAAAGTGTTGCATGTCCCCATCCAACCAGATCTGAATTAGAGTGGGAGTGACTTTCTTGGATATTTTTGATGCTATAATCAACCTTTCCTACTTCATGGACATGGAAATAACATTTTCTCCTATGAATATTCCTCTATTAGAAAATATATTCCTTCTTGGTCATGTTGCAGTCTCTTTGATATCTTGGGGAAAGTAGATAGATCATGGGATAGTGCAAATTGAGGCTTATCCAATCATTCCCACAACTCTCCATGCATTTGATGTACCTGTCCACCATTTCCAAGGCCATTGCAAGGTTGTTGGGGTTGAATGGGTCTCTCCAACGAATATCCATTGTAGTATGCTTACATCAATGAGAACAACCTTCTACAACTATCTTTTCCAATATCTATATTTTTTTCCTGTAGTGCTCAATGGCTTCTCTTCTATTATGGGACACTGAATTTTCATGTCATCAAGATTTCACCTAGTTGAAGTGTGTGATGAGAATTTCCTTGGGTCTATAATATGGTCCATGATCCATGTATCATAATTGTATTTGTTTTCTACCACCTTATGAGCGCTTTCCTAGTCACAATGATTATTCTAATAGGACACGAAGGTTTTTAGTTGGACATCCCCTACAAAGTGGCTATAATTCCAAGTTGAATCATGATGCAACAAAATGTCATGCTTATAAAATTTACACAATTTTTTTTTCTCTTCATTGTGCTTTCATTAAATTCCTCTATGAATATGCTTGAAGAGGTGATCTCATAGGGTTTACTAATCAGTAAGGATTTCCTTTGAAACATGGATATTTTTCTTACAAGCACATGTTGTAGATAGGGGAGAGTGCCATGCATATGAGTGCAAAATCCACCAAAAATCCTAGCTAAATATTCTTAATCCCCATCTTGTCCAGTTAAATTTTGAGCTTGAAGGTTTTCTCTCCTCATTCTTTCATTTCCTTCTTCTATTGGTCCCATTTAACTCTACGGGCCTCTAAGTGTTCTACACCCTTATATTTGAGACTTTTGATAGCCTGATGATGCTTTATAATGGGTGTCATCCCTTATTCATATAGTGCCATCAGATTTCTCTAATTTTTATGTATTCCCTTCCCCAATATATCTTGGATTTTTGTTTGCATATATTTATCGTTTGTCATATTTCTCTCTCTTTGAGTGGTAACCTCTTGAAACTCATGTTTGTATTATGATGTTTGCACAACCACTTTGTGAATATAGGCCCTCTCTTTGTAAATTTATCCTTACATTGGCTCCCATATTCTAAGGGTTGGTTAATTTTAGTCAAGGAGCTATGTTGCTTGACTAAGGAAATATGAATCCTCAAAATATTATTTAGCCTTTATTCTGGCTTCTAGGGTCCTAACATTGTGTTGCATCTCCTTGTTCTTTCTTTCCAACATCTTACTTATTCTAACAAGAAATGAATGCAAAGGTGCAAAGAAAAGTCTACCTACAATTTTTTTCTTCCTTTTGTCCTTTTGTACTTTCCTCGGGGCTTATGTGGTAGCATTGGCTTTTTGAGTTGTAACTTTGTGCTATAGTTCTACTTCTTTCTCTGATGTTGTAACTTGTCCTTCTTTTGTTCGCTTCATCTAATGATTTCCTTGTGCATGAGATCTTCTTCCAAACCCCCCTGCTAGTTCTTGTGTGTCAATATGGGTTTCTATGTATTATTCCTCCCCTATTATTAGTTCTTGTGTATTAAAAGGGATGTCTGTTTTTTCCTCCACCATACCTATTGGTTTTTATGTGTCAGTAGGGATGTTAATTTCCTCTTCTAGCTCTTCCCCTATTGGTCTTGTGTGTCAAAAATCCATTTTCGCTTCCTCTTCCACTATCCTACTAGTTACTTTGTGTCAATAGGGATTTTTGTTACTTCTTCTTTCATATTTCCCTCCACTATCCATGTTCCTTATTGTGTGTCAACAAGGATTTATGTGGCCTTTTCTTGCCATATTTCCTCTATTTGAGTTGTATTTAGTTGGGCCAAGTCTTCCTTTTTCGAATACCTCATCCTCATTCTTTTGGGCGTAGCCAAATGTGAGGGCCTCTTGGTCATGTGTCAAAGCCTTTTAGTTAGAGACATAATCCTACTAATTTTGAGGTCGTTGTCATGTTTTCTCTAGTCCCTTATTTCAGTTTTTGTGCCTCTATTGATGCCCTAGGTGTCATAGTAGTGACCCATATGGTGGAGGTTCCAGGTGTTACAAAAAAAACCCCAACTTTAAATGCTTCATGTGATACAAACTCTACTTGCTTCATGTGATACAAACTCTACCTGTGCTTCCAATGCTTTAGGTGCTGTGGTTGACGATGCTTCCAATGTCACAACACCCTATTCAACTACCCCTTTGTTTCGCATCCATATAAAAAATAACACAAACACGTAATAAAAGATAGATCAACTACTATATAATAAGCCACTTCGAGGGGGAAACCTCATTTTACATCACATAAATGAAAAATTATTGGATGATGAAAATGAAAATACATCCTTGGTATATATAGGAGTCTAAAGGGTAAAAATATGATTAGGGCCTACATAACAATAATAATGTAGGGGAACAACAATAACAACAATGGGATTCTATTTGGAATCCATAACAAAATGGGCATACATAATTTATGTTTGACCTAGAGGTCAAAATATTTACTAGAGCAGTGGGTTCCTCAAAGAGTGGATTTTTAAGCCAGAATTTGTTTTGATTTAACATGTAATTCTCCCAATTAGACAATATGTTGTAGTTTAGGTAGATTTTCCTAAATCGACCCTTTGATCCTATTTTCAAGGAGAGGAACCGAATGATTGTAATTTTATATGTTTTGATTAATGAAAAGGTGGAGAGTGTGTGTATTATGATCACAAGATATCTATGTTGCATCCTTCTGCCATTTCATTATTTTTATATAGTTTTGTTGAGAACTCTGTGTTTTAATTTGTTGCCAAGAATTAAATTGCATTGGAGTCTTGCAGAAGGTCCGAATAAGGGAGAGAAGTTTCCAAAAAGGGTTCCTTAAAGGCATTGTAGAACTGAAGGCAGAAGGCCCAAGAGCTCAAAGAAACCAGAGGAGCAAACCATTGAAGTCGAGACTAACTCTACCGAGATCAAGACTTAGCTTATTTCTCCTTTTGAAGAGTCTATCGATTGTTGGAGGCCATGATCATTTATTGTCAGAATCCTGTAACATAGATCTATCCTGACGGTGTGGAAGAATTCAAATCCTGTAACTATTTTAAATTAAACACCGAGTAAAGTTCATTAATAGAAGGGAGTGGGAGATAGAAATTTATTTCGTCATCTGAAATTGTCATAGTTGGAGATCTTAATCCCGAAAGGTAAACGGAAGATGGTATAAGAGAGTGTCAGGCCGACTAAGTATTGGGCATATGTGGTAAGTTGACCCTGCCCAACGGAACAATTTGGGACCCAAGTCTAAGAAACTGGGTAGAGAGGAACCAAGATAAGTCATCCTAGTAGTAGTAACCAAAGGGAGAGTGCCAGAGATTTCATATATAATAGAGTAGTGGCATGGATGTATGGAGAACCTAAAGGTTACAATATGGCGAAGGAAAGTTTAACGCCGAGTTGGAACAGAGCGGGTGGATCCAACTAAACCAATGCCTAACCAGAAAATATAAGTTAGAGCACCCAAGGCTAAACATTGAGCTTTAAACACCGAGACACGTCAACCTTGTCTTCTATTCTGTCCACTATTTGTTTGAGTCGGTTTTCCACCCCGAAAGCATACACACATAGTGTATAGCGCTAGGTTATAGTGCTCAACTCTGAAGATTGATGTAAATAGTTTTTAACTCCGAGGGCTATGAACGACAAACTTTAAACTCAAAATTTTTACCACGAGGGCTAAAGGAAGCTCCTTTCTACAGAAAAGGAACCAAATGAAAAAGTGTGCCAATGTTAGAGAAAATATAAGGGAAATTTTTCATTAGGTGGTATTAGAGAAAACCTTGCGTTTATTTCGAAACAAAAAATTAATTGAGATAGGCATTGGACGAGGCGCAAGAGGATGAGGATAAAGTCCAGTTGCTAATAGATAGGTATTGTGGGAAATGAAACAATTAGAAGAGCTAATGGAAAAAATGGAGATTGGTCGACACAGAGAACTGTAAGTCAGAGATGACAGTGTTGAAGAGGAAGAAACCAAAGATGAAGAAGTAGAAGAACTAGCAGAGGCTAAGGTTCTGAAGGAATTTTTGTGTTCTTTCACAAAACCAAAACCACATTTATCCTCTTATACAGGTAATATGAATCCAGAGGAGTTGATCGATTAGATCATAGAGATGGAAAAATTATTCAAATATGAGGAAATGGATGAAGAGAAGAAGGTCAAGTTTGCAATGAAAATATTTATGGGACATGTAACTATCTAGTGGGGTGGAGTGCAGATAGAAAGGGGAAGAAAGAACAAGCAAAATATTAAGAGTTGGGATAGGATGGTATAAAAATTATGAGGTAAGTTTCTACCTAAATATTATGAGTTGGACTTTTTCAAAAGTACGAAAAATATCAGACAGAGATGATTGAAAGTTAGAGAATATACAAAGGAGTTCTACAAGGTGAACATCAGAGCTAGATATGTATAGAAGTTTGCAGAAAAGACTGCAAGATGCATTAATGGGCTTAGATTAGATATTCAAGATGAAATAAGTGTACTATCACCTAGAACAGTGGAGGAGGTCTACCAATTGACATTGAAAGAAGAGGAAAATCTTACAAGAAAACAAGTTGGTTGAGTGAAATGTGTTGCTAGAAGCAGAGGAAAAGAAAAAAACAGAGGAAAATCTATTGCATCTAAGTATGAGGCTAGTAGCTTTAGTCCACAATGACAAGGGAGAGTCAAAAGGCCGAAGATCCTTTTCCAGAGGACGAGGAAGCGGAGAGAGATATTTTTGATGCTACAGGTGTGGAAAAATTGGACATATGGCATATGAATTTCCAAAGAATAAAGAACCTGGCCAAAGGAATGATGTTGTAGCTCCAATAGAAGAGGTGAAAGTAGAGGTGCACTAAAGCAAAAAACGTGCTAGAGATAGGAGAAGTTCAAATGATGAAGAAGGTGTTGATCAAAAAAGAGAAGGAAGATGCGGAGCCAACACAAAGGAGAGCTTTGTTCAGGATTGTCTACAAGATCCAAGGTAAGTTCTGCAAAGTTGTGATTGATAGTGGTAGTACAGATAATATAGTGTCTACAAAGGTTGTAGATAAGTTGAAATTGAATAAGTAGAACCACCCAACGCCCTACAAAGTGTCTTTGTTGCATAAGTTACATCAAATTTTGGTTAATTAATAGTGTGAGGTTTAGATACAGAGACAAGATTTTATGTGACGTGATGCCCATGGATGTGTGTCACATTTTTCTTGGGAGACAATGGAAGTTTGACAAAAGCATAATGCATGATGATAAGAGGAATACTTATAAATTCCAAAACGATGACATCAATCACACCTTGTTTCCATTACAGTAGGAAGGAACTTTTGAGAGCAATCATTCAAGAACACTATTGATGAGTGGCAAGGAATTTCTATAGAAATTGGAACCAGAAGAGGTAAAATGTGCTATTTTTTTAAAGCCTAGAGTACTTATTACTGCTAGTACTATCTCTGATTTTCCTGTGGAGATTCAAGAAATGTTGGAATAATATCTTGATGTTGTATTGGATGATATTCCAAGCGAATTTCCACCATTAAGGAGTATCAATCATCACATTGACTTGATATCAGGGGCTATTTTTCCCAATAAGGCTACCTATCACATGACACCCAGAGAAAATGAGGAGATTATAAAGTAGGTGAAAGATTTGTTAGATACTGGAATAATCATGGAGAGTCTCAGTCCATGTGAAATACCCATAGTACTGAATCCTAAGAAGCATGGTGGATGGAATATGTGCACAAATGTCAGAGCCTTGAATAATATTACCATCAGGTATCATTTTCCCTTGCCATGTATTGACGATTTTTTGGATTGTTGGAGTGGTGCATGTTCATTTTCAAAAATTGATTTAAAGAGTGGATACCATCATATAATAATTCAAGAGAGAGATAAGTGGAAGACTCCATTCAACACTAATGAAGGTTTTTATGATTGGATGGTTATGCCATTTAGACTATCCAATGCACCTGTTAGAGTCGATATCTTCATCCCTCCATCAGAGATCAAAATTTCTCTTGTTGCATTTCATTTTAGGTGTCTCACTCAGTTCAGTCAACTGCATTCTGTTAGGAGCATGGATCATCTGATGGTAGGGGGCTTGTCACTCATATCCCTCATGTCTTGTACCTGCTGGCCTATTTCTATTCATTAAAATCATGGAAGAGCGAAGAAAGAAGTTGGGAGGTTGGAATGTGTGTAAATTATTGAGCGCGACTCACTGGGCAAGTGTCGCGATGCATCAGAGGTGCACGGTGCATCGGGAAAGATGCCTGTGTGTGATTTTGAATCGGCGCGGCGCATTGGAGGGGTGCAGCGCACTGGGTTAGTTGCGTGGTGCATTGGGCCGGAACACAAATTTTTTTTGCTATTTCTTCCAAATCTTCAAATTGACTCGGTCCATATTTTTCTGAGTAAGTCAATAAACCTTGTAATTGCCAATGACATGTGTTTGGTGATGTTTATGAGAGTTTAAATACAAAAAATAAAACCCTATTCTATTGTTGGAAGAATTCTCCTTTAGGGTTTTTGAAATTGATTTGGTGTCAATCATTCCCATTTCTCCCACCTTGTTAGTCCCTCCTCACTGTTTATCTTATCATAGCAGCCCATTTCCCTATTCCCTTATATCCCTAAGTCACTCATTCCTATCCCATTACCATTATCCTATCCCAATTGTAAATTTCCCCAAACCCCAAGGCTATCTCAAGAAACCAAGTAACTGCTCCAAAAATCCTCCATTGACAAATTTCACTTGGCAATAGTCTATCATTTCCAGTACCCTATCCCTCCATAGTCCCTCACTTGTTACCACATATTTGGCAAAAAAATAAAAGACACCAAACTTCTCATTTTCATCCAAGACAATATAGACCTTGGACATTAGGAGACAGAGACTACTAGTGTGCCGATGTATGCCACTTAACAGGGAGGCACTAGAGGATTATTTGCAGCAGCCCGGAGAGTATTATCTCCACCTGGGGTGGAAGGGGTCTCATTTCCATCATCAACAACATAGGTACAGGTACAGGACAAAGGTAAGAGGCCCATGTAGGATGAGGGGCCTTCAGGAGGCCAAGATACATGTTTCATACTCATTGATGAGGATTTGAGCTCTCCAAGCTCAAAGTTGAAAGAGACTATTCAGGAGCAGAAGGCGGAGATAGACACTTTGACCGTCAAATTTAAAAAATCCCAATGGATTATAAACCACCTTGAGTAGCGAAACAAATAGTTGGAAGATCAGAAAACTATCATGGAGTTGCAAAACATCCGTGAGAACCGGCAAGCTGCCCAAAGAAGCCAAACCGAGATGACATCCATTGAGCGAGAGATTGAGGCTGATAGAGAGACTTGGCTTGAGAGGGTCAATATTCATCTGGAGAAGCTGTTGGAGAAGGAAAACAAGGAAAAGAACATGCTGAGGCACATGAAGAATTATTATTGGGCGAGAAATCATGTTTGCAAGGCGCGAATCAAGATCTTGAAGGCAAAGTTAAAGAGGGCATTAAAGAGTCGGAAAAGGCATGATAGACTCCAAATTTTGGCCGAAGCTTCTTTGGTTCAGCATAACGCTTGATGGTGGATATTCAGCCCAAATTTCAAGAAATTTGGGAAACATTTTTTCAATTTTGAATTTTTTGGCCTTAACACAGATTTTCCTGCCCGACGCATAGCGCCACTTGGCGCGCGCTTATAATTGGCAGCTCCTTTTGAGGAAAAATTTGTATTTCTGGATTTTTCATGAAAATTTATGCATGCTTACCCATTACCTATAGATTTTGACAAGTTTTGGGTTGCCTTAAGGGTCAAAAACACCCTAAAAATGACCTTTCTGCCACTTTTTGGACACACAAGAAGCAGTGTTGGGAAACCTCATTTTTGGAGGGGCAAATGGAAACCAAATTCAGAAATTCCACTTGGGTTGGAAATTAGACAGGTAGATATTTCCAACGAGCTATCTTTCACTCAATTTGGACTCCAGGAAGGCCCTCAAAATCAGCTCCAAAGTGGCACAATGCATAGAGATTTCAGGTGCGACACATTGGGAATTTTGGCCTAGTTTCACTCAGTAACTTAGTTTTTCACCTAGTTTTGGCCAGTTTGACTTTTTTATCTTCAAATGTACAGATTTTGATGTAACTTGATGTAATTTTGACATATTTTCACTCATGTAAGTAGATTCATTCACCAAAAAGTGAATTGTAACTAAATGAATCAGTTTCCTTTCTTATAGAGGCTGTTAGGACCTCACAATGTACCATTTTGACCATACATTTTGACACCACTTTACTCTTTATAGTCCATATTTAAAATTTAAAATTAGAATTTCCATCCATTTTATCCAAAGGTATATGAAATCCTTCTCTTTACTATGCATTTAATTTGTTTTGCATATAATTCCACATTACTTTTATATTTAATCATTAATAGAAGATAGATAGTTGCTAAGACAAGTCTAAAAGATCGCAGATAATCTATGATAAGGATCACGTTGCTGAAACAGTCAAACCCGTTGCTGAAACAGTCAACAGGCATGCAAATCCCGTAGCTGAGACAGCTCGTGATTTGCGATCTTCAAAGTGTATTTTAAGAATGATGACAACAGGACGAAGACGAACAAGGGAAGCTGTTACACAGACCGTTTTGAAGCTAGTATTTTTGTACCTATTGTAACAACATTCCAGGATGGAAGAACAGAAAAGACCCTGTATTAAAAAAAGAGATTAGATTTGGATAAAAATAGGATTTCTCTGATGTAACTGTAATAGATGTCTCCTCTTTAAAAAGAGGAGACATCATCATTAGAAGGGGGGAGAGATTACGGGAGTACTTTTCTTGAAGCAAGAAAGAGCCTCTGCTCTGTTGTAATGTATCATTTCTTGACAGATGAATAAAATTCTATTTTGAGCGCTTCAATTTAATTTCTTTCCTTGGGGAATCTTGTGAGAAGGACAGAGCCCGCCTTCATCACAACATTCACCCAATGCTCCTGTAGTCTGTTACTCTTTATGTTATTCGCACCTTAATTTAACCTTGTTTGCTGGAGAATTACTTATACAATTCTGTGTTTCTTATTAAGCACTCTATTTTCCTTAACACTGCATTAGCTTTATACCATTCATTCTTAAGAAGTTGAGAGTTACTTTATTTTCTGTCATTTGTTTATTAGATGAATGTGTGATAGATTGATATCAGGAACAGGTGCTGAAGATTCATGTTTGAAGGAATAGGGTCCTGTTCTCTGTAGGTTGATCTTCCTTTTTTCGCAGTGTGATTGATATTAGGAAACAGGTGCTGAAGATTCCTGTTCAAAGGAATAGGGTCCTGTTTTCCGTGGATTGATCTTTTTCTACAGTGTGATTAATATCAGGCAACAGGTGCTGAAGATTCCTGTTTGGAGGAATAGGGTCCTATTCTCTGTTATGGTTGATTGATCTCCTTCTCTGCAGGGTGATTTCCTTTCATTATTTTTCCTAGGATTCTTTTAATGAAGGTCTACAATAGAGGGATTGTTTCTGCTATAACACAAGTAGGCTTCAGCTTTGTTAAAGTGAGGTGTGAACAGTTTGATTTGTGTGATTGAAATTTGTGTGATTGATACTACAACATTTCTTTGCTTTTGGAATTGAGCATATCCAGTGCGTGATTGTCTTTGGAATAAATAGACCTTCTTGGGTTGACAATTTATGTGGTGCTTGAATTGTTAAAACAATTAAAGCGACCAACAGAGGCAAGCTGTTCCACTGCCTATTTTCCAGTTCTTAGTTTATATCTTGTTGAAACAGCTCCTAAAATAGTGAGCTCAAACCCTAGAGGCATGGGGATGAGTTATGCTTGTCTATATCTTGTATTTTCTCAGTCATTTTCAGGGTTGGACACTTGGGATTGCTTTGAGCTTCATTGTACATTTCATCTCTGCATTTTGGCAAAGGAATAGACTAGGGTTTGCAACACTCTTTGGGATCCATGTGGCTCTATGTTTTGATGGTGTGTTTCTCTCTGTGATTGTAAGTTTACTGAAGTTTCATGTGTATCATTTCCCTTCTCCTTTCTTCTTAAATTAAACAAACAAGTAATAAAGGTGGAATTCATTATATTTACAGTGCTCTACCTTGAGTTTTGTTTAATTTTCCATGTTTTCAACTGTCTGAAGAGGATTCCTGAAAGCCTCTTTCCCTCTTCAACCCCTCACCGGTCTGAGCTATCCATTGCATTAAAATTCGAAGCATCAAAACAATTTCCTTTCTTTCCCAATTCAGCTCTCTGCAAGACTGATCATTTCCTAGACCCAAAATCTGCCCTTCCCTTTGATCCAACAAACACCTTCCAAAATCAAATCAAACTCCTTTACATATATACCTAGCCTAAAATCATCCTTTATTTCAAGTCATCTCAAGCCCTATTGATTATTTTTGCTGAGATTGACCCGAAGAGAGCCCTCTCCTGATCTGGTAGGGCTAGCTACCAGATTAAGCGTGGTTTGATGTTACCCTAGACTCTGCCTTCCTTCAGCTTGAGGTAGATTTAGGAAATAACATAGTGGCGACCATACTGGGGAATAAAATGGTTTTCTTGTTAGTGTTATTTGTTTTATAAGCTACAGACAGAGCCTGAAGTTATGCCAGGTAGCCTTCGAAACTCTTTTGCTTTGTGTTAGTATGAATCCTTTGTCGAAGTGTACGAAAAAGGACCACTTTAGCTACGCATAACTAATAGCCCTAACAACAAAAGTGGCTGCCAATATCTTCAGATCTGCGGTTAGTTAGACAAGAAAAGAGCTGCAAAACACCAGATCTATGCAGGGAAAGACATTAAGCAGTAAAAACAAGGGTTTCCTCCATATACCAATAGACAAGACAAGAACAATTTTTGAAAGAATTTTTATATTAATTGGGCACCTGGGAGGAAAACAAGAAGGCATATCCAATTCTCCTCAGTGGGATGGGTTATTGGAAGTCCTCAGCACTTCAGATCTAAGATTTCTCTCTCTTTTTGGTGTAGAAAACCCAATGCAAAGAATAGAGCTCAATGAGAGCTCACACAGCAAATGATGGAAAAATGGGACCAAGTGTATAGATCCAGAGTGATCTAATAGGCAACAAAAGGTGAAGAATGGTAGGAAAAACCCTCCTATTTATAACAAAATATTGGGTCATTCTAGATCTTGGCGCATGGGTTAACCAGATCTAGATCCACTTTTTATGGAATATTTTATTATATTTGTTGGAGGGAAAAGGTATTTGACTTGGGTCAAATCCCTTGATTAGTTAAAAATAAATAAATAAATGATTTATTTATCTTTTTAAGGAAGTGGTTGGAAGATAATCAAATAAATAATGATTTATTTAATTATTTGTGGGTGATTTGGTCATATTTAACAAGAAATATTATCTAAATAAGATTTAAATAATTATTCCTAGAAAATAATAAGATAAATAAAGGTTTATCTAATTAATTTCTTTGTTTTTGGGTTAAACATGACTGGGAATAATAATTAAATTATGGTTTAATTAATTATTCTATGAGGAAAATCAAACAAATATAGGTTTGTTTAATATTTCCTTTTGGGGTTTCCTGTTTGGACCATAAACAACCTAATAAATGTGGTTTATTAAGTTATTTACTGTAGTGAAAGCAATTTTACTTAGGGTAAAATTGGTCTTACATGTTGTACTTGGGTCCATCTAATGATAATAGGTTAGATGACCAAAAAATGGTGTAATAGATTGCCCCCCAGCGTGCGAGTGTCAGGAGAAAATCGTATGACCGAAGTACGTTGTAAGAACTAAATCACCAGACAACAAAAGGGAAGTCAGAGAGAGAAATGCAAGGTAGATAGTGTGCTGAAGAAATAGACCCTGAGGAGACGAGACTCGCAGGTGCAACAAGTCTCTTTTTATGAGAGGGTACCTGTGCTGAAGGCGGCGGGAGAGGCATACCTATGCCCGCCGAGACAAAGTACAAAAGAATAGTGTGTCCAGTAAACAAGGGACCGAACCATAAAGTACAGCCGGCGTAATCATGAGCCAGATAAAAATACAATGAAGAATCCCATATACATGTTGTGCCTGGGATAATAGCCAGGACTTGTACAATAATATCCGAGTACATGAGATACAAATACAACCCAAATGCCCCCTGTAAATGGGGAAGGGATCACAAAATATGACTGATACATGCAATTCAAAGAGGCGCTGCAAGTGGCTAAGGCCAACATCATCAAATATCTGGAGCTGCATCGAAGGCTACAAGGAGGAGGTCATCCGGGCATGTGGGGGGCTACCTGCAGGGCCACCCCCTCATGAGGGTTGAGACATCTCACACACACCCGGGAATCATCAAGAGCTGATGTTGTATCACTGAACCATCAAGGATATGGATCTCGGTCATGCTGAAAGGAGCTGGAGTGGAGAAACAACCAAGTCAAAGGGAAACGAGAGATCCCTTTTCCTGATCCGAGGCACCGAACAAGAGTGGAAGCTGGAAACAAGGTACACTGCCCTCTAGACCTGGCTTCTGGAAGGAATGAGCTGATGTCGATAGAAGGAGGTCCGCTATAGGTGAGGCAATGAGACATCCTCAACTAAGGCACGAGAGAAAATAGTGGAGCGACGGACAGACTGACACTAATGATGATAGTGAAATGGAAAGGACTGAATAGCGAATGGACGACTTCCCTTGTTAGAGCATAAAGGGCATGAATGACATGGCAGCGACTGACACAATATAATAAGGGATAGTGGACAGTGGGACTGAAGGTCATAATGTGCGACACAAGAGAGAGACGAAGCAATGAAGGATGGAGGGCTATAGCGGGGTACAAAGGGACTCGGGATAGACTCCATGAATGCGATGATGACTCAACTTGGATGCTCTAAACAAGGGTGACTCGATGGTGCTGCCACACAGTAAAGGCCCAATGGGGGACCAGAAAAACATGAGTACAAGATGGGAACTCATGACGAAAATCGACACGAACAAAGACAAGTAAGGAGGCAAAGTGGTGCCCCGAGTACAAGTGTCGCAAGTGAGGAAATTTGATTTTAATGAGAGGTGAAGTGACCCTTCTTGGACAAAATGTGTCCTAGTGAAGTATCAAATCATAAAAAACTAACAGATACCCATTTGAGGGCTCGGTGAGAGCTTTCCAAAGGTGCAGACGGTTTTTCAAACGGGGCTACGGTGTGGTCGCAGCGGTCGAAAGAAGAAACAGGAGTTCTCTTTTAATAAGGCAGTTTTCCCTCCAAATTCACTCATTTGCTATTGTTGCTGTGGTGAATGTAGAGAGGAGAGAAGGCCCTAAATCTTGCGACGAGCGTAGCGAACAAACCGACCATTGGAATCGAGATCCGTCAGTTGCAGGTAAGAGGCCTAACCTTACTCTTTCATTTTGATGGATTGAAAGTTCAGTTTAGGGCCCAAAATCCCAGAAACAGACCCTCCTTCTTCTCTACGGCAAGGTCACACTTTTTGGGCCAAAAAGTGCGACCTGGGACGCAGGTTTCAGGGCAAAACCTGTGACCTGGTCTAGAACTGGGCAGAAAACTGCGACCTGGGAGATGAGGGGGTTTTGGTGCTGTTTTATGGCTGAGAGTTGGGTTTTTGTGTTTGGTTATGGTATTCCCGATCTTTATGCTGACAAAGATGATGTTTTTGTGTAGTTATGGCATATTTACGGGTTAACTGGAGAGAGAGAGACTTGGGTACATTACGGGCAGAGATCCAGGCGGATCAGGGTGTCCGTCGTGTGTTGGCCAGGTTTGGGGTTCTAAAGTTTTTGGAGAACCCGTTGATGAGAGCAGGAGAGCCCTTGTTGGCCCAAATTATCAGTTATTGGGATCCATAGCATGAGGTCTTTGTAGTGCAGGGGCACAGGATCGAACTGATAGTCCAGGATGTGTATTTCTTGACGGGTCTCCCACCACTGGGGATGGTGGGAAACACGCAGCCAATATTACCGCGGGGGCGACATATCATGGAGTTTGTGGAACGACATTGTCGACCGGGTCTCCAAGTCAAGGGGACTCGGATACCGATCGGGGATCTAGAGAGGCTAGAGACCCGTGCAGTGGCCACAGCTGTGCTGCGTATCCTGGGCAACCAGGCGTTCCATCACATCACCGGGGGGTAGATGATGCTTGTAGAGAGTGTGTTGAGTGGGACCTACTATGGGTGGGCCCAAATGATGTTGGTGTCGTTAAAACGACAGTTGTCGCTCTGCAAGCGGCAAGTGAACCACGATTGCTCATATGGGACTTTATTGTGCGCCTTCTTGTTTGAGAAGATCCTGACCTTGCGGCCTCGTATACAGCTTCCAGATGGGGGCCCGAGAGAGCCCAGGATGCGCCGGTGGGGGCGGATACTGTGCAGAGGAGGAGGAGGGGCGGTCGGGCGAGTGTTTCGACCTGAGTTCTTTGCCCATTGGGATTAGATGTCGTTATACATAGACGACTATCCCTATAGTGGGATGAGTTATTGTGGAGATCCGGACCTGCCACTTCCGCCTGGTCGAGTATGGGGGCCCGATGGTAAGTGACAGATTGCTATTCTTGTATGGGCATGTTTAAATTTTTTGAATAGTAGATAGGGTACTGATTCATGTACTGTTGGTATGCAGATATAGCTCCGGTAAAACCGGCCGGATATATGGGACGACCGGCAGCAGCTGGAGCTGCAGGTCCGAGTGGGTCGAGAGCAGTGCAGAATGAGGATGCAGCCGCCCTTCTGGAGGACATCCGCCGTAGATGCGAAATGTTGCTGACTGGAGTATCAGAGCGCGGGTGGCAAGACTTAGACGACCAGTACATAGAGCCATGTATTGGTCTACCCTCGGAATGGCGAGGGGTCATGTGGCGCATGGCGATGGCCGGTCAGGGGATATGTGATCTACAGGCTGCAGGGGCAGAGCCATTGGCTCGGGATCCGCCAGATAGTGATTAGGTGTGGGGCATGTGGTGCCCCCTAGTGTGTATGTAGGGGCAGGTGGTGCCCCCAGTTTTGAGTTTTTTGCAACATGCTATGGGCATGTCATATGTATCAGAGTAGATGGACTCTAAACACATTTTTTTGCGACACATATTATGGATATGCATTGTTTTTAATGATTATGAATGTTATTTTATTGTATGAAATGCGTGTGATAAATGCCAATCTAGAACATGGTTTGCAATACTATCTACATAGTGATTCTGTTCTCGAGGTACATGGTTGAAAGTTATGGTTTCAAATGCACGTATCAAGAGTTTCACTCGTAAATAGCATCTAAACAGCACAGGGTTATGCACACAATAAACACCAATTAGTTGCATTACAAGAAGTAGGGAATCCAAACGAACGTGCAGATGGAGGATGCGATGAAAGAGGGCATCGACTAAGAGACCACGCACTGCATCATATTCGGCCTGATTGTTGGTGGCAGAACCAATGCAGACCTCGTCGGAGAGAACAAGGGCATGCAAGGGGGTGAAGATGGCCCAACCTGCCGAGGCGAGATTCCGGGAGTAACGACTGGCACCATCGGCGTAACCGATAAAGGGCGTGGGCAGGGGGTCCTGCGGAATGGTGTTACAAGACAACAAATGAGGGGAGGAGAGGCAATGACGACAGCGTGAGTGTACAGAAGACATCGAGCGGCAACTGCAGGAGGGAGTACAAGGAGAAGGATGACTATGACTCATATACAAACTGGAGGGTGGTATATGAGGGCTATCAGAAGTATGGGGAGGACTCGGGCTGCTGAGGTCAACAGAGATACGGGTGGAGTGATCTCGTGTATGGGTAGAAAAAAGGTGTTCAGGCGACACAATAGGGGAGGGTGCAGGGGGACTGGGCTCCAAGTGTCTCGCAGAGGAGGATAGGTAAAGAATGGTTGTGGTAGACTCCGTCATCTGAACATCAGGGGGGGGAATGTCGATGGGAGCGGGGGGATCCTCAGGCTGGCCGGAAGCATACTGCGCGAGGATGGGAGAGGCAGATTGATTTTGTTCAACCTCATACTCTCGGACTACCTCTAAAGAGGCGCAATAATGCGTTAGGTGAGGAAAATGGTGGGAGTAATGGCCATGGACACCGCACAAAGCGCAGGGTTTGTTGGTGCGGAGAGTCTTGGGGTTGTTGGTTACGGAGGAAGAAGGAATGGAGGCTTCAGGGACCGTAGCTTCAGGGAACGCAACTTTAACCATGGGCTGAATACGGGGCAACTCAGGACAGGCATGGGTGGCATGACCGGTGACATCACATAAGGCACAAGGTTTTTCGGGCGGAGGAGGGGCTAGGTCAGTCGTGGTGGTCTTGTCTTTGGGTGCCCCCTTGCGAGCTTTGCCTTTCTTTCCGGGAGCCGTCACGACAGGAGAAGGGTCCTGTAGAGGTGCTGGGGGCACAGAGGCAACGGAGGAAGCGAGGGGGACCGGCTGAACCGGTGTCAAAGCCATGTAGGGTTTGGGGTGACCAGGAGGGGTAGCTGCTGGAGGATCAAGGTACCAGACTGGTATGCCCAAGGTTAGGTTAGGGAGAGAGAGGGTGGCCATGACGGGGACAGAATATACTCCGGGAGGGGGAGCCAGGAAAGGTATCTGCCCAACAGGGAAATGACCAGGAGGGACGGCTCCGAGATGGTTAAGACCTAGGGGAACCGATCCAGGAGGATAAAGGGGTTCAGGGATACCAGCTGTAGGGGGAGGGCCAGAAGGAGGAGGTCTGGTTGGCTGAGATGAATGGCTAGGAGCGGGTTCCGGAGGGCGAGGGGGAGGTTGCTGACTAGCCGAGGCAGGCCGCTTACGGGCAGCCTGAGACGATTGCATCATGCAAACATTCGATAAGCTGGGATCAGTGATGGGAGGAGGAGGGAGATTAGGAAAATTTCTAAGCAGGGAGGAATCTTTGTAAACGCTGGGGGAGACACTGGTCAAGGAATCGACGGTTTGCTTGTTGGCTACAGAAGAGATGGTTGTCTCAGGTGAGGTCTGAGATTTTGGCTCATGATATGTCAACTGGTCAATGGCGACTATCTTTCCATTATGGGGGAAAGACATCTTGCGGAAAACCGCGAATGGGACAGCAGACATAACATAGGTGTAGCTTCACCCCAATAGAATTTTGTAGTCTAGCGGGGCGTCTATGACTTTGACGTCAACGCAAACAATCTTACCGGCGAGGGTGATAGGACAATTACGGAAAAGGCCAATGGGCTGGGAGGCGTGGCCGTCCCACGCTCGAAGGGTGATCGTGGAAGGGGCCAGCTCAGGGGATCTGAGTTGCTTCCAAACCGAAGCAGACATCACACAGGTGGATGCCCCCTCATCAATTATACACTGTGAAATGTTGGCGTTCTGGGTTTTGACTGGGATTTGGAAGGCGATGGAAGCAGGAAGAGGGGGATGGTCCGATTGAGTGGCGTCGAAAACAATCATTTGGTCATCAGCAGAATCTATAGCGCCCACGGCAGATAGTAGAGCCTTCTTTTGGGAAGGGCACGACTGGAGGAGTTCCAGTGTGGAAATGGCAGCAGGAGATTGCGCCAAATCATCTACTATACTATACGAATGAGCAGCTCGACCGGAAGCAGCGTTTCGACGTAGGGGTCCCTTAGGAATCTTGGTATGGACCTCAACCTTGGGTTGAGTGATATGTAAGGGGCCACTGGATGTCGAAAGAGGCTCCGTAGAACCTGAAGAAGGAGGCTCGGGGGCAGACTGAGCAGGAGGTTTGGGGTACTAGCGAGACCGAGTTTGAAGGTGAAGATCGACGGTCGGGTTAGGATCGGAGTGCATCATAAGGATCTGGTAATCGGAGGAACCAGAAAGGGAAGGGGGAGTGGCGACCTGGCTGTCAGGCGGTTGGGTAGCCACGAATCCTTGCTGAGGGAAAGGATCAGTAAACACAGCCGGTTGGGTAGTGGCCACATTAGGAGGAGCATGAGGGGAGGCGTGTTGTCCGCGCAATGTGGCTTGAGACTCCCACATCTGCCGCATCTGGGGTAAGAGGGGACAATCGTGGGTGTAATGACTATAAACACCGCAACACGAACAGGGCTTGTTTGTGCGAAGCGGCCTGTTCGGCTTGGGCTGACTGCCCAGTTGCTGGTTGCCAGTGTTAGGGTCCACACCAGAATTGGGTCCTCGGGTACCAGGGGCAGATTGGTTTTGGTTGCCTCTCCGCCTTCTTTGAGAAGAAGGGGGATTAGTCGCACCCTGCTGTGCAAATACTTGCCCTGGAGGGGGCTGTAAGTGCTGTTGCGGGTTTGGAGGAGGCAAGGGAGATGGAAGTGCATATGTTGGAGGAGCGGCCGCACCAGGCTGTGGATAAGGGTAATGGTGGGGTTGGGCAACATTGAGGTAAGCAGGAGGTTGGGCAAAAGGAGGAGGCATGCCGTATCCTGGATACATGCTACCGGGAGGGGGAAGAGTGCTAGAGGTGCTGGCCCCTCCCTGAGGGAGACCATAGCCCATAGGAGGTTGAGCGTACGGATGGGAAAGGGCTCCAACGATACCGTCGGTAGAATGAGATGCCCACGGGGCGTTAGCGCCACTGGGCCTGGGGAGGTCAGGAAGAACGATATAAACATAACCAGATTGAGCGTAGATCAGGTCATATTTCAAGGCTATTTGGAGGGCGGCTTCTTCAGTTTGAGGAAAGTGAGAGGCGACATCTTTGCCGATAGGAGCTAAGAGGGTGTGAAGGAACCAGTCCATGTAAACCCGATCTTCAAAGGGGGGGGCTCGACATAAGCTCCGTCTTCGTCACCATTCCTGAACATGGGCGGAAAGGCGGGTCGAAGAGGTTTGCTTGAATGAAGTCAAGAGCTCCGTGCCAGTATCGTATCAGAGAGGGAGCTGGAAATAAGATAAAAAGGCTTGGGCAAGGGTCGCAAAGGTGGTATGGGAAGAGGTGGCTTGTTCAACATACCATTTAGAAGCTTCACCGGTAAGCGTGCGTTGGAACAAATGAAGACGGATGGAGTCATCGGTAATGGAATTGGAGGAACACCACATGTGGAAAGATCGAACATGATTGGTTGGATCTTCTCCAGCAAGGCCTTCGAACTTAGGGATGTCGGAGGGGAGCTTGGTTGGCATAGTAGGCCAACCAACATCGTGGCGGATAGGGTCATTAATCAACTGATTGAAATCGGGGAGGCTGAGGCTTGCAATGTACGGCAGCAAGGGTATGGCCGAGGTAGTTCCTGTGGCGATTCCGCTAGTAGTGATTCCGGCATTAGGGCCTGGAGCACCGCTAACGTTAGGCCCTAGACCAGACATGGTGAAGGTGACAGGGGGAGAACCAGGAGGAGAAGGAGAACCCAATGAATCAGAAGAGGAGTCGGAGTGCGGACTCGGAGGGGGACTGGCTCGACGACGGCGGGACGGAGCAGGTCGATCGACCGGAAACTGATGGTGAAGGCCAAGAAGTCTCCGGGAAAGGCGCCTTGGGGGCGCAATGATGACGGGAAGAAGGAAACCGACAAGGGAAAAAAGGGACAGAATCAAGTGAGGTCAAGGGCAGAAAAGGTGCAATGACAATTTATTTTAGAGTCTTTTCCAGGCGGTGTTAACCAGATGCTTCTTCACTTAGGGTCAGTGTGTGGTGTGCATTAATTTTAATTTTTAAACCCTTTCCGTTTTGAGAGCAAGAAAAAAAAAAAAAAAAAGTGTGCTGCGTAACTGAAAATAAATCTGCAGAGAACAGTATATAATGCTGAAATAACAGAAAATTAACAGCTACTTGTGCATCTATCTAACCCAAGAAGGCAGGTCTCTCAAAACTAATCGAAAAAAGGGGAAAAATCTAGGCAAAACACACGGAAAAGAGGCCAATAGTTCTAAGGTCAAAATTGACAGGGATCTAGAGGATAAAAGCTGCTGAGAAGAGGTGCAGATCACAGCCAAGAGACAGAGGCAAGGTGGCTGGAAAAAGGAAGGAAATCAGCAAAAAGCAGAAAGGACAGGGAGGAGGTCCTGAAAAGAGGTCCAAACAAAACGACAAGAGGTGATTTGAAAGGAAGAAAGGCCGATTTAAAGGGATCTGAAGAGGAGGTTTCAGATCTGAAAAAGGGAAGGCTGAAACTCTGAAAAACAGACGGCTGAAACAGCTAAAACTCTTCCACAAAAGGTGGAGGGTACTAAAGCCCTAGGGGGCTAGGTTCCCACTTAGATGAGTAAAAACAAATCAGAACTAGGTCAAAGAGGGCTGAGATAGAGGCTGGAAAACCCTGACAGAAGCTTCAGCAAAACCCAGAAAAATTGCAGAAAAATCACTGAAAATTTGGCAGGTCGCAGGTTCTGACCTGTTTTCAGTGCAGGTCACAGAAAATAGGCTGAAAAGTGCGACCTGGAGGTCCAGGTCGCAGGTTATGGGAAAAAAAGTGCGACCCCCCGTTCTGGTTGTCTCGGCGGTAGATTTTCAGAAAAGTTGCCATCTCAGTTGCGGTTGGTGTCGCTTACCTGCGCAATAGGGCCAGAAACACACGGAAGTTATAAATTTTAATGTTTTAGGGTTTTATGTGAGAAAAACAACATAAAAATAGGGAAAATATTCAGCTGAAAAGAAACCCTAGAGTCTGAAGTAGCTGGATATGCAGGAATATGAAAAACGACAGCGGTCGTAATTTAAAACCCGTGTGGAGTCGCCATTTGTTAGTATGAATCCTTTGTCGAAGTGTACGAAAAAGGACCACTTTAGCTACGCATAACTAATAGCCCTAACAACAAAAGTGGCCGCCAATATCTTCAGATCTGTGGTTAGTTGAACATAAAAGAGCTGCAAAAACCAGATCTATGCATGGAAAGACATTAAGTAGAAAAAATAAGGGTTTGCTCCATATACCAATAGACAAGACAAGAACAATTTTTGAAAGAATTTTTATATTAATGGGGCACCTGGGAGGAAAAAAAGAAGGCGTATCCAATTCTCCTCAGTGGGATGGGTTCTTGGAAGTCCTCAGCACTTCAGATCTAAGATTTCTCTCTCTTGTTGGTGTAGAAAACCCACACAAAGAATAGAACTCAAAGGGAGCTCACACAGCAAATGGTAGAAAAGAGTGATCAAGTGTATAGATCTAGAGTGATCTAATAGGCAACAAAAGGTGAAGAATGGCAGGAAAAACCCTCCTATTTATAACAAAATATTGGGTCATTCTAGATCTTGGTGCATGATTAAAATAATGTTAACCAAATCTAGATCCACCTTTTATGGAATATTTTATTATATTTGTTGGAGGGAAAGGTTCTTTGACTTGGGTCAAATCCCTTGATTAGTCAAAAATAAATAAATAAATGATTTATTTATCTTTTTAAGGAAGTGGTTGGAAGATAATCAAATAAATAATGATTTATTTAATTATTTGTGGGTGATTTGGTCATATTTAACAAGGATTATTATCTAAATAAGATTTAAATAATTATTCCTAGAAAATAATAAGATAAATAACGATTTATCTAATTAATTTCTTTGTTTTTGGGTTAAACATGACTGGGAATAATAATTAAGTTATGGTTTAATTAATTATTCTATGAGGAAAATCAAACAAATATAGGTTTGTTTAATATTTCCTTTTGGGGTTTCCTGTTTGGACCATAAACAACCTAATAAATGTGGTTTATTAAGTTATTTACCGTAGTGAAAGCAATTTTACTTAGGGTAAAATTGGTCTTACATGGTGTACTTGGGTCCATCTAATGATAATAGGTTAGATGACCAAAAAATGGTGTAACACTTTGCATTAGCGAAAGTAGATAAACACTGCTTCAGTCAATCTCCGGTCTAGTTTGTAAACATAACATCTGACTTAAAAATTTCCCCAGTACATGTATCAAGTTAGATCTGATTGTTGATGGTGGACAATGATCAGACACCGCAAGGCTGAAATCATTCACCTGGCGACTCCAGTGTCTA